>LPNX010002321.1:55826-73839 GCA_001517045.1 Pseudotsuga menziesii | reverse complement strand
TTAAAAATATTTTACAACAAAGATAATTCAAAGGCCCTAAAAAATGTCTGAAAATGAAAATGTGTGATACTGGCATCAACCATTTTTGAAACGGGGGTAGAAATAGCTACTAAAATTAGGAGAGAGAAAAATGAGAACTGTGTCGAGTTCTCGTTTCATAGTATAAGTGGTTTCTAAATCTAGCGCAAATTACGGTGTAAATTGCACCAGTTTTTGCACCTGGTTATGCTCCAGGTTTTGCATCAGGTTTTGCGATAGGTTTTGAGCCTAGTTTTACACTCAATTTTGCGCCTAGTTTGTACATCTACTCTTGTTGCACCCCCTTTTACACCCATGTTTTCCTCAACTTTTACGCCCTTGTTTTCATCCACTTCTGCATCCTTTTTTACATCCACTTTTGCATCCACTTCTGCTTCTTTTTTTGCATCCCTTCATGCGCCAAGTTTTGCATCAAAGTTCACATCTTATTTTGAGTCTAGTTTTGTATCTCGTTTTGTTTTAGGCATTTTTGTGTCTACTTTTGCATCCATTTTTTCGTCCACTTTTTCACCCACGTTTTCATCCCTTTTTGCATCCCATTTTGCATCCATGTTTACATCTTTTTTTGCATCTACTATTGCATCCATTTTTGCATCCAATTTTGTCACGTCCCAATTCACACCCATTTTTGTGCTTACTTTTACACCCACTTTTGCTTCAACATTTGCATCCACGTTTGCATATTTTTTTGCATCCCATTTTACATCAGTTATTGCATCCCTTTATGCATCCATTTTTGCTTCCACTTTTGCATCGGATTTTGCGTTGAGTGTTACGATTACTTTTGATTCTACTTTTGTTGCATCCACTTTTGCATCCAATTTTGTATCCAATTTTACATCCATGGTTGTATCCACTTTTGCACTAATTTTTTCATCATGTTTTGCTTCCATTATTGCATCATTTTTTGCATCCACTTTTGCATCACCTTTTGCATCCTTTTTTGGTGCACCCCATTATGTGCCCACTTTTGCGCCTACTTTTGTTGCCTCCATGTTTGCATCCTTTTTTGCATCCATGTTTTTATCCACTTTTGCATCCATGTTGAAGATGAAAATGAGGATAACAATTATGATATTGAGGATGGTTATGATGATGATGATAATGTTGTTGATAATGAGGAGAACAATGACAATGGTGATGATGATGACGATTATGATGAGGAGGAGGAGGAGGAGGATAATGGAAATGATGGCATTGCCAATGATTATGATGGAAATGAAATGAATGATGATTATGTTAAGAACTCATGTCAACCCCCCTCTTTATTTTGTTGGACCCATATGCTTTGTAATTTGTCCTATTAGTATGATGTATTATCCCACATTCATGGGGAGTAAGTAATAGTTGTTAAGTCATCCAGTTAATAGGTTGCATTATCCCACATTCATGTGGAGTAATAGTTGTTTAGATTAGACTTAGTATATAAGTATGTTTTGAGGCTAATAAAAGCATCGAAGAGTTATTTTGTATTGAGCTTGCTCAAAGGAGGTCGCCCCCTCGAAGTGGCCCGCGATCAATAAAATCTCTTTTATGCTCCAATATTTTTGTTATATCGTGCATTTTGATTGTTCATTGCAGGAGGTTCTCCACATCTAGTATCAAAGCACTTTCTTGGGCTCGTTGGGTGGAATTTCAGGAATTTTTTTTTTTTTCATGCTTCCTGGCGCTGTGAGCCTTACAGTTTTTCTTCTTCTTGTAGCAATATTATTCATCCGAATCAGGGATTAAACCCTATCTACTTAACTGTGGGAAGTACTTGGGAATAGCCCTAAAACTCATTGTGAGGAGTACCACAGGAACCCCGAAGTAGATGGCCATTAAGAGGACCTACCAAGCGAACAGGGAAACGACCCCCACCAGATTGACTAGATTCCCATCCGTGAGGAAAACCAAAGAGCTGTCATTTATTGCCAAGTGGTTAGCAGTTTTACTTGCACCATGAAGTGAGGGGTACTGCCCCAATACTCAAGCCTGAGACAGCCTTGGTGGCCAAGTGACTACCTTTGAACCAATAGGAAGCTGAATATACCTGGGGTCCATCTCTAATTACAGTTGATAACATGTAGAATTTCAAAATTGTCACAGATCATTTACTCCATTTCCTGTTGATAAAACATAGCTTCTAGCACTTTTTTTCTATTTTTCAGCCATATATTCCTTGATTTAGCTCTGTTTCCCTTGAAATTTTACTGTCACCCCCGTAATACCATTTTGCACATCCCTTCATTGAGGACCCTATCCCCAATTTCACTTCCTCAAGGCCGAAATTCCACATTTGTCAATTTTTAGGGTTTTTCATAACTTCTCTGATTCTCACCCAATTGCCTTAAAAATTTTCCATGGTGTACATTTTCCATTTCTACTTCATTGTCCCTCTCTGATAAATTTTCCAATTCCTTCACCCCCACCTCTGAAATTCACATTTTCTGCTTCTTGTCCCTTAAAAAGTGTCCAAAACTCCGTAAAACCCCAATTACCCCCCCAATTTTTTCCCAAATAAAAAATCTCCTTTTCTAAAAACCTCTCCATTTTTGTTTTTCTACCCATTACCTAAAGAAAAAAAAAATTTAAAAAAACAAAACCGCTTATGGTTGTCTGGTTGTCACCCGCGTCGGAGCAAATAAAAAAATGGAAGAAGAACTTGCCGCCATCAAGTCCAAACTTGAGGATCTAGATCAAAAATTTCTCAGCCTCCATCTTTAGCATTCACCCATGAACAACCGCCGCCATCTTGAGTCTTCTGCAGACACTGGGTTCTCATCGTCTAGCAACTTCCACGGGCCGAAGCTGGATTTTCCTCGCTTCAATGGTGATGATTCGACTGGATGGATTTATAGGGTAGAACAATATTTTAGTCTGCATAACACTTTTGATGTCAATAAATTCCCCCTTTAATATTTTCATTTGGAACATGAATCACTTTAATGGTTCCGTTGGTACATCAAGGCTCATGCTGAGCCAAACTGGACAAATTTTTCCCAACTCCTCCTGCAGCGATTTGGCCCTAGTGCTTTTGACGACTTCACAGGAACACTCACCAAACTTCACCAAACTAGCACGGTGCAGGAGTATCAGACAGAATTTGAGAAACTAGCCAATCACACTAAGGGATTGCCTGATGCATTCTACCTTAGTTGTTTTATCAGTGGTCTGAAGGATGCAATACACTCTGAGGTTAAAATGTTCTTCCCCAACACAATGATGGAAGCCCTCGGGTTGGCTAAGATAGCATAGGACAAGATCTGAGCTCAACAATGCTCCAAATACACTCTTGTTCCATTCAGAACTATGGTTCCCCAAAGAACCCAAAATCCGCCAGCTCCTAGAACCACTCCTATCAAGCATTTGTCTGAAGCATAGATGCGGGGACTTCAGGAAAAAGGGATTTGTTATAATTTTGATGAGAAATTCACCCAGGGACATAGATGTGTTGAGTAAAGGCTCTATCTCTTGGATGTGGATTCTCCACCCACACTTAAAATGTTTTATGATGCTCAGAATCCCACAGATGATGATGGTGACATTCAACAACTTCCTGCTCCAGAGGACCAACCAGAGATATCTCTCCATGCCTTAGCTGGAGTCACCACCCCATAAACCATGTGGGTCAGAGGGTTCTTCAAAAAAATCACTCTTACAATACTCATTGATTTTGGTAGCACTCACAACTTCATTGACCCGAGGATCGCCAAACAGGCTGATTGTTTCATCCATCCTTGCTCCAGCTTTGAATTCATGATTTCCAATGGGGGAAACTTACCTTGCAAAGGGAAGTGTCATAATGTGCGCATATCTATGGGGGATTATAACTTATGCTCTGACATGTTTGCCTTGCCCTTAGGTGGATATGATGTGGTTTTGGGCGCTCAATGGTTACGCACACTTGGACCCATTTTGTGGGATTTTGCTTAACATTGGATGCAGTTTTCAATCAATGGTACCAAACACACATTAAAGGGATTACAACCAGGGTATATTAGCCTCATTAGTTCGCATTGCATGGAAAATATTCTCAAGAAAAGTTCACATGGTGTCATCGCTCAGTTCCATTTCATTCAGATGCAACCTTCAGCAGTCTCAATTACTCCATTGGATCTCCAACAAATTTTGGATCGATATGCATGTGTGTTTGCTAAGCCAGTGGGATTTCCACCTTCCCGACCTGAGGACCATCATATTCCACTCCTTCTTGGAAGTGTCCCTCCCAACATTAGGCCCTATCGCTACCCATTTCACCACAAGACAGAAATTGAGATGCTTGTTCACGACTTACTGAAGCAAGGTGTTATTCACCCTAGCACTAGTTCCTTCTCTTAATCGGTCCTTCTAGTCTAGAAATAAGATGGGTCATGGCGCCTTTGCATCGAATTTCGAGCACTAAATCACATCACAATAAAGAATAAGTTTCCAATTCATGTTGTTGATGAGCTTCTGGATGAGCTCCATGGTGATCATTTTTTCTCCAAGTTGGATCTTCAATATGGGTATCACAAAATTTGGGTCCATGCGAATGACATCCCTAAAACACCTTTCCACACACATGATGGCCATTATGAATTTTTGGTCATGCCATTTGGCCTCACAAATTCCCCTTCCACGTTCTAGGCATTGATGAATAAAATATTTCGGCCTTACTTGTGAAACTTCATTCTGGTCTTCTTTGATGATATCCTTATCTATAGTAAAACCTGGGCTGAGCATTTCCAACATCTGTATCTTGTACTACAACTTTTCTGTGATCATCATCTTTGTGCCAAACAATCTAAATGTGTTTTTTGGGTAGAAGGAAGTAGAGTATCTCGGGCATGTTGTTTCAGCACAAGGGGTTCATGTCGATCCTGCCAAAATCGATGCCATGAAAAATTGGGCACCTCCTCAGACCTTGAAGATCCTTCATGGGTTTTTGGGACTTACTGGCTACTACCATAAGTTTTTCAAGGATTATGGGAAGATTTTAAATCCATTAACAACTCTACTAGAAAAGGATGCTTTTTTATGGACACCTGTTGCTAAGTGTGCATTTGAGAAACTAAAACAAGCTATGTGTACCACACTTGTTCTAGCTATGCCTGATTTTTCCAAGCCCTTCACTATTGAGAGTGATGCTTACGATAATGGACTTGGTGCTATCCTCATCCAAGATGAACATACCATTGCATTCACCAGCAAATCCCTGTCTGGTAAGAATTTAGCTGCCTCTACATATGAGAAGGAAATGATGGCTATTTTGCATGCCGTACAGAAGTGGCATCCATACCTCTTAGGGAATCATTTCTGCATCAAGACTGGTCACCAGAGTATGAAATATTTCTTGGAACAACGAGTCTCATCCCCAACACAACAAAAATGGGTTATCAAACTCATTGGTTATGACTACGAGATCACTTACAAGAAGGGTAAGGAAAATATTGTGGCGGATTCTCTTTCCCGCACAATTGATGACCATGCTTCTCTTTCATCTATTTCTATGCCTATTCCAAATTGGTTACAATTTGTTCAGGAAGGCTATGTCAATGACTCTTCCTTATCTCAAATCATCCAATAGTTGGCCAGTAATCCTTCTCTTGTACTGCATTACTCTTGGGATGGTTCTTCTCTAAGATACAAGGGTCGCTTGGTACTTCCCCAAATCATAGATCTTCACTAGGCTGTCTTCTCTATGAACTCCATGCTTCTCTAGTGGCAAGTCACTCTGGGTTCCTCAAAACATATGAGTAGGCATGGCGTAAATTATTTTGGAAGGGAATGAAATGGGAAATTCAACAGATGGTTGCTGAATGTGATACCTACCAGTGCCACAAGGGTGAAACTACACTCCTCCCCAGCTTGCTCAAACCCTTGCCAATCCCTACAAGGATTTGTACAGATATTTTGATGGATTTCATCGACTAGATCCCTAAATCTAGAGGGAAGACCTTAATCCTGGTTGTGGTTGATAAACTCTCCAAATATATTCATTTGTGTGCTCTCAGCCTTCCATATACTGCCTCCTCAGTCACACAAATTTTCATGGACCAGATATTCTGTCTTCATGGCATCCCTTCTTCCATTATCTCAGACCATGACGTAACTTTCACAAGTCATTTTTTGACTGAACTCTTTCACCTCATTGGAACCAAACTGAAAATGAGTTCAAGATATCACCCACAAACAGATGGTCAAACTGAAGTCACCAACAAATGCTTGGAAACCTATCTTCGTTGCTTCACCTCTGAACATCAACATCAATGGGAAAAGTGTCTCCTTCTCACTAAACGGTGGTACAATAATTCCTACCATACTGCATCTAAAATGACTCCATATGAAGTTGTTTATGGGAAGCCACCCCCAGTGCTCCTTCCATACACCCCCATAGTTCACCAGTTTAGGCATTTGACATGGTTCTGTGAAATCCTGATTAGATTCTTCACATTCTGCAAGAGAATATTCACATGGAAAGAAATTCATAAAATAGGTACTATATATTTCTCACATGCCAATATTCCCTTTATAGGGCTTTGTGGTGGCCTGAGGCCCCACACATAGTTCATGAGCCCTAACAAAAAATGTTTTGGCCCAATAACTCTTTTCACATCAAATCATGGCCAAGGGACTGAAATCCATACTTGGTGTGTCAAACCTCAAAATGAATGACATATCTTACTCATTGGCTAAATATTATCTATGTAGTATATAGGTCCTTTGAGGTGGTATAGGGAATCACACATGAGCCATGAGCCCCTTACCCTTAGATGTTATGTTTTGAATTGATAATATGGCCCAATCAATGATAATTATTCTTGGTCAAATAGAGCTCGAAATGATCATTTCTTATTTGTAAGCCAAATATTTCCCACATAGAGATGACATTATAGACTAGGGCCCATGACAACACATCAGACATGACGTTATGGTGAAAACATCCACACAACAATCGATTTCTTTGCTAATTTTCTTAAATCTATTTTGTTAAATTTTTACCTTTTTCTTTTTTTCTCATTAGTTAAAAAAATAAAAGAAAATACAACTTTAAGAAGAAGAGATGAAATCCTATGTGGTCGGGAGGGAGGGGATTAAACTCCCTATTGGTTATACATAAACAAGCCAAAGAAGAAATTATATATCAATGGGAGGGTGGAGATGTTAAATCTTGAGATATAAATGGGTTGAGATTGAGTGGACCGTCAAAATTGTTAAACTCCATTGCAATATTCACTTGCAATCGGTGTTCCATTCTTTATTCTATCAATTTCGGCCAGCTGATTCAATCGTGAGCCCATTCCTCCATTTTCCAAGGAGCCACAAAAATTTTGGGATTGAAATGCACTATATCTGACTTGATTGGGTTTGGGATATTCGTGTATATATTCCACAATATTTACTAAGTTGTTGTATTTTCAATAAAGGAGTGGAAGTTTTAAAAAAAAAAATAGACCTGGTCATAAGAGTGTCTCTAACAATGCTGATGTCTCATGGGAATCTCAAAGAATAAAACCAGGTAGTTTCATTACTAGGAATTCATACAAAAAAAAATTATGAAATTTACATCACATGGTCATTTATTTAAGCCAACCTGGCTTGCAACCTATCATAATAACCATGCATATCTAAAATTTATAAATAAATGATCATTTTTTAATATGAAACCTATACAAAAAAATTCTTATTAAATTACCCTTGTAGTTTATTTTATTGAAAGGTGTAAAACAAAGTAAAAAAGGGTGGAATGTGATACTCTTAATCATGTGAAAACCAAATAAATACTACCCATCAAATAAAACCAATAAAACTTTATATTTTATTCATATAAAGTAAATATATTTACATTATATAACCCTTTCCATATCATAGAATATCCCTAGGAAGCATGGCCAACTTATCCTCCATCATGAGCCTATTCCTCCGTTTTCCAAGGAGCCACGGAAATATTGCCACTGTAAAATATTAATCCATAATTTAACAGGTAACCAATTGTTAGAGGCATTAACACTATTGTGGCATCTGGGAATTAATGGTGTTATGGAAATTGTGGATGAGGAGGACTGGGAGGGTATAATTCTTGTTCAGGTTATTCTAGTTAGGAATAATAAGAATGGTTATGTTTGTTTTTTCCATCAGGCTTTTACGACATGGCACTGGCTAAAAGATGAGGAGGAAAAATAGCTACCTATAGACAATGGAGGCTCCTGCTACCTGCAGACAATGGAGGCTCAGAGATATTGTGTTCACCAAGGTCAAGGGATTTCTGGCATGGCCCAATAAGGTACACCAATCTATTTTTCATCCCCATTTGTTTTCCCTTATTTGACGTATGCGATGGATGTTGTTGTTGTTATTTGCATTTTCCACATCAAATTATATACTTCTTTTTCCCTGTTTTAATACTCGATTGTTGTCTAAGGGTTTGTGTGAATGTTTACATATTTTCATACAGTTTCATTTCCACTACGTCGATTGCAATGGCTATTGGCAATCTTTTTCGATTTTGCAATATGTGCAGATATTTTCTTCTTAATCCTATAATTGCAAAATATGGTTGTTGCACGAGGGTTCTCTGAAAACCTGCATGAGAAATCAAACCCTATATCAAATATTAGTGTTTAAACCCAAGCGATGGATGCAAGTGTATGTTTTTTTGTGTTTAAACCCAAGCGATGGATGCAAATTTTTTTTTTAGGTGGAAATTGCCTTTTGTCTATCTCCAAGAGGATTACAATTGGCCTGAATTTGTCAGGTCCACAAGTGGCCTGTTTTTACCAATACGATGGCCCTTAAAAATCTGAATCAGTAATTACAACTATTTTTCATTTGGCTAAGTCCATACTCTTATGTCATAATCACCCAGGACTTGCACTTGGAATTTAACCTGATGAGTAGAATGATATTCCACTGCTGAAATACAACAAAGTAGAAATGTCAAAAGCATTTGTTAACATAAAAAAAAAATTTGCAAGTGTTAGATGAGATACACAACTAAATTGAGAAACCACCAAATATCAATCGATGGCTCATCTTTGACTTCAAAATTCTAGATCATTTTGAAAAGATCTGAAATTGTATCAGTCAGTTGACATCTCACAATAATTTCACTTCAATTTCACTTGACAAATCAGTGCATCCTACATAACTAGAAGTAATCTTGGCAATGCTGAGAACCACCTTCAAAATACCTCTCTCTACACTAGTTCTCCTAGAAGATGAGACCATCCACAGAAGCCAATCAATATGATCATGACTTCCTTTACAATGATGGCATTTAAGGCTACGGCCTTAATATTCTAAATTAGTAATCACGTATCTCTGATAGTAAGCATTATACAAGGGAAGGGTAGCTGCACAGAAAATTGATTATAAAAATTTAGATAGATCCTGAAAAGTACATGGCTCTCACTGTAATTGTTCATATTCTGCACTCAAAGAATAATCCTGAAAATCCCTAGGTAGTGATAAAGATGGAAACCTATATAAACAACAACAATCTTCAAATCCTAGAATCTACAAACACATATTGTAGAAAAATAATAACAGCAAGTGCAAAGATCTCTGCAAATCCAATCAGAAACATCTTACCTCCACCTTTTTCGTGGTCCAACTCTAGGCCTCCTTTTACAAAGAGAATTACCTACAGGGAATCTTCACTTCAATCCCAACAAGTAAGTATATATAAGCACTTTTCTCTATTTCTACTCCGTGAAAAAATTAGTAGGTGTCTTAATAATGAAACAGAGGACATAAACTTATTTTTCCATAGTTTCCTGCAATGAAGGATATGTATCAGTTAATGGTGATACCAATTAGTATTCCATAGTTGATTATGATGGACTGTGATTTTAAATATTTTGTCCTTCGTATACCCTCTCCAGTATTTTTTGTAGCCCATGCACTTATTTCATTCATATATATTTATACAGACGTGCTTGTGTTGTTTGTTGTACTTGTGAGCTTTTGATGTAACTATAGCATACACTTGAACGTGTTTCATATATATACACACACACGCTTGTGTTGTTTACTGTACTTGTGATATTTTGATGTAACTATAGTATATACTTGAATTTGTTTCTTGATTGGTATTTAGAATGCATATAAGTTTATTGATTTTTAACTATTTTATGAATCATGATACATTCTAGGAAGTAACGGGTGCTGGAATCCTCTGTGATCCTTGCAAGGGGAAAGGATGGGTGGTCTGTGACTTCTGTGAAGGTTAGAAGATAAATTTGCAAACGCAGAGCAAGCAATTTTATCGGCGTTGTCTTTCTTGCGGAGCCGTGAGTCTGTTCGCATGACTATGTATCTCTGTTTGTGTATGACTGCTTTTAGATATTTGGATTAATGAACTTGCATTTTGAAAGCCTCTTCTTGTAGTGGATATTCCCATTTTGTTGTCACGTGAGTGGTCTTTAATATGCATGGATTCGATTTTTTCTCTTCTATGTGGAAAAGTAGCTAATCTTTCATTCAACCAGAAATAATGCCTTAGTAATTAAATGACATTATAAACATGTAGAGTGATGCTTAATTGTCTTGCAAATATGCACTGAGATTGTTTGGAAGATTTGTTAAATTCCATTTCACCTAGGGATTTGCAGCTCAAGGAAAGACCAGTTTTAAATTTTGGTGAATAGAGTAAAGTATGGATGTTCTGAAGCACTTGAGGCTTAAAGTAAGGAATACTATTGTCAGGAAAATACCAAGACTATTTAGGGTACACATCTGATGGTGCGCACTTTCTCGTTTGAGCTAGGAGTGTGGCTCAACTATTGGATATTTATTCATACTGTAGTTGCACAACATGTTTGCATGGTTTGAATAGTAAAAATTTCTCTTGTCACTTTAGCCACAAATAATGAAATTTAACTCTCACTAGGAAAAAGCCAATGCATACCCCAGAATCTCCAAAGAAAAAACAAATTCTGGTTACTTGAGAATTTGAGATACCAAGTTTCCAGTCCCAAAATTACAAGCAATCTTTACAAAATATTGGTAAAGAGATTATAAGATGTGTTTTGATAAGATGTATTTTTGATAAAATTCAGTTTACCCACAATGTTATTTTTGGATAGTAGACACCTAATCACTGATGTAGATGTCTAGGAGAGATCATTGCTTCAATAGAGATGGGTTTTCTCTGGAGAAGTGGAAGGGTTTGATGAAAGTAAAAGTAAAATTCCAAACAAGGGGGTAGTGTTCTATTTCTTTTAGTCGAATGATTGGATATGCGATAAATGTTCATGATCACTTGGAACTCAAACAGACATGGAATCATATTTTATGTTTTTTTCTTCATGGGAAAGTCTTGCAACACTAACAACAATGTAGACATGATCTGTAAATATGGTACTTATAGCCCTCAGGTCTCACCAACACGAATTTTCTGCAGAATTGAAATTTGGTCTCTACTATTAGAATAATGTAGGGTTCTTTGTTTTTAGAGTTGATTACAAGGATTCTGTTCTAGATTGGCTCACTGCTTTAGGTTAGGTTTTGCTCTGTCGAAAGTCAAAACCAATGATAATCACCAATGCCAATGCACTCTCTACAATGGGACATTCATTTTTTCAAAGCTGAGGTCAAAGTCTCCTTGTGCATAAGTGGGTAGTATGTATGGAAGGGTTCGGTTCTGTTTACAATGCTCTATTTCCAGGTCAATTACATCACATACTATGTATTGTAATGCATAATCACAGGATTTGGTTGTGGCTCAACTATATCTCCCCATTAAATATACATTCAAGCAATAAATACAACATAGATTTGAGTGCATGTTGTTATGAGATTGAGCAAAAGGTTCTTAGTTCTCCTAAATTTGGGAAGCTCTTCTTACTATATTCAGATTCATGTAGTGAAAAATTTATCACTATCAGTAAATCTGAGTAAAAATTCTTTTTATTTCCTACTACTCCATTGCATCTTGTTTTTGTTTTGGATCATTGATTCAATATGCTTAGCTTCTTTTCTATAATAATTTAATTAGTCTACTCTGGAAATTTCCCTTGGTGAGGATCAAGAAATTTCCATCTCATAGAATATAATGACACGGAACCATCCAAGAATGGAATCTAAAGAAGAGCTTAAGTAATTTGAAAGATTGTCCTGAGAGTACATTTTGTAGTCTAATCGATCAATTATTATAATATTATTGAATATGAATACAATCTAACATATAAAATTTAGTCACACATGGCTACAGGTATTGGGCCTTATGTGGAGGTTGCATTCTACCACAAAATATCTCGAACATTACTGGTAACAGATGCAGTAACTTATGTACCAAAATATCCACTAGAAACAATCAACAAGAGGCGCTTCTAGCAACAACTAAGAATGGATTAGCAGTAAGACTATTGAGCAAAGGGAAGAATGTTCTGAATGTAGCTATTGTTGACAATAAAGAAACATGACAAAAGGGTAAGTTAGATGACCAAAAATCGAAATAGGAAGACAATCAAAAGTAGTTTCTCATAACATATTTCTCTTTTCTTCTCTTTTTCCACACTACTCTGCTTCAGAGTTGTTTCCTTTGTGTTTCTCGTGTTCTTTTCCAATTTCTATGTGAAATTGATAAACAGTAGTTTCCAATGTCCAAATGTATTTCACGTCTTTTAAGTCCATAATAAGAATGTAAAAAGTGCTCATCTATACTTCCGATATATTTTGAAGCCCATTTGATGAGTATCTCATATGTATGTCTTTTAAGTTCATTAACCACACAATAACTGATTACATGAACGAAACATTCTAAAGGATCTCACTTTTAAAGCAAGATCGACATGTCAGAAATGATTGCTAAGCAAAATAATAGCTGGAATGCCCAAAAGCTGAAAGGTTGCTCTTCAACTCAAGTCAAATGTAGTATTTTCTGGAGCTGCAAGCTGGAGGGAAGCCCTTCACCTTGTTTCGGCTCTATCCAAAATAATTTCTTTGAAATGAGAAAAGACTGTATGGAAGGTCACTTGGAGACAATAAAAAGCGCATCCCAATACCGGTACTAGTTTCTTCTTTAAGTTGTCTTAAGGAACCTGAACTTTGAAAAGGTGGACAACAACTTTTTGAGATATGGGTCTAAAATAAGACACATTGTGAATGGAATCCAATGTACCAAATTTGTTTCAGGGCCATAACAAATGCATGTATATGTTCATGTATGTGGTAGGCCCCCCTAGAGCATGTTTCCTATATATACCACTTGACGCAATGTGAATATATGTATAACCAAATAGTGTCAATTCACTAGGCATTATTATTTTGTTTTTTCACACTTAGATGATTTTACAAATAATTACTACAGTTTCTTTTTCTCACCACACAACTTGAAACAAGGACATTAAAATTTAATTCAAACTCTCTAATACTTTTCCCTACAGTTACCTTGAAGGGAAAAATTAACAACACTGGAGATTAGAATTTGTTATTTTTTGAAAGTCTCTTTTACCAGCTTTCTAATGAGACTTATCGAAACTTAGGTAGACCCACATTCCTAATAATAACTTCACATTCTTATATTAAATCTCAACTTGATGGTTTTTTCACTTCTTTTAGGTTTTTGATTCATCTATTATGATGATTGTTGGTGGTTTCTTACTGAACCTCTTCCTCCCCACATGTTGGCCATTGTGACATTCAACTTCTTTGGCTCAGTCTTCATTCAAATTGATACCACCAACATTACTCCAAGTCCATCAAGGACCTTAAATCTAGCTAATAAATGGGTTCTCTCCATCATTTGAACTGGATTATTGTTGTAGTCATATTAGACTCACTAATAATTTCACAATTTCCTTTGAATTGAATTCCATTTGTTAGCACATGAAGAATGCATGATAATTGCATTTTGTTGCTGATAAAGTAGACCATGTTCATTTCTTTGGGCTGTTCTTGGACTGTTAACTTGGGAATCATTCCTATGGGGTTGATAAACCTTATTTGTGAATGTGCATACCCTCTCCTAACAGGCCATGACTAAGGTATGATCTATTCTAGCTGGGATGTGAATGTGTTGTCTCTATTCTATAGATAGTGGTTGATTTTGAAGTTGTAGTAGGTACAGATTTTGTAGATGGTAGGTATGATGTAGTTATATGTGATTCTTGGCATATTTAAGAAATATTCCCTAAGTTTATCTTTAGTTTGTAGCACTATTTAGTCTATTGGATGTATCTAGATATTTTGGTGAGAGATTGAATAAGTTTTCATTTTTATACTACAATATAATCTCAAATAGATGTGGAAGGATCCACTTACAATACATACATTTTCAACTAATGACCCAAAGGAAAATTCCAATGGACAATTCGAACACTATTTGGATGTCTACAATCGAATATTATTGGTCTTGGCTAGCCACTTGTTGTAGCTGCAACTGTTTTCCCAAATTTAAAAAAAAAATTGGACCCTCCTTGTCGATTTTATCTTGCTTGGATTTACTTGGTTTCTTGAACTCTATTTTTTCCCTCTGCTACAAATTTGGATTTTCTTGAGTTTGAATTAAGGTCAATTGTTTCCTTCGTTTCGAAAGTTGGATGATCTAAATCTGCCTTTGTCTAGCCAAATCTTCTGATTATGGAGTTTGTTTGTTTTTTAACATTTGCTCTGTCGATTATTTTGTTTAGCACTATTGGAAGTCAATTTAAGTTTGGTCGAAACTTTAGTTATCTATGTTGCCCCCATTTTGGAGGTTGAACAAACTGATTTCATCGTTGCCCAGCCGAGAATGTTTTGAATGCTTAAATTTTCTTTGAATTTTCTATGTTTGATTTTATCGCTATGGGAGGGAAATCGAATTTTGAATCAGGGCCGTAGTTCTCTACGCAGTCGTCATTGCGGAAGCCAACTAATGAACGTATCGACGGACTAGTTCTTATCCTTGCCAATTCCATGGGTTATTGCTTTTGTTTCTTCACTACCAAAATGGTTTATGACTTTGATTGGAAGCTGTAGTCTGATTGTTTTCCACTGTTTTGTCTCCTCAATGAACTATCCTGCCGATGCATTAGTCCTTGCACTCGTCGATGCCATGGTTTTATTGTTTTAACTCTCTATTTTTTTCTTTGCGCTATCGAAAGGGTTTTTGACTATTGATCAGAGGGCTAGTCCATTGCATTGCCGACACGGCGGCAGCGTTGAGCTCACCATCACCAACACTTAATCGTTAAAACTTTCGATCGCCGCATTTTTCATTTGAAAGCGAAAGCCGTAGTCCTTATGTCTTCCGATGTTGTGGCTCCTTAGCGCACTAACCACCCGACTGATAATATTTTTGCTTGCCGATGAGACCCTTTTTTTCGTCCAATGCTTAGTATTTTTCCCGTCGATGAGGGTTTTCCCACCTTTCTTGTGAGATTTTACTTTGTTTTTCGATGGTGGTTACTTTGTCATGATTCGTGCTTTCATCAGAGGATTTCGATTTGGTCCAGATGCTACCTGGACTAAGATTGAGAGTCTATTTTTGGGCCTGTGATTTTAGTTTGGACAGTGAATTTAGCATAGTTCAAGATACGAACTTGCAGGATTTTCTTGCATTATCATTTTCATTTCATGCATTAATATTTTTTATAGTTCACTTTACAAGATGTATGTTTTAATACAAATTGTGTTACTTTGTCAAATGCTAAGTGATCTAAGAACTAGTTATTCATGATAGGGTGATTGCTACTGTAGAGAAGATATGTCTAGAAGACAAAGCAGAATAAAGTAATGGTCTGAGATCTCAAATAGATCGATAGTAGCAGAGGCCCAAGCTTGGGAAAAGTTCATCAGTTACCAAGCTGGTCCCTTTTTATAAAGTGCTCTTAAAATCTAAATCTGAAATGTAACATATTGTATGAATCATGAACACTCACTAAAAGACAAAATTGTGGGACTGAACGGTTGGGGGGAGCCCAAAGGTCACCAAGGGGCAGCCCAAGAGTTTTTATTGTGGTATAAGTATAGGAGAGTTAGATAGAGTAGAAGAATTTTTCCCAGACATATTTGTGAGATTATGTTGTAAGAAGAACTAATTCCTTTTGCAATAAGAATTACAAGTTTCCTGTTGGAGAAAGCTTGCAGGAAGATTTCAAATGCTGTGCTATGGATTTGTTGAATGTGAACTATTTTTTTTTCAGCTGTTGTCCATTAAATGTGAGATCGTTCTAACTCTTTGAACCTATTTTATTGTCATGAATGCGCTCTAGTTTATTCTATGAAATTTCCACTATGAGTAATGAAGGCTTTTCATAAACAATGAGCTATCTTATTGTTCATATATCTATTAATGTTCATGTGTTTTGAATTAAATAACAACTATCTGTGATTTTTCTTAATGCATGTGCAGAAATACATTACTCATTGATAAATGATAATCTTGCTCCCTAGGGATAGGTTAGATAGTTAGTTTTATTTTCTTGCTATGTGTGATTTAGATGCGAGAGCGTTAAGACGAGAGGTAAGAACCTGTGCATCACATTGTGACCACTCTTGGTATTCTCTATCAGTCTACATTCTTAGATAGGAACTTGCATATCATACTTAAATTCAAAAAACTAAAATATACACGGTGGACCGGGCCATAATCGGTAAAACCTTTAATTTTGTTACTTAACCTACGGTAGCCAGACTGTAAACCGGACAGATTTCCCATACCAAACAGTAACGGGCTAGTTAGGAACGTTTACTAGGGAGAATCCCCAACTGTTGTTAGCTGTGAACTTCTAGGCATCAATAGTTTTTGGCACTAGAAGGAGGGCAGCTAGTGCATGGCTGGCCGAGGAAACCCATTTCCTCGAAATTATTCCACCGGTGACGGTTCTGAAAGTAGTTTGTTTCCTAATACAACTCCGAAAGAAAAGGGTAAAGAGCATCTATATTATGTCAATAACAAAGTAGTTGACGATTTGATAAGATTTTTTAGGGATTATTTGAAGAAGATTGGAGGATTACAGATTATCCCTGCCTTACCTAGAAGAGAATATCCAAAGAAAGATCGTCCTATATTGGAAGGCACAATGTTGGTTGAATATTTTGAAGAACTGGTAGAAACAACCTTATAGGAATTTGTTCAACCTATGAATCAATTGGACCCAGATACACCTTACTGTTCACCTGTTCATACCCCTGTTCATTCACCACCTCACTCTCCACTTAAAATCATGGAAAATGTAAATGCAAATCAGCCACCTAACCCACCAAATCCACCACCTCCGTGGAGGGATAGATCACCACTAAACCTATCACCTCCTTTGCATGACTTACCTTATGCTTTTGAGAAAATGTTGCCTAAGTTTGACCCAAGTGAAAAGATCTTGGTAGATGATCATTTGCAAAGCTTTTACTTGGCTATAGAAGGACTACCGGCTGGATAAGATGAAGATGTAATCTACATATTGTTCCCTCATACCCTGAAAGGAGCCACAGCCTCATGGTATTTTTGTCTACCTGCAAACTCAATCACAGAATGTGATACTTTTGAAAGAATATTTAGAAGTAAATATGTAGTCCAAAAAACGCATGCAACTCTGATGAAAGGGTTATGCGCTTTAAAGAAAGAAAGAAAGGAAAAAGTGCATAATTTCACTCAAAGGTTTGATGCTTATCTAAAGAATTTTTATGCAACTGATAAACCATCTAATAAAGTTCTGAGTGTAGAAATTCTGACCAGCAATAGATTAATTTCACTCACAACAAATTACAATTGATCATGCAAAATTGTCAACAATGGAGACTGAAAATGGAGTTGTAACACAAAATTATATTAACTCAGTGTACAATGGAAAACCCTGTAATAACATAGGTTGATGAATATATAGAATACATTAATAGGTTGAATGCATAAGGAGGCATCCAAATCTAGCATAAAGCAGACTTACCCAAAATAGGCAAATCCCCCATAGGTGTAAAAAGCTGATCCCAAATCTGTCATGAGGCTCACGAATTGGCAAGGGCGCATGGGAAAGCTAATGAGTGGTAGAATGGCAGCTCATACATGCTTTTTCATGGAGGAAAGAGTGGAGGG
>LPNX010002321.1:4818-53922 GCA_001517045.1 Pseudotsuga menziesii | reverse complement strand
TCATGCATGTTGCCATCTCCTTCAGTGATCTGTTCTTCCTCTCAGCAACACCATTTTGTTGTGGTGTGTAGGGGATAGAATGCTGCATCTGAATACCTGAATCTGCACAATAGTTAATAAACTCAGTCTTGACATACTCACCACCATTATCAGACCTGAGTACCTTGAGTTTTCTTCCACATTGGTTTTCAACCAAAGCCTTGAAGACTTTGAATAGGCCAAAAACTTCTGACTTGTGTTTCATGAAGTGAACCCAACAATACCTGGAAAAATCATCAATAAAGGTCAATGCATATTTGTCCTGACTCATGGACATATGAGGGAATGGGCCAGCAACATCACTGTGAATCAGCTCAAGGGGTGCAGAGGTTCTCTCATGGCTGGCTTTCTCAAATTTGTGCTCTGGGTGTTTTCCTAGGATACAGCCTTGGCAAACTCCTTTGGAAAATTTTATCTTGGGCAACCCTATGACCATATCTTTCTCACTAAGATCAGATAAATAATTATAATTTAAATGGCCAAATATTTCATGCCACAGCTTGCTAGCTTAATTAGCATGAATAAGAAGAGCAGAGGGGTTTGAGTAAGGCAGGAAGTGTGAAAACATGTATACCTTTTGGGCATGATTCGCTACTCCTTTTGCAATGATTCTTCCACTTGAGATTTCTGTGATCTCAACTTCATCTGGTGAGAATATGACTTTCTTAGGAGAACAAGTGTGGGTCATCTGGTACACTGATAGAAGGTTGGAGGCGAGACCAGGGACATACATCACATTGTTGAAGTTACCATGATCAAGTTCTATCCTTCCTTTGCCTTTACTTTCAGTGAGAGAGTCATCTACCAGTACAATAGATGGTCCTTTTGACATATCCAGTGAGGAGAAGGCATCCTTAGTTGAAACCATGTGTCTTGAAACTCCAGAATCTATGATAAAACTGGGTGAGCTTGATGTGCTAGCAACTAGAGCATGAACTCTCTCTCTGTCATCGAAACTTGATCCTCCTTCTCTCTTCTTTGAGTCTTCTGGAAGGGAGATGCCATTCTTCTCCAGGAGATTGGTCAGCATATCAATCTGCTTTTTCATACAAGAGCTTTCAGTGTGATTGCCCTTCGAACAGTATGAGCACTTGTTCATATCACCTTTGTTTTTCTTCTTCTGGGTATTTTTCTTGGGACCTTGTTGATCCTCCGGAGACTGCTTCTTGTCTCTTCTTTGCTCAGGTGGCTTTTTAGCTTTCTTTTTTCTTTTAGAATCCACCCTCGAATCTCCAGCAACCAGAGCTTGGTCTTTGGAAGGTTTGATGGTGCCCATCATCACCAGCTTGTCTTGTTCTTGTGTGAGATATTCCATGAAATCTGCAAGGATGGGCATCTTCCAGGTTCGAGCTGTGATTTTTGTGGCATAGAAGGTCGAAACAAAGACTGAGTAGTCAGGTCCTAGCTTCGAGAGGATGGCCAATACGATCTGATCATCTTTCTTTTCGATACCACACTGCTTCAGCTGCAAAACTAGTGCTTTGAACTTGGAGAAATACAGCTGCAGGGATTCAAAGCTATTGGGACTCAGAGAAATCAGCTCATTTTCGATCTGATGTCCCCTCATCTCATCTGTCTTTCCAAAAATCTCAGACAACTTCTCCCATACTTGATCCGGTGAAGTTAATCCATCGATATGGAAAAGGAGGTCTCAGGAAATACTGAGACATAGGAGGCCATAAGCCTCATCTCTCCGATTGTGCCATTTGATCTTCTCTGCAGCTGCATTGGGCTCTGCTTCTATTGCCATAGTCACCCTGTAGAGGCCTTTCACTCTCAACAAGATCTCCATCTCTGCTTTCCATTCAAAATAGTTGAAGGGAGTCAAGATAGATTTCTGTGAATCCATAGCTTTAGAAAATCTGTCTCGGCTGTCAGTAGAAGGCTCCCAGTCTTGATGTCGAACCTACAAAACAATTTTTGAAGGAGAGTAATAACCTACAATGTCTCTGATACCATGTAGAAATTCTGACCAGCAATAGATTAATTTCACTCACAACAAATTACAATTGATCATGCAAAATTGTCAACAATGGAGACTGAAAATGGAGCTGTAACACAAAATTATATTAACTCAGTGTACAATAGCCAACCCTGTAATAACATAGGTTGCTGAATATATAGAATACATCAATAGGTTGAATGCATAAGGAGGCATCCAAAGCTAGCATAAAGCAGGATTACCCAAAATAGGCAAATCCCCCATAGGTGTAAAAAGCTGATCCCAAATCTGTCATGAGGCTCATGAATTGGGAAGGGCGCATGGGCAAGCTAATGAGTGGTGGAATGGCAGCTCATACATGCTTTTTCATGGAGGAAAGAGTGGAGGAGGAAGAGGCAACAAGGCTAATTCACCTCACCTAGTCTTGCTTTCCTATGTGCCTTAAAACACTGAAAAAGCAGGCAATAAAACAAAAAAAGCAGAAGGGCACCTAGGAGGCCAGGAATAAAGCAAATTTAATTCCTAAGGCTTTCCCAAGCGCTACATGAGTCAAAGATGGCAAGTTTGACCTCTATGGATAGGCAATTAACAACTTGCACATGGTGGGACTCATGAACTAGGAAAATAAGACAAAAATAAATGAATTAATGTCTAAGTGGGTAAATACTATGGGTTGATTATTCTAAAACTGAGTGAATACCATACTTCATCTCTAGGGCCTAACTTGGCCATGTTTTCCAAAATGTCAGTCAAGCCTACATTGTCAGAAACTTATAAAGAAGCTAAGAGGGTAGAAGATGAAAAAGAGAGCATAGAAGATTATCCTAAGCTGTTAGGAGAAAACACTTTTGGTAAGAAAGCGTTGCTACTGACTAAGCCTAAGGATGAGCAATCACATGATTTTAAAGGGATGGTAAAGATGATGCAGAAGCTATCCAACAGAGTGATCAATTTGGAGAAAGAAAAGGAGGCTCATAAAGCATACAAGCCTTACTATAAAAGGAGAGAAGATAACAATCAATCTAAACCTCCTCCACATAGTCCTGCATCAATTAATTTAACTGAGGTAGGGATGGATAATTTTTGCACCTTTCATCAGCAGCCTCATTCTGAAAAAAATTGCCCTCAATGGATCAATTCGATGACATTAGTAATTAATCAGCTGTTGGACTCTAAACTAACAGAAGATAATCAGCAGGAATAAAAAAAATCAACCCATAGAAAAACAAGAAGAGGATGCTTTAGTTTTATGGGACTGTGTCTCACTTTTTGATACAGACGAGGAAGGTTCATGGAAACATGAAGAAACATCAGAAACAAACGTGACAACAAGGAGTCAAGTTTTGATAAATAAAGACAATTCAATACTTCCGAAAATTAAGAGACTTCAAGAGAATGTAAAGAAGATTCAGAAGAGCACCCCAGCTGATAAAATACTTGAATTCACCATTACGAGTCAAAATCCAAAGAAAATTAACATGCCTGTTAAGCCTGTTGAAGAGAAGATTGACAATGTAAAAAGGAATTTTGAAGAACATAAGATGGAGTATAATATTGTGGAAGATATAAAAAGGGCTAATGCAAATATCTCACTATTTGAAATGTGTAATGTGCCTCAACAGAAACAAAAATTGTTAAAAGCACTTGAAGTACCAGAAGAAAAGCTTCCCATCGACAACCAACCTAAAGAAGAAGAAATTGGTGAAGCAAGTGTGGGAGGTAAGTCGAAATAAAAAACCCCACCATTTCTCCTAACTTTTGAAATTTTCAACCATAACGTGCACAACTGTTTAGTAGATTCAGGGGCATCAGTCAATGTTTTCGTCGACAAGAAGATAAATGGACAACCCAAACCATCTACCTGGTAGGTTATTTAGTTAGACAGAACAACTGTGAAGGTAATTGGGGAAATGGAGGATGCGTTGACTCGATTATCTTCAAATGAAAAGGTATGTCAGTTCATCGATATTGTAGTAGCATACATACCTGAGGCTTATGTACTTGTTTTGAGTCGGGATTTGTTAGCAAAGTTAAATGGATATTTTGCATCAGATTGGTCACATCTGTGGTTGCCTTATAAGGGAAGTCCCAATCAAATAAAATTATTAAGAGAGCCCCACATGAAGCACAATGTTACTCAGTTGGAGGGTAATAATGAACCAGTGAATTCCATGCTAGGAAATTACTTTATTGAACTTGAACCGGGAAATTACCAAGCAGAAGAATCTAGCAGTACACCAGACACACAGCCCGATCTCCTTCGATTTTCACGTGCTGATGAAATTGACTGTAAAATAGTAGACTTAGTTGTAGATGTAGTTGTTGATTCAAGTATAGTAGAAGTAGATAGTTTTTGGACACTTTTTTTTTATGGATCTAAAACTTTGGAAGGATCAGGAGCTAGCTATGTCTTGATTGATCCAAAGAAAAATAAACATTTTCTTTCATGTAGATTAGAGTTTGAATGTACCAATAATACAGCTGAATATGAAGCATTAGTTCAAGGACTAAGAAAAGAAATTGAATTAAAAGTAGAAAATCTGAAAGTGTATGGGGATTCTGAAATAATTGTAAAGCAAATTCGAAATCAGATACATTGCATTTCACCTCATTTAAAAGCTTACCAGAATGAAGTGTGGGATTTGCTTAAAACTTTTTATGCATTTAATATTGTATCCATTCCTAGAATAAAGAATGCAACAGCTGACTTGTTAGCTACCTTAGCTGCAAGGCTTGTACCTTCAAATAATAGATGTTCTATTGAATTACTTTTCAGGCCTTCAGTTCCAGACATGATTACCAATCTATGAGTTTTTGATGACGATCAACAAATATTGGAATGTTTGATGAATGATGAAACCTTCAAAGAAGCAATAATCGATGATGAAGAACACCAAGCTGAATTAAAATTTGACAACTTTATTCCTAAAGGAGTCAGAAACTTAGAGTGAATGTTTGATCTAGACAACAAATTCAGAAGGCCAACAAATGTCAAAACTCACAGCTCGTCCTTACAATTCGAGCTAATAAATTTGGGAACTGAAGTTAAACCTAGATATGTAAATTTGGGAAAGTGTTGTTCTCCAAGTGAAAGAAATAAGTTCATTAGTTTGTTCAAACAATACAAAGATGTGTTTTCCTGGACATATGAAGACCTTAAAACATATGACACAAAGATTATACAACATGTCATCCCTATTAGATCTAGATTCAAGACTTATCAATAGCCTTTGAGAAAAATGCATCCAAAACTGGAGCCTTTAATTCAGAGTGAAGTGAAAAAATTATTGGATGCCAAAATTATATTCAAAGTCAGACACTGAGAATGGGTGTCGAATTTGGTTCTAGTAAGGAAGAAATATGAAGAATTAGGCTATGTGTGGATTTTAGAAACCTAAATCATGCTTCAGATAAAGAAAACTATCCAGTCCCACCCATGGAACAGATATTGTAGATGGTTTCGGGTTCTGAGTTATTTTCATTATTAGATGGATTCTATGGCTATAATCAAGTATTAGTAGCTGAAGAGGACAAACTAAAAACTACATTAAGAAAAAAGTGGGGAACTTTTGCTTACAGAAGAATGCCCTTTGGACTCATCAATGCTGGAGCTACTTTCCAGAGGGCTGTGGATATAGCTCTCCGCGGTATGATTGGTCGTAGTGTTGTAGTATATCTCAACGATGTCACGATATTTTCAAAGAAGAGAAAAGAACATGCATTCCATATAAAACAAATTTTCGATCGTTTTTGAAAATATGGGATCTCACTGAATCCTAGGAAATGTGTGTTTGTAGTTATAGAAGGAAAGCTACCAGGTCATGGTGTTTCTAAAAAAGGGATCTCCATAGACCCAGAAAGGATCAAGGCCATAGAATAGATCCCTTTACCCCATAACAAAAAAGGTATGCAATCATTCATGGAGATGATTAATTTTGTGCGAAGGTTTGTACCAGATTTCACTCAAATTGTTAAACCTTTGTAGCAAATGGTGAAACAAAGTGTACAATTCAAGTGAACTGATGTAGAAAAGAATGCATTCAGTAAAATAAAGACGTCTATCGCTCATGCACCATCTCTCAAAAGTCCAAATTTTGAAAAGGATTTTATTTTGTACACTTTCACATCTGACGATTCATTAGCAGCAGTGCTTACATAAAAGGAAGATAGGGGAGATGAGCATCCCATATCATTTATGAGCACTGGTCTGCAGGGAGCTGAATTGAATTATCCGGCTTTCGATAAACAAGCTTATGCAGTTTTCAAAGCGGTAAAACAATTCAGGCCATACATACTTAAGAACCAGACAAAGGTAATAGTTCCACACCCAACTGTAAGTTCTCTTTTCATACAAAAAGAATTAGGAGAAAGAAGAGGAAACTGGGTAACAACTTTACAAGAATATAACCTCAAATTCAAACCAACATCCATAGTTAAAGGGTAAGGACTATGCAAACTAATGGCTGAAGGTAAAAACAATGAAGAAAACAATTGGGACAATGAAGCTGAGTTACATATGATGGATGTATGTCCTCTTTTCATAGCTCCAGATTCCTGGTACCGAGACCTTGTTCATTACCTTCAGGAAGGATTGTTGCCAAAACATTGGAATTCCATACAACAAAGAGCATTGCGCCTTAAATCAACTTCATATCATATCATTGACGGAATATTATTCAGAAAGAATTATGATGGATTTCTTCTCAGATGCTTAGAGAAAGAAGATGCGAAGAAGGTCATAGCAGAGTTACATGATGGGCCCATTGGAGGTCATTTTTCTAGAGATACGATAGCCCATAATATTCTAAGAGCTGGATACTATTGGCCCACACTGTTCAAGGATGTGCATGCCCATGTCAAAAAGTGTGATATCTGCCAGAGGTGTGGGGGAAGACAAACCAAAATAGCAGGACCATTGAAGCCTGTGATGATAACAGAACCATTCAAGCAATGGGGGATTGATATCATTGGAGGGATAAAACCAAATTCTTCCTTGCAACATAAATACATTTTGACGGCAACTAACTACTTTACTAGATGGATAGAGGCCATTCCGTTACCTAAAGTGAATGAAGATGCGGTCATGGATTTCTAGCAAGATCATATTATGACCAGGTTTGGGGTTCCAATTTTCCTGGTTTTTTATAATGCTACTTATTTTTCTTTTATTAGATTAACTGCATTTTCTCATGAAAGAGGAATTAAGTTGCATTATTCTGTGAACTATTACCCACAAGGAAATGGTTTGGCAGAATCTACAAACAAGAATCTCATTAGGATATTAAAAAGGATTGTGATAGAAAACCAGAGAAGTTGGCATTTAGCATTACCGAATGCTCTTTGGGTTGATAGGGTCACTCCCAATAATTCCTTAGGTGTGTCACCATATACCCTCGTTTATGGAAAAGAAGCTATTCTACCTCCTAACATTATGTTACCATATTCCATAATAGCTAAGGAGTCTAGAGGCATAGATAACAAAATCCTTTAGCTTAGAATCTATAATCTCTTGAAGGCAGAAGAGTCTAGGGCCAGATCCAAAGAACGTTTTAAGCATCAATAGGAAGTAGTGAAATGGTGGTTTGATAAACATAAAGCTGGACAAAAGGAATTTGAAGTGGGAGATCTGGTTCTTAAGTGGGATCATCTGCATGATGAAAAGGGGAAACACATGAAGTTTCAACAGTTATGGGTAGGCCCTTTTCAGATTGCAGCAAAGCTTGGCCCCTCAACCTACAAGTTGCGAGATTTAAAAGGGTGGGAATAGAACTTACCAGTTAATGGTTTAGTTCTCAAACCTTATTTTTCCTGATTTTTTGTTTTTGTTTTGTACATAAATAAATTGGGTTGTTTGTTTTTTGAGTTAGTTTATTTCTATTTGTTTTAGTTAGATTTTGATTGATTTCAATGAATAAGAAAACTTTTGGTTGCATGGAGAGCATCAAAATTCTGGTTAACCAAAATCCTTGATTATAAGACTATGTACTATTGATATATCTAAAAGAATTTCTTCCAGTTTATTAGTTTTCCTAAATGGATATGAACACATTGAAGTCCTACTCAATCCCTGTAAAATACTATCAAGATCAAAAGGTCTGGAATACTATTTTGAGGCTCCATCCATCTCACATTTAAAAATGTCTGAGGGGGTGACAGCAAGGACCCATGGAGAGGAAGCAGGGTAATATTATATTATATATAAATGATCCCATGCCAATAATTGAAAGCCAAAAAGGCAAATAAGAGTAAAAAAACTCCTAAGAGAGCAATGTGTATCAAAACAAAGTACTAAACCATATTAGTACAAAATTGCCAAAGTTCTTCTCCGTCCGTGAGCTGAAAATTAAATATGTCTCTCACACAAAAGGACACTGGATAGAGGATCTTGACTAAAAATTCAGAAAGAAAGGCATGCAAGAGGACTCAAAAAGGACAAAAGTCCAAAAGCACAAAAAGTGCAAAATGGCATGGGAATGAGGAAAAAATGAATATTTTTGTTTACCATATGTTATGATCCTATGGTGTCCAGGCTGGAAGCTACCTGAAGACAGAGGTAAAAAAGAAAATCATATTCCTGGCTTCAAAAGAGTTATCTTAACTTTGAAATCTTGGTTTCCACTTTCCTAAATTGGACTATCATCAATGATTAAAAGTACATACGTTTTTCATTCATGAAATCATACATCTAGAAGAATTCAACGTGTTGGTTTTACTGTCAAACAGTTTGTTACTCAAAGAAGCAGTTTTCCAGAGATCTGGGTTCACCAGGTAGTCACCAATTGTTGCAGTTGCAACTGTTTTCCCAATTTTTTTTTTAAATTTAGGACCCTCCTTGTTGATTTTATCTTGCTTGGATTTACTTGGTTTCCTGAACTCTGTTTTTTCCCTCTGCTACAAATTTGGATTTTCTTGAGTTTGAATTAAGGTCAATTGTTTCCTTTGTTTTGAAAGTTGGATTATCTAAATCTGCCTTTGTCTAGCCAAAGCTTTTGATTATGGAGTTTGTTTTTTTTTTAACATTTGCTCTGTCGATTATTTTGTTTAGCACTATTGGAAGTCAATTGAAGTTTGGTCGAAACTTTAGTTATCTATGCTGCCGCCGTTTCGGAGGTTGAACAAACTGATTTCATCACTGCCCAGCTGAGAATTTTTTGAACACTTAACTTTTCTTCGAATTTTCGATGTTTGGTTTTATCACTATAAGAGGGAAATCCAAGTTTTAATTAGGGCCATAGTTCTCTATGCAGCTGCCATTGCGGAAGCCAACTAATGAACGTGCCAATGGATTAGTTCTTATCCTTGCCGATTCCATGCATTATTTATTTTGTTTCTTCTCTATCGAAATGGTTTATGACTTTGATAAGAAGCCGTAGTCTAATTGTTTTCCGCCATTGCGACTCCTCAGTGAACTATCTCACCGATGCATTAGTGCTTGCACTCGTCGATGTCATGGTTTTATTGTTTTAACTCTCTATTTTTTTCTTTGCGCTATCATAAGGGTTTTTGACTATTGATCAGAGGGCTAGTCCATTGCATCGCTGACATTGCAGTGGCATTGAGCTCACAATTATTGACACTTAGTTGTTAAAACTTCCAATCGCCACAGCTTTCATTTGAAAGCATAAGCCGTAGTCCTTATGTCTTTCGACGTTGCGGCTCCTTAGTGCACTAACCACCTGACTGATAGTGTTTCCACTACTTAGTATTTTTCCTGCCGGTGAGGGTTTTCCCTCCTTTCTTGTGTTCTTTTACTCTGTTTCTCAATGGAGGTTACTTTGTCATGATTCATGCTTTCATCAGAGGATTTCAATTTGGTCTAGATGCGGCCTGGATTGAGATTGAGAGTCTATTTTTAGGCTTGTGATTTTAGTTTGGACAGTGGATTTAGCGGAGTTCAAGATATGAACTTGCAGGATTTTCTTGCATTATCATTTTCGTTTCATGCATTAATATTTTTGATAGTTCACTTTACAAGATGTATGTTTTAATACAGTTTGTGTTACTTTTTCAAATGCTGAGTGATCTAAGAACTGGTTATTCATGATAGCGTGATTGTTGCTGTAGAGAATATATGTCTAGAAGACAAAGCAGAAGAATGTAAGGGTCTGAGATCTCAAATAGATCAATAGCAGCAGAGGCCCAGGCTTGGGAAAAGTTCATCAGTTACCAAGCTGGTCCCTTTTTATAAAGTGCTCTTAAAATCTAAATCTGAAATGTAACGTATTGTATGAATCATGAGCACTCACTAAAAGACAAAATTGTGGGACTGAACGGTTGGGGGGAGCCCAAAGGTCCCCGAGGGGCAGCCCAAGAGTTTTGCTTGTAGTATATGTATAGGAGAGTTAGATAGAGTAGAATAATTTTTCCCAGACAGATTTGTGAGATTATGTTGTAAGAATAACTATTTCCTTTTGCAATACGAATTACAAGATTCCTGTTGGAGAAAGCTTGGTGGAAGATTTCAAATGTTGTGCTATGGATTTGTTGAATGTGAACTATTTCGTTTTCAGTTGTTGCCCATTAATTGTGAGATCGTTCTAACTCTTTGAACCTATGTTCTTGTCATGAATGCGCTCTAGTTTATTCAATGAAATTTCCACTATGAGTAATGAAGGATTTTCATAAACAATGAGCTATCTTATTGTTCATATATCTATTAATGTTCATCTGTTTTGAATTAAATAATAGCTATCTGTGATTTTTCTTAATGCATGTGCAGAAATACATTACTCATTGATAAATGATAATCTTGCTCCTTAGGGATAGGTTAGATAGTTAGTTTTATTTTCTTATTGTGTGTGATTTAGATGTGAGAGAGTTAAGACAAGAGGTAAGAACTTTCGCATCTCATTTTGACCGCTCCTCGTATTCTCTATCAGTCTGCATTCTTAGATAGGCACTTGCATATCATACTTAAATTCAAAAAACTAAAATATACATGGTGGACTAGGTCATAATCGGTAAAACCTTTAATTTTGTTACTTGACCTACGGTAGTCGGACCGTAAACCGGACGGATTCCCCATACCAAATAGTAATGGGCTAGTTGGGAATGTTTACTGGGGAGAATCCCTAACTATTGTTACCTGCGAATTTCTAGGCATCAACACCACCCTACTCCTCAAAGTTTGTTTGTTGCAAAATGCTTGAAAATGGCTTTCAAACAACTTGTAACTCTGACATTAAGATTCCTTCTCTGTTGGTTGTCCAAATTCCTATAGTAGTCTGAAACTTGTTGTATTAATGGTTTTCTAGCAACACTTTTCCTACTTTTAAGATAAATTCCATGCATTTATTGCCATGATCTACTCATTTGTATTCCTTTCTTTCTCTGCTCTACAATATTAAAATGATGAAAATATAGTGAAATTTACCTCTTTTTTGTGTGACAGTCCTCTTTTTTGTTGTTTACTTGCTTTTTTGTTGGGTAAACTTTTATAATGCTTCCATCTATTCTCAAGTGATTATGTGAATATTAGTACCACTCCATTAAAACAAAGTTGGTGTAGTTATTTGAGCACTGAATGGTAAGTTAAAATAGTGAACCTTGTTGATTTTAAGAAGTACAACACTACATGGGATAAACGTTCACTACATGGGATCATATATTTGCATTGAATCCTCTAACTTTCAAGGTTAGGTGGAAATGAAGCAATTCAAATGTTATTACATTGTTTCTGATGTGAGTTGTTAGGATGATAGCCTGTTATTCATTAACAAGTTGGGCCTTAAGGTGGCATGTTGGACCCCTAGATAACAATTATTATTTATACTAAGCTGGGGAATTATTTGTTAAAGAACACGCCTTTTGTTTGCATAGCACAACTATATTTTACTTTGATATTTTCCATTTTTACTACTCAGATGGTTATCCAAGAATACGTTTTCCTAAAATTTCCAATTGATGATAATTTTTAATAGAATTCATTTTGACTGTTTTTATATTGTGTTATCTAATAAATTGATGTCAATTTTTCAGAGCTGTCGAAAGTGTAGAAGCTTGTTCTTATAGGGAAGGTAGTGGAAGGAGAAATATTGACTTCTTTGGAGGTCATCCCTAAGAGTGAGTCACAACAAATCATTTGGGAGAAGTACAAAAAAGATGTTAAATATCAATGGTATGTCATAGATATTTTATTGTTCCTTCTATTTAGATTATTAGTGTTCTTGTCATATCTACCCATGTTTGGGGTTCATGAGTTTCCTTCTAATGGGCATGCTATGATCATCTATCTGGAGTTGCATAGACTTTTTATCCCTTTATTTAACAACACTCACGCTCATACAAAGTGCATCTAGAGGATGTTGGATGTTTCTTACGGATGTTGGATAGTTTGTTGTCTTTCTTTGCCTACAGATCTAGAATTAGATTAAATGCATAGAATAAAGAACACATGCATATTCGCATGGATTAATACAAATAAATTTTGTATAAGAGGTTATTATAATATGGAAGACCATTACTTTCAAGTCTTTTAGGTTTTCTCCTAACTCATACACTTACGTACATCCATACATGCACACACAACAATTTTGTTGTTTAGTTAGAATCTCAAAACACATAGAACTTGTATTTTTAAAGTCCATGACCTATTGATTCTTTATTCAAATATTGGTGTGATTCTTTTCTATGTTCCACTATGTGGTCTTGTGGCCTTTGTATTGTTGTGGAACTCTGATTTTTTCAGCTGTGTTTCAGGTATTCTAATTCTTGTAAAATTATGTTCACTTATGGAACATTGGTTTTGGAAACTTAGGGTGACAGGTCTCAAATTGTGTTAACCACTTTGTTGTGTCTATGACCTTTCAATTTTCTAGGTTTTCTTCTTGTATCCTTTCATCCCCACAACTTTTCTATTTCAGATTCTTACAGTTCTGTAAGACGATGAACTTGCAGAATAAAATTCTCTCATTTTGACCTAGATTAGTCCTCCCTATCTAAACCCCATGTGATCCCCAAATGTAAAGTTGAATGTTGTAATATTTAATATTAAGTGTTGGAGCAGGGCCCCGCAGCTACAGGAAAAGCTGCTATTTTTGGTAGAAGATGGACAATTTTTGGAGGAAAGACAATTTCAACAAAGCGTACAAGGAATTCAAAGGAAATAGTACCTGAAGCAGCCAAGAAGAGAGAGCTTAACCACTGCATTTAAGGCAGCAATGACGACAGGAGGGCTCACCTACCCTCATAAATGGAAAAGGAGCAACGGTTCAAGGTATTAAAGACAAAGGATAGAAGGGGAGCAATAGAGAAAGCGGCGCCCATACCCACGATTAGCACTAGAAATCGTGGAAGACTGCAGAAAGCTGTAGTGTGACCAGTAAGCGGCAGTTCAAAGTATAGATAGGATGACTGTCACAGTTAGGGTTTTTAGGTTACTGTTGGGATTGGCCCACAATGTTGTATCACGGTGAGACCTTCGGGCCACATATTTAAGCATGTATTTTGTATTATGAAAGGTTAGACAGTTAGCTAGCTAGGTGTCTCTAGTTGTCATCAGTACTGTGAAACCTTGAGAAAGAGTTGAGCTCTGGTTCTGTTATTAAGTCTGTAGTTATCTTACCATAAATAGTGGCTGGCTCCTTGAGCATGAATGTAACAAGCCGCAGGGATTGAGAGAGAGAGAGAGAGAGAGAGAGAGAGAGAGAGAGAGAGAGGAAGGAAGTATTGTAAGAAGAAAGCATCATAGGAAGAGAAGAGATCTAATAGAGAAGGGCTCCGAGCTGTGTGCGTGGAGTTTCCCAGAAGATCTCAAGCTGCATAAGAGGTTACAGTGGAACTGTGTGTACTCTCTCAAGATATAATAAAACACAGTTCCCATGGACGTAGCTTCCTCCCTGGAAGTGAACCACGTAAAATCCATGTGTCGTGTGACTGTTTCATGTGATTGTGCTCTAACTTATTTTCTATATGTGATTCATTACATGAATGTTTCTTATCAGTTAATGGATGTATGCATGCTATCCTTCAGTTTACAGCGATAGTGAAGGCTAAAGGCGAGTTGAATGTGTCGAGTATTATGTATATGAGTTTATCAGTGCTTGATTCATGATAGCTAACACTTACAATGTTAAGTGATGTCTGCATATTTAGTTCAGCAAGTTGAGCGTAATTGATGTTAAGTGTGTTAAACTGTAAGAGCTTAAGAGAAGTTGTTTAACATCCTAGTGAAGGTTAACTGAGCTGTTATACCTAGGGAAGAAGCCTTTGGACCTTGAGAGTTGATGATCATATTAAGTCTTACTGTAGGAAATATCACAGCATAGAAAGGCGATATCGCACTGTCGGAGGAGCTACGGTGTGATATATCGCAGGTTAAGAGTTGAGCAGAAGGGAAGGTTTGCACATCATCCTAGAAGCTACGATGTGATAAGAGCCAGTCCCATAGTAGAGTCATCTAGGAGGAGAGAAAAATCCCTTGCTGAGAGATCCCACTGGTTAATTAGAGTCAAAAGAACCTAGGATGCTACAGAACCTGGTTGAGGAAACCTGATTCTTCAACCACCCCATCTAGGATCACTTCGGGTGAGACTTCAGGCCGTTCTGCGGTCTGTCGCTGAAAGGGCTAGTGAGCTAGGGGTTTTTTTGGTACACTACAGTAAACCCGGGTCTGCCCAGAGAAGACCAACATTAAGTGAAAAAAATTGAACTATCTCCAAAACCCCCACCTCCCTTCGTTATCTAAGGTTCAATTTTATACAATGATATTTGAATTTAAATTGGCACATCTAATTTCGATGGGAAAGAAATTGAATTGTCCATTATTAAAACTGTTGGTATTTAGAACCTCATAAATCAAATTAGTCTTCATCATCGCAAATATGAAACTCATGAATTGTTCATTAATGTGCTTGAGATAAATTTCAATTTGAGATTGTTTGTTGATAAACCTCTTTTGAAATTTTGAATAGTTCAAGCAAACATTTGTTATTTTCTATGTAAAGTTTCCTTTATTCATTCCTTCCCCATGTCTTTTCACTAATTTTTACTCTGAATCCCATTATTCTCTTTTTATTTTTGTGTTGTTTTTGTTAGTTCTAATTTCACATTCTTTTTGTTAGCTATTATTAAATGGATTCATGAAGTTATGTTTCATGGAGGCACCCGCCTCTCCACCCCTGCTCCCGAAATTCGTAGGATTCATGAAGCTATGTTGATGAAGTGATAGAATGCCCCTTCAGAATATCTTGATGGAACAAACATTAGTAATATGAGAAATCCTTGAACTTCATATACTTCCTTGTGGCCTTATCAATTGTGGAAACCAGTATGATCCTTTTTCCTGTTGACATCTTACTAATTTTTAGATTATAAATAATGCACATAGTATAAATCAACTTTGTTGGTGTTAATTGTTAAAATATTCATTATATCATATATGCTGCACATAGTAGACATCTTCCTTTAGTAACCATTCATGAGTTCTTCTCTTACCATCCCATTGCTGAACAAAATCACCTCATCAATGAATAACAACGTGTATGTAGCAACACACACATCCTCAATTGGATTCTACAATTATTTCTTAAACACATCCTTTCTTCTTTGTCCTTATCAAGTTTAGGTTATTAGGTATGCATGAATACATTATGTTGTTCTCTAAGACTCTTTTGCAGACCACTTTAGTAGATTGTGTAACTGTTTAGGATATTTTACTGCCTTAGCATGGTAGATTTTTGTGCTTATTAGTGTGGTTGAAAAAATAAATTGGATTTTAAGCATGAATGTCTTTGGATCTTATTGTCTTTTATTAGAATTACAAATGATGAAATCTATGTGTTAATATTTCTCCTCTTCTTGATTCTTAAATGGTGCTAACTGAATGGAAGAGCACCTGCTTTACAAGCAGGAGGTTGGTTGTTCAATTCCACCATGCCCTAATGATATTGGAATGTATAACTAGACATAAAATTGGACATTAAATTGAGCACAAAATATGGTGTATCGATGGACATAAAACTAGGCATAACACCAGGTTAAAAAATGGAAGGAACACTTGGCGCAAACAAAAACTTAAAATGAGACACAATATTGGATGCAAGATGGGGCAAAACATTGGATGTAAAACTAGATGTAATATTGAATGCAATATGGGATGCAACATTGGACACAAAACTAGATGCAATATTAGATACAAACATGGGTGAAAAACTAGGCACAACACTAGGCGAAACAATGGGTGCAACATTGGGCTCAAACATAGATGCAAAAAAAGACATCAACCGGGATGCAACACTAGGTGCAAACGTAGATGCAAAATACGACATAAAACAAGATGAAACATTAGGCACAAACATGGAAACAAAAAAAGACATAAAACAAGATACAAAATTAGATGCAAATGGGGATGCAACATTATAACTAATATTGGATGCAAAACTAGACGCAACATTGGGCCGAAAATTGGATGCAAACCTAGATGCAACGTTAGATGCAGAATTTGACACATAATTTTATGCAAAACATGGTGCAAAATTGAGTGCAGGACTCGATGAAAAACTGGGAGAAAAATAATATGCAACATTGGATGCAAAACTGAGGGTGAAACTAGGTGCAAACAAGGATGTAACAAAAAAAGCAAAAAAAGATGCAATAGAAGTTGCAAAATTGGGCGGAAATAAAGGTGTAACAGAAGATGCAAAAAATTGGGCACAAAAATGGATGCAACAATGGATATTAAAAAGGACGAAAAAAATATGTAATAGATGGCGTTATAGGAAAATGTACAATAGCACCATGTTTAGCGCTAGATGTTTCACCACAATTGAGAAAAAAATACACTAAAATTCGGCGCTAAATTTGACGCTAAATCCAGTTTTTGTTGTAGTGTAATGTCGGATCCATAATACAATACAAGCCATTACATTGTGAAACCAGTAACTATGAATCAAGACGTACCTCAAGAGAAACAACACCATGTGAAATGGCATCCCGTAATAACTCAATGAAGGAACTATATTTAGCAACATTGTTTAACGATATTTAGCAACATTGTTTGATGAAGGTCGTAAACACATGCCTCCTGAAGACAACACTTGAACCGTAGGAGTATAGATCACCCAAGTAGCCAAAGATGAGTTTTTAGTGTGGCAGCTAGCACCATTAGGGAATCGTATGTAAACAAAAGACTCCATCAACATCTGCCATAACAAATGAAAACTAATCAACAAACCTAATCACCGTAAGAAAACCTAACTATGCAATGCAAAAATGTACAATAATATACAAAAATCAGTCCTAGCTGAAGATCATGCATAGTATTTTTTGAGATAGAGCCCATTTCTAGGCTCTACCAAGGCTGTCCTTTCATAATCAACCAGCTCATAGGAGCCTTTCTCTAAGACACGCTTAACCATGTAAGGACCATGCCACATAGGATTGAACTTTCTTGCCCCCAAGGGTTCCTTAGCTTGATCCCACAAAAGAACCAAGTCACCTTTACTAAACCTCCTAGGACAAATAGACTTATCATACTGGACCTTAACGTGACGCTTGTTAACCTCAAGAGCCACTAAAGCATCTCGACACTACTCATCAAGTTGCTCCAAGTGAACCAAACGCTCTTCCAATGCGGAAGTCTCTGGTAAAAGCTCCATAGATAGCTTCAAAGAAGGGATTTCACATTCAACTGGTAATATTGAATCCACCCCATGCATAAGATGATAGGGAGAAAAATTGGTGGCAGTATTGACCGCGATTCTATAGGCCTAGAAAGTAGGATACAACATTATATGACAATTATTCTTGCTCTGTGCGATGGTTCATTGGAGAATGGACTTAAGTGACTTGTTCACTACTTCAACCTATCCATTTGCTTGAGGATAATAAGAAGATGAGTTCTCTTGCTTATATCCTAACTTTGAAGCCAACTCTTTCATCATTTTGTTCTAAAAGTGTCTGCCATGGTCAATTACAAGCTCTCTCAAAATGCCAAACCGAGTGATAATCTGGTTAAATACGAAATGCACAACTGTCTCACCGTGAGATTTAACTATGGGCATAGCCTCTGCCCATTTTGTGAATTAATCGATAGCCACAATAATATGATGGTGCCCCCTAGCTGAAGTTAGGTTGCAAACCATAAAATCAATCCCCCACTAGGTGAAGGAACCAGCGGTGACAATAGGATGCAAAGGGGCGGGATGCGAGCGCATATTATGTGAAAACACCTGGCAAGGGTGGCACTTCTTGACCACATTAACACAATATTTAAATATGGATGGCCAAAAATAGCCCGCTCTTAATATTTTTTGGGCCATAGAAAGCCCAGATAAATGACCACCACATGCCCCTCTGTGGAAATCATTAATCACAACCTCAGCCTCAGCATGAGTTAAACAACGATGTAAAATGGAATCAACCCCATAGTGGTACAAAGTATCATCCACTATGAGTTATTTATTTTCTACATGACATAGTCGTCGTCGCTCATCCCGTGAGAGGTGAGTAGGGACCTTGAATGTTTTCAAATACACGATAATATCCCTATACCAAGGGTCCATAGTCAATATGAGGAACATATGTTCATCAACAAAAGAATATGCATAAACCTCATCTTCCTCCAAATTTAGAAAATCTGATATGAGCTTAACATAGATTAATGATTTCTTCTATTTTCCCTAAACGAATTCGAGATCAAACTCTTGCAAAATCACAATCCATTTATTATACTTTCCCCCAATCATCCTTCTAGTGAGGACAAATTGAAATGGATTGATGTGAGCTATGACCAAAGTTTGGAGAAGGAGAATGTAATGTCTCAAACACTGAATCGCATGAATGGTGGCTAAGGATAGCTTCTCCACATGGGAATAAAGAAGTTCTGCATCAATCAAGTTTCAGCTCAAACAATATATGACATGCTCATGGAGCTCCTCATCCTCCTGAACCAATACCATACCAATCGTCTTTGAGACACGGCAATATAAATAAAAAATTCATGGCTATAGTTTGGTGGACTAAGAATGGGGGCTGTTTCTAAGGCTTCCTTCAAGGCATTGAAAGACTCCTGGGCTAGCTCATCCCAGTAAAAAGGGGTGTCCTTCTTCAACAAATGCATGAAACCTTTAGTCAAATTGGCGAAGTTGATCACGAACCTTCGTAAGAAGTTCGCCATTCCTTGTAAACATTGAAGATGTCGAATGTTATGTGGGGGAGAAAATTGAAGTATTTCCTCAACCTTCAAGGGATCGACTCTAATACCCTCCTTGGATATGATGAATCCTAGTAAACGACCAACCTTCACGCAAAAGACACACTTATGAGGATTTAAACGAACTTGATAATGGCGGGATCTTTCAAACACTAATCACAAATGATAAGGATGATGCACTCTCAAATGAGAGTGAGCAGCTATATCATCCAAATACACTTCAATAATCATTTTAATATCATGAAAGATCAAGGTCATGGCCCGATGAAACGTAGCTTCAACATTTTTAAGGCCGAAGGGAATCTTCCAATATGCAAAAGTTCCCCAAGGAAAAATAAATGCAGTCTTATGTTGATCCTCAGATTTACTTTGTATCTGATTATATCCATAAAATCCATCCATAAAATAAAATACCTCACTTCCTGCACACTCATCCAAAATTTGATCAGTAAATGGTGTAGGGAAATTATATTTAGGACAGGCTCAATTTAAATCATGAAAATTAGTGCATATTTAGATCGCTCCCTGCTTCTTATCCACCGGAACGAGATTTGAAACCCACTCCATTAAGGGAACATGATAGATAAAACCATCATTGAGCAATTACTCTATCTCTTCTTTAATGGCGGGTGCTTTCCTAGGATTCACAGCATGCAAATGTTGTCGAATTGGTTTTGCATCCGGATAGGTCTTGATTTTGTGTTCGACAATACGAGGGTCTATACCTGGAATTTATTCGTATGACCAAGAAAAAACATCATGAAACTCCTTAAACAGCTTGGTATACTCTTTTATCTCATTTGGGGAACAATCTGCCCCAATGTAAACATTCTCAATCTTACCAGGATCACAAGAAATGTTGATAGGAATCGTTGGTGACAAGTTAGCCATGTTCCCTTCAACAACCCAACTAGGAGATCTTAATGGGACCATGGGGCTACCAAATTTATCGCTTAGAATCTCCCTAAATTCATCACACTCTAAACAATCAATCTTAGAAAGGAAATGCGATCTATGGTGCAATTCTTCCCAAGTTTGTTCTATCCCAGACATGGCCTCAAGAATAGCTTCATCTGATGGAAAAAAATCATCAAGGTAGTCTTGAGAGTGAGATGACTCTACTTCCCATGCAGGAAGCATATAAGGGTCCTCCTCCTCCGTCCATGAAGAGGAAGGACTAGGCTCTACAACATGATCAAGATTCGCTTGATATGCCACCAATGTTGCAGGAAATGACACATCTTTCTCGATAGGTATACTTGAAGTACTTGGTGAAGGAAGAATCCAAGGATCCTCCATATGAGAAGCATGAAAGGATACCGAATTTGACGAGGACAAAGCCCCACCAAGAATAGACCCAATCATAAGAATGAGCACAGGACAACTAAAGGTTCCCAAGAGAGAAGGCTACATACCCACACCCACATTCTCAGTTTACCGTTGAGAATGATTGATAATCGGGATAAAAGCTCCCGATGATGCTGACACACTCGGATTTTGGAAAGAATTATGATCGATAGTAATGATATTCCCATAAAATGGAAAATAAACCACTTGGAATAGGGAAAAGGCTACATCTTTCATATTGTACATCCAATTCTGACCCAGTACAAGATTATAGTCAAGGGGTACATCAACCACCTTGACCTCGATCGCAACAGTATTCCCTCCCAATTGGACCTCTAGAGAAGGAAGTATACTGTGCGGCCAAAACGATATTCCATCAAAACTAGTCAACATGTTGGTATACTGAGACAACATGGGAGAACCTAAGCCCTTCCAATAAGCCAAAGACATCATGGAAGCAGCAGTGCCTTCATCAATAACAGTACACATGATAGTGTTGTTGAGACACTCTATATGAATCAAAAGAGACAAGTAGTAAGGCAAGCGAGGCTAGATTCCATGAGTTCCAAATTTGATCATGCAAGAATAGCTATCATCACCAACCCCAAGAGTAGACAATAGGGCCTTTCTTTGTGAAGAACAAGTTTGAATCACTTCTAATGCAGACATCGCATAAGGAGTTTGGCCCAAATCCTCGACAATTGAATAGTTCTGGGTGGCTCGAGCATTAGGATTGTGCCCCAACGGCTTCAAGACTCCCTTAGGAATGTGAGGCAGAACTTCAGGCTTATCCGTAGGATTTCCAATTTGAAAAGAGCTCTTGGGTGGAGTGTGGAAATTGAACCCAAGATATAGAACAATTACACTCACAAAATTGCTAATAAAACATGCAAAATCAACACCAAAGGAGACTGAAATTGGAGCATAACACTAATCTGTATTGAGCAAGTGTACAATAGCCAACATTATGAAGTAACAGGCTACTGTAATATATAATTACATGAGATATTTGAATGCATAGAGGTGCGATTCGAAATAGTCAAAAAGCAGGCTTACCAAAACTAGTCAAATCCCCCATAGGTGCATAAAGTAGTTTCCAAATCTAGGTAGATGCTCATGAATTGGCTAAGTCAAGTGGGAAATCTAAAGAGGGATAGAAATACAACTCATACATTCTTTTATTTGGAGAAAAGAAGGGATTATTATGTGGGCAAGAAACATGGCAGTTACCACTAGTCTAGCTTTTCCTTTGCCTTAAATCAGAAATAAAACAAGGCAACTTTACAGCAAAAGTAGATATTCACTTTGGAGAATCCAGAATAAAGAAGAAATGCTAAAATGGGTTCACAGGATGTTTCCCAAGTGCTCCATGACTCAGTTTTAGCATGTGTTGACTTCTAGGACATGTAGAAGGCAACTAGCATAGAGTGGAATCTAGGAAACTGGGTAATAAGACAAAAATGATTAAATTAATGTCTAAGGTAGGTAACTATAGGTTTATTATTATAAAAAACCCCCTTAAGCCTGAATTTATGAGTAAATATCAGAAAAATATAGGGCCTAGCAACAAGGCTTAGTCACCCTTTACATACTGCTTGTCCATACAACCAAGGAAAGAGGGAAAAACCCAGTGGGAAAATCCTCCCTTAAACATGGATAGGAAAACAAAATTTGGAAATCTTGTCAGCAATCATGCTTCACAGAATGATTAGAAATCCCCAGTAATGATTTTAGATTACTAAATGTCTTCTTACAAAAAACTTTGGTGAAGATGTCTGCTACTTGTTCTGAAGATGCACAGAAGAGTAGATGAATGGTACCATCATGTACAAGCTGTCTGATGTAGTGCATATGGATCTCAATGTGCTTGGTCCATGTCTCTGAACTAGATCATTGTAGATTTGAATGGTGCTCTGATTATCACAGTATATAATAGTTGAAAACTCTAATTCAAATCCACATCTTCCAAGTATTCCCTGCAACCACAAACATTGAGTTGTGAAAGTAGCTCAAGAGTGAGCTAGGGTTTCCAGAGCTGTTTTGGCAGAGTAAGGATGCTTATGATTGTGGATGTGAAATAAGGGGTCTCCATCACCTATTTATAGTTTTTTAGTGGTGGAGTGCTGGCCCATGGTTTTGGAAACCATATGGTTTAAGGCAGCTTGTTTAGGGTTTTTTCCTCCTTTTCCTCATTATTTTATATTTTTTCTTCCCTTTTGGGGATTTTTGCTATTTTTAGAGGAATTTTGGATATTTTTGGAGGAAAAAAGGGGTTTTTTGGCCTTTTGGAGGCATTTAAGACCTTTTGGAGGCTTTTTAGATGGTTTTTTGGCCTTTTGGAGGCATTTTAGGCCTTTTGGAGGCTTTTTAGTGGGATTTTCAGGGTTTTTAAGGGAAATATGGTAGGAAAATGGACAAATGAGCCATGTAGTGGGGTAGATGAGGTAGTGAACACTTTTTGGGTGTTAACAGATTGCCCCCTGATGTGCAAGGGCAGGAGCTCATCGTATGGCCGATAGACATCATAAGTCATATATGGTTTTATTGGGGTGTGGAGAAGAGAAGAAACAAACTGAAGCCCGGAACAACGATCCCGAACCAACTGCAAGAACAAAAAGTACATAACCTCAATAATGGATGAGGAATCATCTGATCATATGGACGAGGCGGGCATTCCCATGCTCGTATCAGGATATAACATAATAATAACAATGTGGTCCAAAATATGGGGACCTGACATATACATGGCCTCAAATACTGAATGAAGAAGAATCTCACTATATGGATAAGGCGGGCATACCCATGCTCGTATCAAGATATATAAAAATAACTATGAGGCCTGAAAAGGGGGACCTGTATGATACATAAACAACCACTGTGTAGATCATAAGGGTCTAGAAGGGACACAAATCTGGGACATACTGCTGGGCTGACCATATCTGAGCTGAAAAACTGATGCACTGGAATGACAGCAGTGCTACTGAATATGGTACCAAAGGAACTGATGAGCTGCAATGACAAGCGTCATACTCGCAATGGTACACTGAACTGCAACTGAACTGGGTACTCAAGGAAGCATGGAACTGGATGGCTTCTGAATACAATCACCAACGCAGCCCGGACATCCACGGGAACATAGAACTGGGCGTTCCGAAGTGACTCACCAATGTGCTAGAGTCAGGGGAAATCCGGGGTCTTCGACAAATAATGGAAGGGATCTAAATCCTGCGCGATTCTCAATGATGTGATCAAGGTGCTGAAGTTGAGCATGTGAGAAACAACCATTCGGAGAGGCAATGATGACTCCTCCCAAAATGGTTCATAGGCACCCACCACAGATGGTGAGGGGTCCAAGGTGCAGGGGCCTCTGGGTCTATCCTCTGGAATAGAGGGGCTATCGTCGACAGAGGGAGACCTACAACTATCAAGGCAATGATGTTTCCTTGACAGGAGCGCGAGGTGAAAAACTGAAATGTGATAGTACTGATGGCAGGATTGATAAACCGGGGGGAATAACTGGGCAAATAGAGTGGGTGGACTCAAACTTCCTTTGTTCAGAGTATGATGGTGGGGAAGATCGGGCAGCATATGAAACTGACTGGTGGTAAAGGGATCATAGTTGTATTGGATCTGGGAGGATGACAGGGCTGAGGGAGACTCAAGCTGTGGTAAAATGGCAGGAAACTGCAAAATACTCTGAACAAAGGCGACCTAATTGGGGGTGCTACCGAGAGGATCGATCATAGCGCCAAGGGGCGTGGGGGGACTTCTTCGTGGGTTGGGGAACGAGAAGAAGTGTGGATATAAAATGGTACTGTCATGTGGATTTTACGAGCCCAGGAGAGTTCATGCTCATGGTTGCTTTCAATTTTTAAGGAGTCTGAAAGCAATAAGAAGACTCTGAAGGAATGGAGTGGTATGGTACTGTCATGTGGATTTTACGAGCCCAGGACAGTTCATGCTCGTGGTTGCTTTCAATTTTAAGGAGTCTGAAAGCAAATAAGAAGACTCTGAAGTAGTGGAGTGGTACTGTCGTGTGGATTTTACGAGCCCAGGAAAGTTCATGCTCATGGTTGCTTTCAATTTTAAGGAGTCTGAAAGCAAATAAGAATACTTTGAATAGATGTAATGGTACTGTTGTGTGGTTTTTTACGAGCCCAAGATAGTTCATGCTCGTGGTTGCTTTCAATTTTAAGGAGTCTGAAAGCAAATAAGAAGACTCTGAATAGATGTAATGGTACTGTCGTGTGGTTTTTTACGAGCCCAGGACAGTTCATGCTCGTGGTTGCTTTCAATTTTAAGGAGTTTGAAAGAAAATAAGAAGACTCTGAATAGAGGTAATGGTACTGTCGTGTGGTTTTTTACGAGCCCAGGACAGTTCATGCTCGTGGTTTCTTTCAATTTTAAGGAGTCTGAAAGCAAATAAGAAGACTCTGAAGTGATGGAATGTTACTTTCGTGTGGATTTTACGAGCCCAGGACAGTTCATGCTCGTGGTTGCTTTCAATTTTAAGGAGTCTGAAAGCAAATAAGAAGACTCTGAATAGATGTAATGGTACTGTCGTGTGGTTTTTACGAGCCCAGGACAGTTCATGCTCGTGGTTGCTTTCAATTTTAAGGAGTCTGAAAGCAAATAAGAAGACTTTGAATAGAGGTAATGGAATGGCCAGGCAAGGAGGAAGTGTTCAATCAAGGAACATTTAGGATGACCAGGAACGAGGGTGGGGGGGGACACTGGTGGGCCTCCTTGCGGGGTGAATGGATGGTGGAAAAATAACGAAACATTTATAGTATGACAGGAGTGGATGGCTTATGTAAAAAGTGTGGAACATTCTGATGGCGGTCGATGTGGTGTGCAAGCCGAGGCGACTAGTGGTGTCAAAAAATGGGTGAAAAATTGACGTAGAAAAATAATGCGACGAGGTGATCGACGTGACAAGCTCGTTGCTCTGATTCCAATGGTGGAAATGGTTCAAAAAACGGACTTCGTATGGGTTCAGAAAGGCCAAAACAAGAAAAAAGTCAAATCTCGGAAGTCAGTGCATACTCTAATGGTGCCTTGTTTTTCGTTAACTGGAACCGGGTTTGAAAACCAGGTGGTATAGGCAATGGGATAAATGAATCCTGTCGTGCGGAGTTTCTCAATCTCTGCTTTGACAGTTGGGAGCTTTGAGGGATGAATGGGACGTTGTTTCTGACGAACGGGGGGTACATCAGGCCATGTGTCAATGTGGTGCTCTATAATGGCAGGCTCAAGACCGGGCATTTCAGTATAGGACTAGGCAAAGACATCACGGAATTCGCTGAAGAGTTTTTTGTATTCCTCAATCTCTTGTTCACTACAAGAGGCCCCTAAAGTGATGAGTTTGGGGGAGCTTCCTAGGGCAGCGATATCAATTTGGATGACAGGTGAGATGTTGGCCATATTACCCTCCTCGAAGGCGTCAGGAGCAGGAATAGGGTCCTTGAACCAGTCGACCTTAGGGGGAAGGAAGTCTTTGGATTCAACTGCAAATTGGGTAGCAGTGTTAGAAAAGGATTCATCTAGGAGAAAGTAGGAACAATGGTGCATGTCATCCCAGGGATACTCCAGGGCAGTGAGAGCCTCGAGAATCTCCTCATCAGTGCGGAAAGTTTGTGTCGTCAAATCAGTTGACGAGGGAATAGCCGCGGAAGAGATCATATAAATGGTATTAACCTCTCCGGAAGGGGGAGAATGCGGGGGGTGGATCTCCTCAATGGTGGGTGGTGCAGTCTCAAGATCCATATTGTTCATCTCAAAGAGAGCTACTCTGTAATCTAGGAGATTGGGACAGTGATTTGTGTAATGCCCGTAAATACCGCATATGGCACAGGGGTGGTTAGTGCACAGGGATTTGTCGCGAGGCTTGGGGGTTGGATCAAGGTGGACAACTGGGATAGTGGGGTCGTCGTCAAGCAGTTCCATGTGTTCCTGTAATGCCGGTAATTGAGGAAATTGGTGAGTCGCATGGCCCAACTCATCGCACAACGAGCATTTGGGAGGAGCACGAAACACAGGGGGGTTTTTGACTGTCTTGGGAGGTGGGACGACAGAGTAAGGTTGGGGGCCTCTGCCCCCAGTGGGTTTGGTAAGAGGAGGGGGGGGGGTTCGTGGAGGACGATGGGGTAGCGACACCGGGAGGTGGTTGACTAGTAGTGACAATGGGTTGCCCTGGTTGCAGGACGACATCTGGTGTCGATGGGGGAACGGGAGGTGAAAGATACCAAACGGGTAATCCTAAGGTTAAACCAGGGAGGCTGAGGGTAGCCATGACCGGGGCGCTAAGTACTCCTGAGGGAGGGAAGAGGAAAGGAATGGTATGGATGGGGGTAGCACCAATGTGGCTAGGTACCAAAGGGGGTTTAGGCAACAAGGGCGGTTGATTAGTAGGAGTTCGCGTATTATGGGACAGGTTACACAGGTCAGACACGTCAGTGGCGGGTGACAGGGGTGGAATAGATTGGAAGGTTGAGGTCATGGGTGCATCTGAGTAAACTCTGGGCCCCATAGAGGAAACAACTGAAGTGGTGGCACTCGAAACAGGTTGTTCAACCATGGGGAGAACATTTTTGGGTGCCACGGGGCCATTGGGATCATAGTAGGTGAGTTGGTCGCCCTTGACCACACGTCCCTCGTGGGGGAACATCATGGTACAAAAAACAGAAGACGCAACCACCCGCATGGCGTACATGTAGCTGCGGCCCAGTAAAAGGTTATAATCAAGCTGTGCATTGATAATCTCGATGTCAATGAGGACGGTTTTGCCAGCCAGCTGGACGGGGATGTTAGTTAATAGGCCTTGTGGTTGAGCTGAATGGTCGTCGTAGGCTCGCAACGTGGTAGTGGACGGCTGGAGAGGGGGGGATCCCAATTTATGCCAGATGAGGGTGGACATGAAACATGTAGAGGCACCTTCATCAATAATGCATCGATGGATGACAAAATTCCGAATGGAAACACAAACTTGGAACGCTAAAGTGGAAGGCATGCGGGGTTCAGATTGGTCCAAATCAAATGCCATTAAAGTTGAATCATTTGGATCGATAGCCCCAATGGCTGAGAGTAAAGTCTTGTGCTGCGAAGGGAAGTTTTTTAAGACTTCTAACGCAGACATGGCTACGGGGTATTGGGCTAAGTCATTGACAATGTTGTAGTTTGACGCAGCCTGCGCATTGGGGTTATTGTTAATACGGTGAAGCGGGAAACGAGGTGCTTTGGGAATGCCATCTAGTGGAGGTGGAGGTATACGTAACGCCTGATCAGTGGGATGAGCATTAGTGGGTTTATCGATGGGAGGGGCCTCAGGGGTGGTGCCATATTGGGTCCGCCGGGTCTGGAGGTTGACCTTATCGGAGGACATCATCAACAAGTGGTGGGTACCTGAGTCATGCATGGGTTGATCAGGAGCAGCGTAAGTGATTTGTTGTTGGGTTGGTGCGTTGGCTTGAGGGGGAGCCAATGGTTGGGTGTTCACTACGCCTTGGGTTGGTAAGGGGTTTTGCAGCACCAAAGGTGGCTGCTGAGGTTATGGGGGGTTGGGTGGTGCTTGAGGAGCCGCTTGCCCTTGGAGGTGGGCATCTTCAGCCCAAAGTTTCCGAACTCACTCCATTTGTGGGTAAAAATGTGTGTAGTGGCCATAGACCCCACAAATAGAACAAGGATGGTTTGTTCGCAAATTGGGGTTTTTAGCCTGCTTGGGCAGGCGATCAGGGTTTTGGTTAGGAGGGGCCGCATTATTATTATCAGGGGGATTAGGGGGTTGACCAGCTTGGTCTGCAGGTTGGTTATTCCCATGATTCCGGCCCCTGCCATGGTTTTGTTGGCCCTGGTTGCATTGGTTGGTCTGGTTTTGCTGCGGGTTTTGTTGAGCGTAAACTTTCCCTTGGGCAGCAGGTGGATTATGAGGTTGCGCAGGTGCTGGAGCAGGTTGCGGTGGATGATATGTAGGTGGAGGCTGCACAGGGGCAGTAACTTGAGGGGGTTGCTGATAGGGCTGTGGAACGGGTTGTGGGGTTGCTGCAGGGGAAGCTTGTGGTGGGTAATAAGCGGGTTGGGCTGGTGAAGGCGCAGGAGCTGGTGCAGCCTGCTGGTGGTAGTAGGGCTAAGGTGCGACCGGGGGGGCGTAAGCGGGAGTCGCATGAACGAAACACTACGGTGGACATGAGGGTCCATGAGAATGGTGGTGTGCCATGGGAGCATAGGAGTTGGTGGCTCCAGGCTGTGAGGTAGCCCGCAAAAGGTCAAGGCCAGGGGTAGGACGTGCTATGGAAAATGGTTGAGGATGTGAAGAGACACGGCCAATGATACCATCGGCAGCATGGGATGCCCCCAGTGCATCGTGCTGGGAGGAATCACCATGAGGGGCGTCAGGTATGATGGTATAGAGATAACCTGACTGGGCGTAAATGAGGTCGAATTGTTGGGCCTTAAGGATGGCCTCTTCTTCAGACTGGGGTCTTTTGGATGCCACATCCTTAGCAATGACGGGAAGAAGGGATTTGAGGAACCAATCTAGGAAGATCCGGTCGTCTAATTTGATTTTGCATAAGCTACGGCATCGATGCCACTCATGAATGTGGTCCGTGATGTGGGTAGCTGTCTTCTGTATGCACGATAGGAGGATCTCAACGCCCGCGTCATAGCGGATAGGTAACTGGAAGAACTGCAGGAAGGTTGATGCAAGGGAAGCAAAGGTGGCATGGGTTCCATGGGGTTGCTCAATATACCACTTGGCTGCAGAGCCAGTGAAGGTGCGCTGTAAGAGACGGAGGCGGATAGAGTCATCCACTATGGAGTTGGAGGAACACCATAGATGGAAAGACATAACGTGGTTTTGTGGGTCCTCACCTGCCTTGCCCTCGAACTTAGGGATGTCAAAGGGGAGCTTGGTGGGCATGTGAGGCCACGCAGGGTCGTGTCGGATAGGGTCGTTAGTTAATCTGGCTAGGTCAGGCAGGTTGAGGCTAGCCATGAATGGCAAACTGGAAGAAGGATGTGACACGGTAGTGGGTTGGACCAAGTTGAGGCCAATGCCCCCAAGTGGAGGGGTAGCGTTAGGGAGGTTGCCCCCAAGTGGGGGAACTAAGGTGATGTGGGATAGTCCTGCACCACCCTGGGTAGTGTGAGCCAATGATGGAGTGGGAATAGGTATGCCTGCTACGGGAATAGGTGCCGTGAGTGGAACGGCAGATGGGGACCCCATGGAGGGCATACCCAAAGCAGGAGTGGTAGCTGGTGTAGTGGTGGATGGGCCACCAACGATCTCTACTGAGACGGGAGTGGAAGTGACGCCAGCCATGGGGCTAGTAGGGGCAGTGTAAATGGGGTTCTCAGACTCTGGCTCAGAATCGGAGGTAAAATAAGGGGCGTCACTATCGGATGACAGAGTCCGATGCCACTGATGAGTGGAGTCAAGTGACAAGGCTCGAGTTCTATGATAAGTGGTATCAAGTGAAGATGATCTGTGTCGATGACGGGTGGTTTCAAGTGAACCGTGTTGTGGGGGTTCACCCCTAAGGCACCGAGAATGTCTCGGAGACTCAATGGTGACAGATGGTGTCGAATCTCTCTGGGTCGAGGTGAGTAAAAAACAGCTCAAAAATCCTAATGCAACTGAGTGTGCAAAAGGAGAGCTCGAAAAATAGGGCACTCAGGCCAACAACCAACTCAAAACACCCAATGTAACAGCTATGCTACAATAGGTGGAGTGTCAACAGAAATGGTCAGAATACCAACAAACAACAGGTTTCCTAAAAATAAAAATGGTGGACTCACTAGACCAAAAGGAGGTAAGGGAGCATCCAAACACCTAACTAAAAGTATTCTGACTCACCTAGACATATCCTCTACAAGGTGATGAAATCCAAGTCAGACAATATGAATAGGAAAGCCAAGTGGCTAAGATATCCCCCTATCGGGAGGGACACCGGGAAGTCAATCCTAGAAGAATGGCAACTAAGATACCCCGTTCATGACACGTCCAGAAAGGTGAATCTGTCGTTTGGTCCTTTTACCGCAATACCCCTATACAGGGATATTCCGAGAACTGTGAAAGGTATCCCTTCAGTTACTGAATGGAGTGCGGTATTCCACTCAGGCCTCTGGAACCAATCTCGCGACTTCAACCCTCCTAAGGGAGAGGCCCTCTGGTAAACTGGTGGTGACCGTGCCAAAAAATACTAGGGGATTTTGGTTCCCTAATTGGACAACAGCTATGTCTCAAGTGTAAGTAACCGAGGGGCGTTATTGGAAGCCTATCCCCCCAATCCTACCTAACTACAAAGATTCTTTTGTGTTCCCCAAGTGGGGTTAGAATGTTGGTTGAGTTAAGTAGTTTTTTAAGTCTCGCTTGAATTAGGTGACAGAGTGTGTGCTCGTGAGGTGATGAACCCGAAATAGAAGTGCCAGACAAAGGGGAAACCTTCTAATAATATTGAATCCACAACTTTAACATGCAAAAATTTCTGAAAAAATGCTGAAATTTCAAAAAATGGAACAGAAATTATGTTGCAGAAAAGGCTGTAAGGAAGTAAGGCTGCAGGTGGAACAGATGGCTGTGCAGATGCATAAAATATTGCAGCAAAGGAGCTGGGGTTAAAAACAGTAAAATATGCAAAAAAACAGATCGTGGGTTTGAGGTAAAAGCGAGCGGTCGGACCGCGGGTTTGAGGCAAAAGCGAGCGGTCGGACTGCGGGTTTGAACGAAACAGGCGTGGACAGGTTGCGGCTTTCTGGATGACAGACGCGGTCTGATCGCAAGGAAAGGGCTAAAAGTCACGGTCGGGTCGCAACTAGGGAGCTGAAAGCGGCGTTCGAGCCGCAGCAAATGGGCTGAAAGTCACAGTCGGGACACAACTAGGGGGCTGAAAGCGGCATTCGGGTCGCAGCAAATGGGATGAAAGTCGTGGTTGGGACGCAACTAGGGGGATGAAAGCTGCATTCGGGTCGCAGCAAATGGGCTGAAAGTCGCAGTCGGGATGCAGGAAAATGGCCGACAGGCGCAGCCAAATCGCAGAAAATAGGCTAAATAGCCGTGGTCGGATCGCAGGTAACAGACTTGAATCTACCGGCAGGGTGCCGGAGACGGTCTGATAGCTGCGGTCGGGTCGCGGGTAAAGGCCTGAAAGACGCAGTCAGGATGTGGCTGCCGAAGGAAAAAATGCGGTTTACGGCGGCCGAAAGGGACAGCCGAAAGGAAAAAACTAACTAAAAACAGAGATTCAAAAGAAAAACAGCGGAGTCGCCAAAACCGTAGCTAGGGTTTTACCCCTAGCTTGTGCGAATGAGCACCTACTAAGGATAACTGACTCCTTAGTAGCAGTTTAGTAAAAAAATGTAAATAACAATGCTAAACAGAAAAATGAACTACTCTGAATATATGCATGAAACAAAATAACAAAATGTAAATAATGGTTTTTATATTGATATTACCTCCGGTGTGAAGGTTGGTGAAGCTCTTCGCAGTGATCCAAGACGGTTGCTCCAAGCTCCAGTCTGCTCCTTCTCCTTCTTCGATGGTGGAAATGGGCCAAAAGGGGCTCTCAATGGTGAAAGTAGCTCAAGAGTGAGCTAGGGTTTCCAGAGCTGTTTTGGCAGAGTAAGGATGCTTATGATTGTGGATGTGAAATAAGGGGTCTCCATCACCTATTTATAGTTTTTTAGTGGTGGAGTGCTGGCCCATGGTTTTGGAAACCATATGGTTTAGGGCAGCTTGTTTAGGGTTTTTCCTCCTTTTCCTCATTATTTTATATTTTTTCTTCCCTTTTGGGGATTTTTGCTATTTTAGAGGAATTTTGGATATTTTTGGAGGAAAAAGGGGGTTTTTTGGCCTTTTGGAGGCATTTTAGACCTTTTGGAGGTTTTCTAGATGGTTTTTTGGCCTTTTGGAGGCATTTTAGGCCTTTTGGAGGCATTTTAGGCCTTTTGGAGGCTTTTTAGTGGGATTTTCAGGGTTTTTAAGGGAAATATGGTAGGAAAATGGACAAATGAGCCATGTAGTGGGGTAGATGAGGCAGTGAACACTTTTTGGGTGTTAACATCCCTAGGGGAAGATCAACCAGTTCCCAAGTGTTGTTCTTCTGGAGCGAGCTTAATTCTTCTATCATGGTTGTTTTCCATCTTGGATCATGTGCTGCATCTTCATATGTCTGTGGATCTGATTCAACCATTAGATATTACTTCTCATCAAATTAAGGATCTTTCACACAAAGGGCACTCTCAAACTGAGATCTAGTCCTCCTAGTGTCATTAGGATTTCCAGCTAGTTCCCCAACTGCATGAATGGTATTTGATGCCCATTTTGGTCTTGTAGGACTGTTAGGATCTACAATCAAATCATCATTATCAGACATATCACAATCAGCAAACTCATTAGTCTCTTCACTTATAATCAATGTATCTGGTGGTGAAGAAGACTCTCCAACTTCAACTACTATAAAGGATCTTCTTGGAACTGAACACTTCTTTCAATGAAGGATTTGTTAGTGCTCAAGATGATCATATTGTACCCTTTTGAATCTTCTGAATACCCAACAAATAGGCACTCTTGGCTTTGGGGCTGCAAATCCTTTCTCTGTTCAGTTGGAATTCTATCCCAAGCCTTTGAGCCAAAAATCTTGAAATGGGTCACATCTGGCTTGTGCCCACTCCAAGCTTCAAAAGGAGTCATGCCATCAAGATACTTATGAGGAACCCTATTCTGGATGTAGGATGCACAGTTTATAGCCTTGTCCCAAAACTTTGGTGGCAAAGTCTTAGCCTCCATCATGCAGGTTGCCATCTCCTATAGTGACATGTTCTTTCTCTCAGCAACACCATTTTTCTGTGGTGTGTAATGGATTGAATGCTGCATCTGAATACCTACATATTTACAATATTGAATGAACTCAGACTTGACATACTCACCACCATTTTTCAGATCTGAGGATCTTGAGTTTCCTCCAAGACTGGTTTTCAACCAAGGCTTTAAACACTTTGAAGACGTCAAAAACTTCAGACTTATGCTTTAGGAAGTGAACCCAACAATACTTGGAAAAGTCATCTATAAAGGTTAGTGCATATTTGGATTGACTCATGGACATATGAGGGAATGGACCAGCAATTCCACTATGGATCAACTCAAGAGGTGTAGAGTTTCTCTCATGACTAGCTCTCTCATATTTGTGCTCTGGGTGTTTTCCTAAGATACAACCTTGATAGAATCCCTTAGAAAACTTGATCTTTGGTAACCCTATGAACATATATTTTTCACTCAAATCAGAAAGATACTTGTAGTTAAGATGGCCAAATATTTCATGCTAGAGCTTTCTTTCCTCATTAGCATGAATCAGAAAAGCAGAGGGGTTTGAGTAGGGTATAAAATGGGAAAACATGTATACCTTCGAAGCGTGATCAACAACACCTTTTGCTATGACTTTACCGTTCAAAATCTCAGTGATTTCAACATCATTAGGGGAGAATATGACCTTCTTTGGAGACCCAGTGTGAGTCATATGATACACTGACAAGAGATTAGAGGCAAGACCTGGAACATACAACACATTATTGAACTTACCATGTTCAAGATCAATCCTTCCCTTCCCCAAAATGTCAGTGAGAGAGTCATCTCCCAAAACTATTGGTGGACCTTTCGACATGTCAAGAGAGGAGAATGACCCTTTTGTCGAAACCATATGTCTAGAAGCTCCAGAGTCTATGATGAAGCTAGGTGAGCTTGATGTGCCAGCAACCAAGGAATGTACTTTCTCTCTGTCCTCTGAATTTGATCTTCCTTCCCTATTCTTTGAGCAATCAGGAAGGGAGATGTTATTTTTCTTCAGGAGTTGGGTCAAAATGTCAATTTTCTTCTTCATACAAGAGCTCTCAAGATGATAGACCTTACTACAGTATGCGCACTTTCTCATTTCTCCTTTGTTCTTCTTCTTCTTGGAGTTCTTCTTGGAACCTTGGGGCTCCTCTTGAGACTTGTTCTTGTCTCTCTTTTGCTCAGGTGGATTTTTAGATTTTTTCTTTCTTTTTGAATCCACCCTTGAATCTTTAGCAACCAAAGCTTGGTATTTGGAAGGTTTGATGGTGCCCATCATCACCAACTTATCTTGTTCATGTGTGAGGGATTCCATGAACTCTGCAAGCTTCGAAATCTTCTAGGCTCGAGCTGTCAACTTGGTGGCATGGAAGGTCAAAACAAACACTGAATAGTAAGGCCCAATCTTAGAGAGTATCACCAAAACTAGTTTCTCTTCCTTCTTTTCGATCCCACACTATTTTAGCTGCAAAACAAGGGCTTTAAACTTGGAAAAATATTGTTGCAAGGATTCAAAGCACTGGGACTCAAGGAGATCAGCTCATTCTTGATTTGATGTCCTCTCATCTCATATGTCTTTCCAAAAATATCTACAATCTTCTCCCACACTTCATTAGGTGATTTCAATCCATCAAGATGGAAGAGGAGGCTTCTTGAAATGCTCAGACACAAAAGACAGTAGGCCTCATCCCTCCTGTTGTGCCATTTGATTTTCTCTGCAGCTACATTGGGCTCTGCCTTCGTTTCCATAGTCACCCTGTAGATACATTTTTCTCTCAACAATATCTCCATATCAGCTTTCCACTCAAATAAATTGAATGGAGTCAAGATGATCTTTTGAGATTGGTCCATAGCTCAGAAACTGTGCCCTTCAGTCAGCAGAATATGCTCTCAGTAAAGATGTCGAACCTAAAATAGAAATATGGAAGGAGATAAATTGATCTACAAAGGCTATTATACCATGTGGAAATTGAACCCAAGATATAGAACAATTACACTCACAAAATTGCTAATCAAACATGCAAAATTAACAACAAAGGGACTGAAATTGGAGCATAACACTAATATGTATTGAGTAGGTGTACAATAGCCAAACTTATGAAGTAATAGGATTATATAATATATAATTACATAAGAGATTTGAATGCATAAATATTCCATTCGAAATAGTCAAAAGCAGGCTTACCAAAACTAGTCAAATCCCCCATAGGTGCATAAAGCAGTTTCCAAATCTAGGTAGATGCTCATGAATTGGATACATCAAGTGGGAAATATAAAGAGAGATGGAAAGACAAATCATACATGATTTTATTTGGAGAAAATGAGGGAGGATTATATGGGAAAAAAACAAGGAAATTACCACTAGTATAGCTTTTCCTTTGCCTTAAATCAGAAATAAAACAAGGCAGCTTTACAGAAAAAAGTAGATATGCGCTTTGGAGAATTTGGAATAAATTAGACATGCTAAAATGGGTTTTCAAGATGTTTTCCAAGTTCTCCATGACTTATTTTTAGCATGTGTTTACTTCTAGGACATGTAGAAGGAAACTAGATGGAGTGGAATCTAGGAAACTAGGTAAGAAGACAAAAATGATTAAATTAATGTCTAAGGTAGGTAACTATGGGTTGATTATTCTAACATGGAGCAGGTTCTTTCCCAAGTTCATATTGTGATGAGCTTTAGTCTTTCGCATGCATCACAACATTTGTAGCATTCACCATGTTGATGCAACCGTGACCACTAGCAGCCTCCAATGGGTTTTTAGTTCCACTAGATGCACAACTTGTATCAACGGTCCTCGAGTTCATATTTTTATTATTAGGTAAAGGATTAATAAACATAGTTGGTCCCTGTGCTATGAAATTCGAGGCGTCCTCCATATGAGGGCTCAAGTGAGTGAGCTGATTGTCCTTGCACAACTTACAAGGAAACTTCACCTTACACTTAGGATGCTTGCACCCCCTAGCATTGTTCTTGTTCTTGTCATTATTATTACCATTTTAATTTTTGTTCCCACCCTTACGATTATTTTTTCCTTTCTTTTTATTCCTTTCAGGATTTTTGTTTCCTTTCGGGTTCGACGTTTACACTGAAAGCACACTCACCAATTGGGTAGGATGAGATGAAGTCGTAGCTTGTCCCGACATAGGCTGGTTAAGCGATAATTGGCTCACTTGTTTCGTAACCGAGTCTACAGGTTTGGTACTTGTGCAGCCAACAATGCCATTGGCATGTGGCCTAGGTTTAATCTTGGGGTCGAAATTGGATCTTGGAGCATTCGAGATAATCTCATACAAGAGTCCAGACTGAGAATATATCAAATCCAACTCTTGAGCCCTAAAAACAGCTTGGTCCTCATTTTGAACTCTGGATGTGGAAACATCCTTCGTGATATAAGGTAACAATGACTTGAGGAACCACTTTAGGAGAAAATTTGGTGGTATAAGGGATTTAATTAATCGTTTCCATCTACGCCACTCTTGAATATGATCTGAAATATGCATGGATTTGTCTTTTCGAAAAGTCAACAAGAGTTTAGTACTGATGTCGTAACGTACGGGTAGCTGAAAGTGATTAAGAAAATTTAGGGCAAGGTCATCAAATGTAGTATAGGTCCCATTTGGTAACTCTATATACCATTTCACTGCAGAACCTGTGAGGGTGCATTGAAATATCCTCAAACGAACGGAATCATCGGTTAAGGAACTAGAAGAGTACCAAAGGTGGAAGGTTGTGACATGCTCACCAGGATCTTATCCATCCTTTCCTTCAAAATTGGGAATGTCTGAAGGAATATTGGCAGGGACTGTCGGCCATGCCAGATCATGAGACACATGATCATTCGTCAATATCGACAAATCAAGTAGGTTCAAGGTCACAAGGAAAGGGAACCTAGGTTGAGTCGGTCGATGCCACGCTCCCAGATAGTACTGGTTCAGATAAGGTTGATTGCTATACACACCATGGCCTTGGCTAGTGGGATAATAACCTCCTCCCATATGACCCATGAAGGCCTGCATGGAAGCATTGAAATTTGGAGTACCTTGATTATGAGGTGCTACAAAGCCATAGTTAGGAAAGTAAGTGGGTTGTTTATACCTATACCCATATGGTTGATATTTTTTCTATAAGACGGTCTAGAATAATGTCCATGGGAAGCTCCATAAGCTGGACCATGAGATGGTCCATGGGATGGTTCATAAGATGGTCCATGAGATGGTCCATAGGTAGGTATATGGGAAGCTCCATGAGTTGGACCATGAGATGGTCCATGATATACTCCATGAGACAATCCATAAGTAGGTACATGACCTACTGACACATGAGGAGGAACTTGGCCTTGTGACACTACAGTGTTAGAAGACATAGGATAGACATGGCTTGTAGTAGAACTTTGACTCTAAGGACCACTAGAGTTAGGAAGAGGATGCGTCAAAAATGATTTCAAAGGAATAGGTTGAGAAGATGATGGAATATGTGAAGGAATATAGCTTATACCCCCAATATTCACATGTCTCAGCTGAGGTCCCCGAAGAGGAACACTAGTGTTAGGTATGGTTTTCATGTGTGAAGGAATTTCCACCGCTGGAGTGGATGGTGCAATGTGACTACTAGTACCAAACCTCTCCGCATGGAAAGGAATGGAAGTGCCCCTAGGAACAGTACCAAGGTCACCAACCTATTCTATGTGAGGTGCTGGACTGGTGTCAGGAATATCAGGCATGCCATATCTAATGTGGCTAGTGCTGGTGGGTGCATGGCGAGTCTCTTCACCTGGATAGTATAACCAATACCAGGGGTCATAGCTAATGTAATCATGAAAATGTGACAAATATTCTTGTGATGGTCCAGCCCCATAAGGACCAGACTCAAGTGGAGTCCCATATATGCTAGAAGGTTCAACTTCTATCCCCGGAGGTGGGGAAGGGGGGAGCTATGGGACCTTAGACTCATGATGACTCATGGTAAGATCTCTATGTGAATCAAAGTGATGCCTAGTCCACCTGGACTATATGGCTCTCTCTCCTAAAGGAGGAGGAGAAGTAGAAGGCGGAAGACCTGCTAAATGACAAGAGCAATGAGGAGCCACACCCAAATCCACAATGACTCAACAAAAAAAGAAAAGACTCGATCTATCTACATGACCCAAAGCAATATAGCGTGCATAGAGCATACACCTAATAAAACTACAACCAACAAGAAATCAAACCAAGGGTAGGATATATGAGATCCTGAATGAAGTAGGTATGTCTCACCTAGAAGAGGATTAAGACTCCCATACACAACAAGCAGAGGTTCGTAACCAATTATTGTGGCCCTCATCTTCAACGCATATAGTGACTGTGCTTTCTAACCCCTACTTGGCCAAGACACCTACAGAATAACCTCTGCAAATAACCCCTCGATAACCTAGGTAAGGAAACTAAGGTCACCTCAATATAACCAATGCTCAAGTGAATATTCCCAGGCGGGATCGATTGTATGGGTAGGGTAGCAAAGCTTGAAGCTTGAAATCACAACTGGTACCCTAGGGGTGCACTGGTCAATACCTCAAAGGCCCCCATACAGGAATACAATCCTGGACATATCTCTTGTGCTCAGAGAAAGTGACCAGGGATCATCCCAATCACAATCATGTGCACTGCCTCGTGCTTAACTCCCGTGTAAGAGGAGTGTCCTGAGAAACACTAATTATACCAAGGGTTTCACACTCTCACCTAGACAAACACCTAATTGTTGTGTTTATTGATCTTGGAGAATTAACTTACAATGAACTATTCCAAGACCCTAAAACATAATCTTGTTGATGCACCCTAAAAAGAAAAAGAGTGTAATACATTTTATTAACTGTTGATTTTATTTGGCTATGATTACTCAAAGGGTAATGGTCGTGCAACTTATGATGTTATGAAATAACATGAAGTAAAATGTACACCTAACAAGCAATGCAAATGCAATGTGTAGAATGAAAAACAGGGTATGCTACTACGTGAAGTGCAAAATTTTTCCTTCAAATGTAAGTGCAATCATTCCTATATGAAAATATGACTATAATTCACCAAGAAAACCTAATGCAAGTACCGTGCCAATGCAAAATGCAATCAATGCATAACTATGCAAAAAGAAAAATGTTTATTTTATTTTATTTTTGAATTAAGTGAGATATGAAAGCAAAAAGATGACTCTACAACCCTCAGACTCTGCAACCACTCACAAACAACAGTCAAGAAAAGCACCAAGGTAAAAGAGACCTAATGCACTAATCTCAAAACAAAAAAGTAGAAAATGAATGACATGAACATTTCCAAAAAATCAAATTAAAAGTAGTCTCTGGTCAGAAACAGAGGGTGTATACAAACTCCAGAAACATCCAAGAAGACTCAGCACTCATCCAAAATCACCCAGCAACACTTAATCCTCCCACTAAGGATCAAAATCAAGGCATACACGAATGTTCTCAGTAAACCAGTGGACATACGCGACTGTTCAAGGAAAACTCGTGTTTATACGTGACTGTGAAAGCTAAACCCATGTATAGGAACAAAAAGGAAGAAAAATAGGCAAACAGACAAGCTAAGACACAATTTACTCCTTCAGGACCCTACTGGGAAAACATGCCCCCAGACCCGACACAGAAACAGAGAAATCAAAGCAATTCAGGTACATTGAATACCAAAAAGCCCCAAAGAGAAACAACCAGGAACCTCCCCAGTATGGTCACCAATTCTGTTATGGAGAGAAACTTCCTATGGCTTGGGTATACCACAACAGAGAGCTAGACACGAGAAATCAATCCCTTCCCAATATGCAAAGAAAAAAAACATATAACACTAAGGGACCTTGAATCATACCTTATTCCGGATGGTTGAAGTAGATCCCCGTTGAGAGTTTTTCCAATCCCACTTGCGTTAACAATTTGCTCTCAACAACAGCAAACAAGACAAGCATGCTATATAATATGGTGTTAGATCTACTCTGGCATATATAATCAACAATGTATAAGCAATTAAACATATCCATGGATTCAATATTCATTCAAATTCCCATTATTGGACAGGAAAATATATTTATATTAATCAAATTAGAGATTACACAAGTGACAACCTCTGTCAGCATGTCTACAAACAAGAGAAACTGAGTCCTCCACCTGGGCCTCCACCACCTCAATCCTCCATATCTCAATAGCAAGCTCACAATCAAAGGCAAGCTTGGTGTTAGGATTTTTAATCCTCCCTTGTCCATTTTGGTCATATGTCTAAATCAGGAGTCATGTCTAAATCGGGAGTCTGTCCAGTATATTTTTAGTCACTAGCACCATTGGGTCCACTTGCCCTAATTGAGGCACATGTTTCAGTTACTAAAGTGTGGGGAACACTAATTGAGGTTTACTTCCACTGATTGCACTTGCATGCATCAATTTAGGATCCTCCTAGACCAATCCATACAATTTAGGAGCCACTAGAAGAGCCGATACCAATTTCATTAGTTGAGTTCAGTTAGTGACTGGTCAAGCTGAGTTAGGAGTCAGTTACATTCAGTTCTAGTCCTCTACATTCAGTTAGTGCTAGCTTTGCATGGCTGCATGCAGGAGAGGCACATTTATCACCTACCACAGTCAGTTATCCTCAATCAACACTGAAGTAGACACTTTATTTGTGTTTTAGAACTCTGTTGAACTCCGGTAATGGTTTAGACAAGGTCAGTTAACTATTGATTCCTTCGACAGTGATTTATACAAGGTCTTAGTTACCTACAGTCAAGTAGAGTCTAATCAATTTGAATTTCCTCATGTGGATTCAAATTGCATGTGGTTATTTAATCCATTGTACTTCATTGTATTTATTATCTAATCACTCTTTTATTAATGAAAAGCATTCACAGCTAGAAGCCATTTTTGCACAGTTTCATTCTTCAATAACTGAGTAAATTGTGATCTATCTTGTGAGTTGTGTGTTTGTCCACAGATCTATGTGCTCAATTTAATATGGTATCAAATCCTCGATGGATAAGGCCCTTCTCCTCCTCATATCTCCTACTGGATCATTTTTGAGAAAAATTTCTCCTTCCAGCTCTGCACCAAAAGCAGAAGGTACAACTTCGAATGGCTTCATCAATTATGGATTCATCAGTTCCTCTTCTCACCCTATTCACAAACTATTCAGAATGGAAGATGGAGATGATTGCATCTCTAAAGAGACAAGATCTCTATAAGGTGTCTATTTTAATTGGTGAAGATTCCTTTGAGAGAAAGGATGACTGGCTAAATGAATGTGATGTAGCTTATGGAACAATGTGTATGGCCCTTTCTCCTAGCATGCACTACCTCAAAATATCTCTTAAAAACCCAAAGGATCTCTGGAAAATATTGGACAGAACCCTTGGAATGATTGATGAGGATAATAATGGCACTTTGGAGAGCACATCTAGCACCATAATCATCCTTGATACAAAAATATTGGCCTCCACTCTCTCTGATGAAGTTGTTCAAAATGAAGAAGAAGCAGAATATTCTACACAGTCAATTCGAATTGAAGACAGTCTCCTTGTAGTGACTCCTTCTCCTGATGATCTGGAATTTCATGAGATCTATGATATCTCATATCCTCATATGGCTGAAACATAAGAATAAATTCAAATCTCTGATATTGAAGAAAAACACTGCTGCACTTCCATGCAAACATTCACTGGTGATTTTCCTTTGAATTCTGTACAAAATTTGCAAGTAATTGCTTTTGAAAGTGAAGAGAAGATTGATTTTTCCCTCTCTAATGTTGCTGCTGGTGTGGAAATATGTAATACCTTGGATATTTTGGAATAAATATCATATTAACAGAGTGATCCATTTGCTCCCCATGATCTAGATCTTCCAGCAAATTCCTGTAGGATTACATGCATCAAAATTCAGAATTTTGAAGAAGAAGAAAGTTGTGCATCCACCGTCTCGGTTGACCATTTATTTGGATATGATATGAACCTCATTGGATATGATATGATATTATTTAGATCTGATCTAATATTTCTTGGTTTAATATTTCAAATTCATAGTCTTTTACTACTGCTTGTAGCTGTTCTCATCAACGGTGTGAAGAAACAAGTACCGCAAGTCTCCTACAAAACTGCAACTGGGGATTTGATTTCATTTCACAATTTTGGATATGTTGTGAACCTATTTATATCTGATTTACTTTCTGATATGATATTATTTGGTTCAAATTTTAAAATCCAAGATCTTTCAGTCATGCTTGTAGCTGCTTTCACCAATTCCGGTGTGAAAAATCAAGTATTGCAATTTCTCTTCAAAACTGCTACTAGGGATTTGGTGTTAGTTTCCTCTTATAAGGTTGCTGATATTTTACTATGTGATTCATTAGCTATTTAAGAAGCTATATCAGAATATGGAGCTCAAGCATTCACTCTCATCATTCCCAGTGCTTCTCTACCATTAATCACATGCTCATCTCCTCACAAAACTAGTAAAGAGGAAGACATTTTGCATCCACCTGAACACTCGCTCCTAACACTTGGGGATGATTTTAACACTCATGGTTTGCTGTTCATGGATGAAACATATCATTTTATTGAGTTTTCCTCACATGTTTTGAATCCTCAAGAACCTTTTCTCACTTATCAGTTGACTTCAGTTGCTCTACATGGGTCCATTCTTCATCTGGCAGCTGTCTATATTTCTGATTTAGTTGAGCATATCATTCTTCTTCCAAAGAGGAAGATTACTCCATACATAATGATGGAGAGGTTCACATGCTAGGCCCCAGGATACCTGTGCACATAAGAACCAGATTGATCCTAATTCTATTTGCTTAATTAGAGGGGGGGCTTTTTTTCCCATGTGGTTTTCCCCCCAGCTCCTTGTATTGAGCAGTTACTTTACTTTACTTGATGCAATGGGTGACCTATGGTATTAGTTACCAGGGCCCACAGATTGTCCAAGTTAGCATTTAGGGGGGCTGTTAGTATTGTTAATCCTCCCTTGTCCAATTTGGTCATATGTCTAAATCAGGAGTCATGTCTTAATTGGGAGTTTGTCCAGTCTATTTTTAGTCACTAGAACCATTGGGTCCACTTGGGCTAATTGGGGCACATGTTTCAGTTACTAAACTGTGGGGAACACTAATTGAGGTCTACTACCACTGATTGCACTTGCATGCATTAGTTTAGGAGCCTCTTAGAAAAATCCCTACAATTTAGGAGCCACTAAAAGTGCTGATACCAACCTTCATCAGTTGAGTTCAGTTAGTGACTAGTCAAGTTGAGTTAAGAGTTAGTTACATTCAGTTCTAGTCCTCTACATTCAGTTAGCACTAGGTTTGCATGGTTTCATGCAAGAGAGGTACATTTCTCACCTACCACAGTAATTTATCCTCAGTCAACACTGAAGTAGACACTTGAGTTGTGTTTTAGAACTCCGTTGAACTCCAGTAATGGTTTAGACAAGGTTAGTTAACTATTGAGTCCTCCGACAATGATTTAGACAAGGTCTTAGTTACCTACAATCAAGTAGAGTCTAATCAATTGGAATTTCCTCATGTGGATTCGAATTGCATGTGGTTATTTAAGCCATTGTACTTCATTGTAATTATTATCTAATTACTCTTTGATTAATGAAAAGAATTCATAGTTGCAAGCCATTTTTGCACTGTTTCATTCTTCAATAACTGAGTAAATTGTGATCTATCTTGTGAGTTGTGTGTTTGCCCACAGATCTATGTGCTTAATTTAATACTTGGGAAGAACACAAAGTGCTCCAAAGGGACAAAGGGATGCAGACTCAAGTATATGCAAACTATGGAAACAATGGACTATAGTTTCCTTGTTGTTCAATTCCTCCCTCTTCAATGTCTCCAAGGGGTTCCTTATATAACACTCCAAAGGGGTAATGGAGGGTCAAATCTGAGTGATCTCAAGGCATATGGAAGGATAAGATTCAAGTGGTTCGGACTCATACAAAGGAAAACTCCAAAATTATTTTCTTTTATGCAAACATCCCGATGTACACGGGTTTGAGGTCAAAATTCGTGTGTACACGCGAGTATGGGATTAAAAGTCATGTACAGCAATAAACAGGGGTTTTAGGGATGAAATTGGAAACATCAAAGTATAATATCAGTCCATGGGGTCTAAAGAGTCTACAAAGGGATAGGGAAGGCCATAAATATGTGATCAACCATGTGTGGTAAAATCAGCTATAACATCTACCATTTATGAGGACTACGAAGTTTGCAGTAGAAATGCATTCCATGATCCAGTTGACTACCTCCACTAATAAACCGATCTGCAACAACACCAGTCTCAAGAAATTAAAATTTAATCATTCACATGCCTTGATCATTTCCATTTTGAGAATGAGTTCTTCCAATCATTTGTTTCTGATAAAGTGAAGCACCGCTTGAGTAATACCAACTGCTTCATGTATCTGTTTCTTTTTTAAAAACCTGAACTACTCTTCAGAAAGATAATCAGCTAGGAAGGTTTAATCCTATCTGAGAGAATATTTGTGATCACCTTGTAGATGAGATTACACAATGAAATAGGATGAAAATCTGAGAAATTTCATGGCTTATCACATTTGAATATCAAAGCAATGTGGGTTGCATTCAAACCCCATGGAAAAAAGCCATTTAACCTGCTAAACTCTACTGCCTTAAGAATGCCATCACCCATGAGGTCAAAGAAAGGTAGATAGAATTAAAATGGCTAGACATCTAGTCTAGGTGCTTTATCCTTGGCAAATACCTGGAGAACCCCTTTGACTTAGACAGTAGAGTAGAATAGGTCTACGAATAAGCACCGCATCCTCATCTTTGAAACATCTGGAATATAGACTTAGCACCTCCAACTTACGATGAATGTGGTTTGGTTCCTCATCATGAAAAGCACATTCAAAGTGATTTTTTCCCTTGACCCTTATAGAATCATCATTGGAAATGAGATTTCCATCGCAGTACAAAAGATCCCAAACCGTGTTAGAATTTCTATGGGAACTAGCAAACTGATGGAAGAATCTAGTATTTGCATCCCACAATGCCAACCAAATCGCCCAACTCTTAAGTCTATTGGTGGCCACTCTAATGGTAAGAATTTCATCCTTATGTTTCTTTAAAGCAGAAATAATCAAATACTCTTCAATAGATAGTAAACCGGTCGGGGCAGAAAGGAAAAGGTCCGTGCTCTGATCATCAATCTCAAGCAAGGCCTTCTTGTGTTCAAATCTCATCTTCTTTTCCTATGTAATCACGACCACCTTGAGAACCCTAAGTTTCTTGAGTAAAGTGTGTTAGAATAATCAACCCATAGTTTACCCACTTAGACATTAATTTATTTATTTTTGTCTTATTAGCCTAGTTCATGTGTCCCACCTTGTGCAAGTTGTCTTTTACCTATCCATAGTGGTCAAAATTGCATTATTTGACTCATGTAGCACATGGGAAATCCCAAGGAATCAAATATGCTTTATTACTGGCCTCCTAGGTGCCCTTCTGCTTTTTCTGCTTTATTCCCTGCTTTTTCAGTGTTTTAAGGCAAATGGAAAAGCTAGACTAGGTGAGGTGAACTAGTTTTTTGTCCTCTTCATCCTCCACTCTTTTCTCCTTGAAAAATCATGTATGAGCTGCCATTCCATCACTCTTTAGCTTGCATAATCCATTTTTCCAATTCGTGAGCTCCATGACAGATTTGGGATCAGATTTTTACACCTATGGGGGATTTGCTTATTTTTAGTAAGCCTGCTTTATGCTAGATTCGAATTGATCCTCATGCATTCAAATACCTGATGTATGTTATTTATTTAGAAACCTATTATTTTATAGGGTTGTATATTGTACACCGAGTTAATACAGTTTAGTGTTCAGCTCCAATTTCAGTCTCTTTTGTGAGTGATTTTGCATGATCAATTGTTAATTATTGTGAGTAAAATTAATCTATCACCTGGTTCAATTTCCACATGGTATCAAAGCCATTGTAGATTGATTTATCTTCTTCAAAATTGTTTCGCAGGTTCGACATCAGTGATTGGGAGCCTTCTACTGACACCCGGGACAGATTTTCTAAGCTATGGATCAATCACAGAAAACTATCTTGACTCCCTTCAATTTATTTGAATGGAAAGCAGAGATGGAGATAATGTTGAGAGCGAAAGGCCTCTACAAGGTGACTATGGCAACATAAGCAGAGCCCAATGCAGCTGCAGAGAAGATAAAATGGCACAACAGGAGGGATGAGGCATATGGTATCCTGTGTCTGAGTATTTCCAGAGACCTCCTTTTCCATCTTGATGGATTGAAATCACTGAATGAAGTATGGGAGAATATTTCTGATCTTTTTGGAAATACAGATGATATGAGGGGACATCAAATCGAAAATGAGCTGATTTCTCTGAGTCCAAATAGCTTTGAATCCCTGCAGCTATATTTCTCCAAGTTAAAAGCATTAGTTTTGCAGCTGAAACAGTGTGGGATCGAAAAGAAAGATGATCAGCTCATCCTGGCCATCCTCTCAAAGCTAGGCCCTGACTATTCAGTGTTTGTTTCGACCTTCTATGCCACAAAACTGACAGCTCGAACCTTGAAGATGCCTAGCGTTGCAGATTTCATGGAATCTCTCACACAAGAACAGGACAAGCTGGTGATGATGGGCACCATCAAACCATCCAAAGATTAAGCTTTGATTGCTGGAGATTCGAAGGTGGATTCAAAAGGCAAAAAGAAAGCTAAAAAGCCACCTGAGAAAAAGAGAGACAAGAAACAGTCTCTAGAGGAGCCACAAGGTTCCAAGAAGAATTACCAGAAGAAGAAAAACAAATGTGAAATGAGAAAGTGCGCATACTGCAATAAGGGCAATCACACTGAAAGCTCTTGTATGAAGAAGCAAATAGACATGCTGACCCAAATCCTGGAGAAGAATGGCGTCTCCCTTCCAGACAGCTCAAAGAAGAGAGAAGGAGGATCAAGTTCAGATGACAGAGAGAGAGTTCATGCATTGGTTGCTAGCACATCAAGCTCACCCAGTTTTATCATTGATTCTGGAGCTTCAAGACACATGGTTTCTACCAAGGAGGCCTTCTCCTCACTTGACAAGTCGAAAGGACCATCTATAGTACTGAGAGATGACTCTCTCACTGAAAGTTTGGGCAAAGGGAGGATTGATCTTGATCATGGTCAGTTCAGCAATGTGTTGTATGTGCCGGGTCTTGCCTCCAAGCTCTTGTCAGTGTACCAGATGACCCACATTGGGTCTCCTAAGAAAGTCATCTTCTCCCCTGATGAAGTTGAGATCACATAGATCTCAAGTGGTAGAGTCATTGCAAAAGGAGTTGTGAATCATGCTCAAAAGGTATACATGTTCTCACACTTCCTACCCTACTCAAACTCCTCTGCTCTTCTGATTCATGCTAATGAAGAAAGCAAGCTTTGGCATGAAATATTTGGCCACCTAAAATACAAATATCTTTCTGATCTTAGTGAAAAAGAGATGGTCATAGGGTTTCCCAAGATAAAATTTTCCAAAGGAGTCTGCCAAGGTTGTATCCTAGGAAAACACCCAGAGCATAAATTTGAGAGAGCTAGTCATGAGAGAACCTCTGCACCCCTCGAGCTGATCCACAGTGATGTTGCTGGCCCATTTCCTCATATGTCCATGAGTCAGGCCAAATATGCATTGAATTTCATTGATGACTTTTCTAGGTATTGCTGGGTCTACTTCCTGAAACACAAGTCTGAAGTTTTTGGCCTCTTCAAAGTCTTTAAGGCTTTGGTTGAAAACCAGTCTGGGAGAAAACTCAAGGTCCTCAGATCTGACAATGGTGCTGACTATGTCAAGTCCGAGTTTATTAAATATTGTGCATATGCAACATTCTATCCCTTACACACCACAGCAAAATGGTGTTGCTGAGAGGAAGAACAGATCACTGAAGGAGATGGCAACATGCATGATGGAGGCCAAAACTTTGCCACCAAAGTACTGGGCTGAAGCTATCAACTGTGCAGCCTATATTCAGAATAGGGTTCCTCATAAAAATCTTGATGGTATGAATCCCTTTGAATCATGGAGTGGGCACAAGCGAGATGTGACCCATTTCAGGATTTTTGGCTCAAAGGCTTGGGCTAGAATCCCAACAGAGAAGAGGAAGGCTTTGCAGCCCCAAAGCCAAGAGTGTCTTGTTGTTGGATACTCTGAAGATTCAAAAGGGTACAAGTTTATAAATTTGAGCACAAACAAATCCTTCATTGAAAGGTGTGTTCAGTTTGAAGAAGAACCCCTTGCAGCAGTGGAAGTTGGTGAAGCCTCTTCACCACCTGAACCTCAAGAAGTAAGTAGAGAGTTTGTTGAACATGCTGATTCTGATTTTTCTGATGGATATGATTTTATTGCAGACCCTAACAGCCCTACAAGGCCAAAATTGGAATCCAAGACACTACATGCAGCAGGAGAGCTAATTGGGGATCCCAATGACCCAAGGAGGACTAGATCTCAATTTGAGAGTGGTCTGTGCATGAAGGATCCTATATTTCCTGAAAAATGATATTTGATGGTGGAGTCTGATCCTCAAACATATGAAGAAGCAGCAGGAGATCCAAGATGGAAAACAACCATGAAGGAGGAGTTCAGCTCACTCTAGAAGAGAAACACATGGGAGCTGTAGCTAGGGTTTTCACCCTAGCTTGTGCTAATGAGCACCTACTAAGGAATCTGGATTCCTTAGTAGCAGTTCGATTGATGTAAATGAAAATAAATTAACCTAAAACAGAAAGTAAATGACAGAAAGTAAAAATGACAAGAAGATGTAT
>LPNX010002299.1:158075-189270 GCA_001517045.1 Pseudotsuga menziesii | reverse complement strand
TAAGGACCCAGTAGTTAACTGTCCTTGTCTAAATCATAACCGGAGTTCTAAAACACAACCAACTGTTACATTTAGTATTAAATAATGGTTAACTGACTACGGTAGGTGAAAAAAACGCCCCACATGTGTGCAATTAATTAAACCATTATTTAACTGAATGTAGAGAGCTAGAACTGAATGTAACTGACTCCTAACTTGGCTTGACTAGTCATCAACTGAAGTTAACTGACCTTGGTTGGTTTCGGCACTCCCAGTTGCTTCCTAAATTGTAGGGATTGATCTAGGAGACTCCTAAACTTATGCAATCAAGTGCAATAAGTGGCAATGAGCCTCAATTAGTGTTCCCCCCACTTTGGTAACTGAAGCATGTGCCCCAATTAGGTTAAGTTTAACCAATGGTGCTAATGACTATAAATAGACTGGATGGCCTCCCGATTTAGACATGACTCCCGATTTAGACATATGACCAAATTTGGACAAGGGAGGATTAATAATCCTAACAGGAATCAAGTGAGCAAGGGCCTGATTTCTTAAAAGTAAAGAACATCGTCAAGGTGGCCTGCAAAGGATATTTTTTGGGGAAAATGCATGTGTACGAAGAAGAGAAAAGAAGAGTAAGTAAGACAAAGCAATGATATACCCCAGCCTTTCATTGCAAACGCCTATCAGCTGGGCATACCATGAATACGACTGACCTTGACCGTTTATCCGTGATTTAAAAAGAAGGATTTCTTTATATTCTGATAGAGGTTGGTTAAGCACCGCACCTAACACCGTATAGGAAGGCAAAGTCTTACCAATGGATAAATTATTTATACAGCTCAATAAGGTAAGGCGGCGAAGCAAGCCCTCCTAGATTTATTGATTGTATCAAATATATTGGTAGAGGAGGCGTAGCTGTACCAGATATACTTTTCCTTTCTTTTTAAGCAGGAGCCAATTATGGCTTGTCCTAGATTTATGGGTTTGATCCACCTGTACGGTGGGGTTCAATCTAGACCGCGAACATGAAACCATATTGTGATATAGGAATGGGTGTTTAATGAGAGTATTAAGTAAATGGATTGTACCCAGAACAAACCATATTGTGATATAGGAATGGGTGTTTAATGAGAGTATTAAGTAAATGGATTGTACCCAGAACAACGGGATATCCTCATGCCAAGATATCCGCATGAATGATTCCACACACTAAAGAGAAGTGGGTGTTTAATGAGACATGCGAGAGAAGAAAAGTGGGTGTTTAATGGGAGTATAAAGTAATCAATACGCTAATGGATCGTACTGAGTTGCTGGCATCTACTAGTTGCATTAATGGAGTGTTACACGCTTACCTGTTTTGTAATTTCTCCATTTATTATTGATTAGACTTGGTGATAATGACTGGTTTATATGTGGAGGTGTGACTAGGCGTGTTTTAACAGCAGTAGCTGTGAGAAGAGTGAGATACTGAAGGTTGACCGAAGATAAGTAATGTTTGTTTGTGTGGGAAATAGGGAATAAGTAACTGGAGTTTACGGGGCACTTTTGCATCCCCTTAAATAGGAATGATTGTAAGTGGTTATCAATGCTTTTGTTTTTACAATGTCAATGTATATTTAATTCATAACAAAATGTAAGAAGAAAGTTGGAGTACTCTTGAAATAAGAAGAGTGACACTCCTCTTTCGAAAATTGAAATAGAGATTGATTTTACGATAAAAATAAAATATTTAAAGTGGTATTAATATAATATTATGTTAAATTTATTCTTAGCTATCTAGACTAAGTTTCATATCATTAATAAGATCATGAAACTTAAAATTTTACAATAACTTGATATATTTTATAAATTTTTGTTTCTTTTAAATAATTTGTTATACCAGGCTTTCATAAATTTAATATCTAATAATTTTTATTTAATTTGAAAAAATAAATCTTAACAATTCAATGTTTGATTAAAAAAATAAATCTTAAATTCAAGATTACATAATAAATTAAGGGTACCAAATAAAAATAATTACTATTAATGGTTTCAAATATTAAAGATTAATAATTATATTATAAAAAACTATTATAACATAATATTAACTAAACCTACACCTTAACCAAATAACCTAACAAAAATTGACAAAAATAAATTATAATAATGGAAATCCTAAGTTGCATTTTTTTTATTAAATTCTTGGTCATTAACAAATTTAATTATGTTTAAGAAGTGTACAAAAATGTAGATTAATTTTGTTGTTATGATTGTTAGTTTATGAATATGTATAAAAATTGTATTAATTTAGAAATCAAAAGTATTTTTTACTATATTTGGTTTATAAAAGAAAATTAGAAATTCTCAAGATTTTTATAGTGAAAATAGATATTAGACAAAACATTATGACAACAAAAGAAAATATGTAATTTTTGTGCTACTAAGAAAATGGAGTGTTAAATCTTTAAAATGATATGTATATGCATGTATGTTCTTGTAACACTACAATTCTTCATAGCTTGCTAACTCATGTGAAAGCTAAAAAATTCTAGGAAATTTTCTTAAGGTTAAACATGCCAAAGTTGGTCCTATTTCATAAGTTTATTTTTTCTTTTGATAGTAGAACTCCTTATTTTTCAATTAAAGTGAGGAATATTTTTTTTCCAATTTGAAGGGTTTCCTTATGCATATTATTACAATTGAAAATGCATAAAAGAGGAAATGAGGAATTGGTATACCAATCCTTCACAACATTTTCATTTTAAGGTTTGGCACTAGCTATTTCCAATTGCAAAATCAACTCTACATGCTTTTGCAACTGCAGATAACAATGTCGGGGACATTGCCACCTCGTAGCTCTTGTTGATTATATGTATTATACTCGAGTGAAATTTTGATATATTAACCTTACATAATATATACATGAAGAGACTCTGCATATTTCATCTCTTATCTATATTCTTTTGAAGACTTTAAGATATTTATTTTATTAAAATTTTAATAAATGTCTTTTTAATCAAATCCATATCAATCTGAGTCATAGCAGAATTCGAATTTGACTCTAGGCCAATTCCAAGTCCGAATCAGCGTCTTAAAACATTGGGTATAGGAGCACACTTAAAGTCATGCCAAATCCATCAACCCAACTACATAGAGCTGCTGATTGCATGATACATCGCAAAAAATTGACCGCCTCCAACGAAAATGGAGTCTGCTTCAAAGAATTAGTCAAGATGTAGAGCAAATGCGCAAACTGATCCCTCCCCGGGCGAGGACTCAAATCGCGTGGAGAAATGATCTTCCATCTTTGGGCCAGCTGCTGCTGAACCATGAACCAGAAAACATCCAATTTTTTTTATGAAGTCTCTGGGCCTTGCAACAATGAAAGGGGTCATCGGTGTTGACAATAGCCAATAGACACTAACATGTTTTCACGGCCGTCATTTAGAAAAGTACTACGAAGAAAATCCAGTTGCGAAAATACTGTACGTATCTCCCATTGTAAAAGTAATTTGACGTAAAAGAAATGTAACTTTGTTATTTTAATATGTATTCTGGTTGTTCCAAACTGTAAGGTAAGCAGGTTACAGGTATAGCCAGCGAGCTATCTGTTTCCAAGTTATTTCAAATCCTCGTTTCTGTCGTAGTCCGTCTATAATTGTATCAGATCAACCAGATTGCGAGAGATTTTGGTTGCAAAATGTATATGTGATTTTCTTCCAAAGTAATATAAAGTACTACTTTAACTTTGAAAAGAACTCTATATTGCATAGTAATTCGAAAAATATGTACAGGAAGGCATCAGCTGAAAGCTTAACAAGGAGGCAAATTATTTACCCAGCAATCGAAACTCACTGCTCATATAACCCCTCTTATAGCTTCATTGAAATTCTCATGTAAGGATCGTCTCAACCACTAAAACCCAAGTGGCAGATTGATTATTTGGTGCTACCTCATATTGAAGTATGTAAGTATGTAAAAACAAACATCTCTATAGATTTTTCATTTCATAATTCTGAACATGAGAAATTTAGTTGTCCAATTCAATTATTATAAATCTTGGTAAGTAGATTATGTAGTTGGGTCATACCTTGATTTTCTTGAATAACAAGTATTAACATATTTTCTATAAAAAAACATCAAAAGCATCTAGTTTGCAAAAAATTATCATAAAAATAATAAAAATGATAAATTCATAAACAGATAATTTAATGAACATTGCACACTAACATTCAAATTTGATGCATTTGGTCTCTCGTTCGTAAAGGATTTGGAGATGTTTTATGACCATTGATATGTGTTCAATGAAGGGCACATCCAATGAAAATTGCACATTTTTGTTCTTATTTGATCTGGAATTGGAATATGAGAACACCATTCTCAATGTAGCCTTTTACATCCCTATATTCATATTCCAAATAAGCCCTAAGCAAATACTTTGTAAGTCTAAGATATTACTTGTAAGTCTAAGATATTACATTTAGAGTGGGCTAAGCTAAAGGAAAATTTGTATTTTTTTTATGTAATTGCAGTTCTTTACATCATTTCTATTAGTGTTTGAGTAAATATGAGGAAACTCGAACATTAAAAGTTTAATCCACAATTATGGTGTAGATAGATCTCAACAATAATCCAAAGACATAAATAAATCAAACCATAGAACACACGATATACCTTCGGAAAACCCTCAACTAATTTGAAGGATAAAAAACCTAGCAAACAATCTTAAAGTATGATTGATAATCGACACAGAATGATTACAACACAATAGAAGATTGCTTGATCAGAGAGCAGAAAAGAGGAGAGATCAAATGGAACACTGTATTGGTCTTTCCAAGTGCATAGCACTTTAATAACAAACCAAATTCAGTCATACAAAGGAGATAGCGAATATTTGCATGCTTCAATAAGTTGTTAACACTGAGAATACTGTCTCATCTTCAACCATGCGCTCCCCACAGACTACGTGCCAAGTTGACACTTCATACCTAACTCCCACAATGCAGATATGCGCTCTCCATTAATTCATTGAGTTTAACTACCTCTAACAGAGTTGTTAACTAGATGAACTGAACTAAATAGCACTGCATGAAACTTAATGTAAAGAACAAAACCGAATGTTGTTAACCGAATGTTGTTAGTTTTGTACCTAGGAATTTGTTCCCTAAGTGACTTTTTGCCTAAGTCACTTAGAAAAGGGAAAAATGTGACCCTCACATTAAAAGCTACTTAATGAGACTTTATAAAGTTAAAGTCACTTTTTGATAAATTTAAGTGGGTGAGTAAATTTATTTAAGTGATTTAAATAAATGGGATTTTTACTCTCATTGAATCTTAGCCATTGGATTGGATCTTTCTCCACCGTTGGATTAGATTCCTACTTAGGGTTTAGACAAAAAGGGTCGAGGGAGGCATTTCACATTCATTCTTGAGAAGAGAGAGCTGAGAGGAGGCACGAATTTCAAGGAGTTGGGCACTTTCAGACAACACAAGATTCGAGGAAGAGAGGTACAGATTTGGTACGCATCCCAAGGCAGCCGTACAGTACGGTTTGAAGGGCACGGATTTCGAGTTAAAGCAGGGCACAAAAAATGAGGTTGGCTCATTTATTGAGGCTGTACTCTACATGAATTTCGAGGCCGTACACAGTCCGTACAACACAGAAATCGAGGTCCGTACAGTCTGTACGGACAGTACTTTTCTGCACATATTTCGAGGTGGATATCAGGCACATTTCCCAAGGTAGCTTCTGTATTTGTTGGCACATAAATCGAGACCGTACAGCAGCATTAAATTCTATCCGTACAGTACGGATTCTGAGAGTGCCGGCACAGTTTTCGAGGGCAGATTTTTTGCTGATATTTTTGGCACGTTTTTCAAGGAGGTTTGCACAGAAATCGAGGCAGCAAAAGCACGGAAACTGAGACAGACTGCCTGTCAAATTTCTGGGTTGAGATAAGTTGGAATTTTTGACTGTAAAAATTAATGTCTGATTTTTATCCTGAAGCATAATAAAAACTCTCTCTCTCTAACTGGTTTTCCCCGTGGGGGTTTTTCCAGGGCTTGATTTGGCCAAAAATCTCTGAGTCTATCATTTTATGGTGTGATTGTTAAATGTGTTTTTCAGCCTGTTAGTGTTTTTACTGTGTGTTTAATTGTTCAGTAAAAATTTCATAAGTAACCTACAGCCAATGCAAAACCGGTTGTAGGTGAAAACCACAAAATGTGACATAAACCAACAAACAGTAAAACTCAGAAATTTCTACATGGTATCAGAGCTTGGGGGTAGAAAACAGTGATAGTTTGCAGACACACAGAAATTTTCAGAACTCAGAAATTTTAGTATTTTACCTTCTGTCAGTGAGCAACACTTTGTTGGGTTGGTGGAGAGATGGCTACAGGACTTAGACTGGAGGATAGGCTGGATGGGACATGAAATTTTGTGCTGTGGAAGGCCAGAATTTTACTGATACTGGAGGAGAATGAGTTATGGCTGGATGTAGTTAGGAACACTACAGCTGATCCGATTGTCATTCCCGCATCAACAGATGTAGCAGCTCTATCAGCCTTCAACAAGCAGGACTGTAAAGCTAGGAGGATCATTCTAGATGCAGTTAAAGACCACATAATCCCTCACATTTCAAGCAAGGATAGGGCACACGAGATGTGAATAACCTTGATCAGTTTGTATGAGAGTTCCAATGAGAACAAGAAAATGGTTCTCAAAGAGAAACTCAAAAGTATAAAGATGAATGGGGGTGAGGGAGTCACAGCATATCTTACTAGGATTTCTGCGGTTAAGAATGAACTTGCAGCGGTTGGGGAGGTGGTAGCCCCTACAGAGCTTGTATGCATAGCAGTGAATGGGGCTTCAAAGCCCTGGGGTGCATTTGTGCAAGCCATAGTGGGCAGAGAGTACCTACCTACCTGGGATAGACTTTGGGATGACTTTGTGCAGGAGGAGACTAGGAGAGGTCTTGTACAGGGCAGTACATCTCACAGTGGGGTTGATGACGAGAATGTGGCTTTGGCAGCTAAGGGCAAGAAGAAGAAGAAGGGTCCCAAGAAGGGTGGGGCCAAGCAGCAGCAACGGAGTGGGCAGAAGAAAGACTTGAGTAAAATCAAGTGTTATGCATGTCAGGCATTTGGGCACTATGCCTCACAGTGTCCAAGCAAGAAGAAGAAGAAGGGACAGGGACAACAGACTGCAGCCTCAGCAGAGGTTGATGAGTTTGGTGATGCATTTCAGAGGGAGTTTTCCCTATATGCTGGACAGATGGAGAGAGAGAGAGTCTCTTTAGCCACCAGCACAGATATGGATATGGATTGTGAGCATTCATTGTTGGCAGGTCATCAGGGGGGTCCATCCACCTCTACTACTTGGTATATTGACAGCGGAGCCTCGAGCCACATGACTGGAGCTCGAGAGATGTTCTTAGAGCTATCTCAGACAGGTAGAGATGTGGAGGTTGTCCTTGGAGACAACACCGTTGTTAGAGTTGTTGGTCGGGGGACCATTACATTTCAGAGGGAGTCGATGAGTCCCATGACTCTGGGGGATGTGTTGTATGTCCCTGGGCTGAAGAAGAACCTTATGTCAGTTTCCACCATTGAGGACAGGGGTCTTGGGGTGTGCTTTTCAGATGGGAGAGTGCAGGTGTATCCCGGGGCTACAGGTATGTCTAGTGCCGTGGACATTGGAGTCAGATGTGGAAAGCTATACAAGCTCTTGTTTCAGCCACAGTGCGCTCTAGCACACAGCAGCAGCAGTGAGCTATGTGAGCTTTGGCATCGGAGGATGGCCCACCTACATCACCCTGCTCTCAGATTGTTGAGGAGCATGGTTACAGGATTACAGGAGTTCAGCATTGAGCAGAGTGATGTGTGCAGGGGGTGTGCTTTGGGAAAGTACACCAAGACTGCTTTTCATAGCAGTGACACAAGAGCTGTAGGGGTGCTAGATCTTATCCATTCTGACATATGCGGTCCTATGTCATCTTTGTCTTTGACAGGTTTTGAGTACTACATTAGCTTCATTGATGACTACTCCAGGAAGACCTGGATCTACTTCTTAAAGAGCAAGAAGTCCTCACTTGTGTTGAGAGTCTTCCAAGGGTTCAAAGCCCTTGTGGAGAAGCAGACGGGGAGGAAGATCCGGATGTTGAGATCGGACAATGGGGGTGAGTATACCTCCAAAGAGTTCGATGCATTCTGCAGACAAGAGGGCATTCAGAGACAGTTGACAGTTCCTTACACTCCTCAGCAGAATGGAGTAGCAGAGAGAAAGAATAGGTCGATTGTGGGGGCAGCCAGAGCGATGCTTCATGATCAGGGATTACCTTTCTTTCTATGGGCAGAGGCATGTGGCACTGCAGTTTATCTGCAGAACAAGAGTCCTCACAGGGCAGTGGGGAGTAAGACTCCTGAGGAGATGTATTCAGGCAAGAAGCCTGAGGTGGGCCACTTTCGCATATTTGGTTCGTTGACTTACTCTCACGTCCCTTCTGAGAAGAGGACAAAGTTTGATCCCACCGCAGAGAGAGGCATATTTGTGGGATATGACGAGACTTCGAAGGCCTATCGGCTTTACTTACCTAGATCGAGGAGAGTTGTTGTTCGGCGGGAAGTGAAGTTTGATGAGGAGAGAGCCTTCAGGAAGTCTAGGGAGTTAGAGCAGGGGGAGACACCAGCTCCCACACCTCAGTTGGTACAGGCTTCTTCGATGCAGCTTTCAGGTCCACAGGTTTCTGGAGTGACTGGATCACAAGGTACAGGCATAGCTTCTACAGGTTCAGTGATTCAGGTGGCTAGTACTTCAGGGACAGTTTCAGGGACAGGTTCAGGGTTGAGTCCTCAGATCTCTGGTCCGTCAGGCACAGGTTCATCAGGTATTGGTCCTCGGGGTGTTGGACCTTCTGGTACTGGGACTTCCTCAGATGAGGAGAGCCCAAGTCCAGTTCGGGAGGAGCAGTCTTCAAGGAAGAGGAAGCCTAAGTGGCTTCAGAAGACCTTGAAGGAGGTAGAGGCATTTGGTAGGCTCTAGGAGCAGATCAGGACAGTGGTGGAGCAAGACAGGCTTGGTGTTGTGCCAAACAGGTATGATATGGCCCTTGTTGCGAGTCTTCGTGACTCTAAGCCATCCACATTTGAGGAGGCTTCCCAGCATCAGGTATGGAGAGATGCCATGATGGAAGAGTACCATTCCATCATGAAGAATGATGCTTGGGAGATAGTGCCGAGACCTGAGGGAAAGTCAGTTGTGACTTCCAAGTGGCTTTACAAGATAAAGCATGCTACGGATGGCAGTGTGAAGAAGTACAAGTCTCGGTTTGTGGCGCGAGGGTTCTCACAGGTTGAGGGAGTTGACTATGATGAGACATTTGCTCCAGTTGCTCGGCATTCTTCTATCAGGGCAGTTATATCTATAGCAGCAGAGATGGGTTGGAAGATCCACCAGATGGATGTGAAAACTGCATTTCTCAATGGTCTTCTGCAGGAGGAGGTATATTTAGAGCAGCCACAGAGATTTGAGATCCATGGGAGAGATTCTCATGTGTGCATGCTGAGGAAAGCCTTGTACGAACTGAAGCAAGCTCCTAGAGCTTGGTACTCCAGGATTGATACTTACTTGACATCGATGGGATTCCAGAAAAGTGAGGCTGATCCCAACCTATACTTCATTATGGTTGGAGGAGATCCGCTCATTCTTCTGCTATATGTTGATGATCTATTTATCACAGGTGATGAGCGTCTCATTGCACATTGCAAGAGAGATCTAGCATCGGAGTACGAGATGACAGACATTGGACTGATACATTACTATCTGGGGATGGAGGTTTGGCAGGAGCCTAGACATATTTTCCTTGGACAGGGGAAGTATGCAGTTGATATTCTGAAGAGATTTCGGATGGAGGACTGCAGGCCGATGTGTACGCCTATGATCACCAACTGAAAGAAACTTCATGCTTCTGAGGGTAAGTTGGTGGATCCCACTTTATATCGTCAGCTCATTGGGTCGTTGATGTATCTGGTCAATACTAGGCCAGACTTGTGTTTTGTGGTTAACACTCTTAGTCAGTTCATGGTTGAGCCTAGGAGTGTGCACTGGACTGCCGCAAAGCACATACTGAGATATCTTGCAGGTACGGTGGATTATGGTCTGGACTACAGGGGTTCGGGTGGAGTCAGCTTGGTTGGGTTCACAGATTCAGACTGGGCAGGTTGTGTGAGGGATCGGAAGAGCACTTCCGGTGGTTGTTTCAGTTTGGGCTCGGCAGCAGTGTCGTGGTTCAGTCGGAAACAGAAGTCCATTGCACTGAGTTCTGCTGAGGCTGAGTATATGGCAGCCAGTCAGGCTACTTGTGAAGCACTGTGGCTTCGCAAGTTATTGGTAGATTTATTTGATCAGCAGCTTAGGCCTACGATGATCTATTATGACAATCAGAGTTGCATTCAGCTCTCTGAGAATCCAGTGTTTCATGACAGATCGAAGCACATTGAGATCAGGTACCATTTCATCCGTGATTATGTTTAGAGAGGGGCAGTTGAGCTACAGTATATATCCACTGATGAGCAGGTAGCAGACATTCTGATGAAGTCTTTGGGGAGGGGGAAGTTTGTCTTCTTCAGAGATAAGTTGGGAGTGGTGCAGAACACCTTCCTCGGTAAGAGGGAGTGTTAGTTTTGTACCTAGGAATTTGTTCCCTAAGTGACTTTTTGCTTAAGTCACTTAGAAAAGGGAAAAATGCGACCCTCACATTAAAAGCTACTTAATGAGACTTTATAAAGTTAAAGTCACTTTTTGATAAATTTAAGTGGGTGAGTAAATTTATTTAAGTGATTTAAATAAATGAGATTTTTACTCTCATTGAATTTTAGCCATTGGATTGGATCTTTCTCCATTGTTGGATTAGATTCCCACTTAGGGTTTAGACAAAAAAGGTTGAGGGAGGCATTTCACATTCATTCTTGAGAAAAAAGTGAAGAGAAGAGAGAGCTGAGAGGAGGCATGAATTTCGAGGAGTTGGGCACTTTCAGACAACACGAGATTCGAGGAAGAGAGGTACAGATTTGGTACGCATCCCAAGGCAGCCATACAGTACGGTTTGAAGGGCACGGATTTCGAGTTAAAGCAGGGCACAGAAAACGAGGTTGGCTCATTTATTGAGGCCGTACTCTGCACGAATTTCGAGGCCGTACACAAGCCGTACATCACAAAAATCGAGGTCTGTACAGTCTGTACGGACAGTACTTTTCTGCACAAATTTCGAGGTGGATATCAGGCACATTTCCCAAGGCAGCTTATGTATTTGTTGGCACAAAAATCGAGACCGTACAGCAACATTAAATGATGTCCGTACAGTACGGATTCTGAGAGTGCCGGCACCGTTTTCAAGGGCAGATTTTTTGCTAATATTTCTAGCATGTTTTTCAAGGAGGTTTGCACAGAAATCGAGGGAGCAAAAGCACGGAAACTGAGACAGACTGCTGGTCAAATTTCTGGGTTGAGATAAGTTGGATTTTTTGACTGTAAAAATTAACGTCTGATTTTTATCCTGAAGCATAATAAAAACTCTCTCTCTAACTGGTTTTCCCCGTGGAGGTTTTTCCAGGGCTTGATTTGGCCAAAAATCTCTGAGTCTATCATTTTATGGTGTGATTGTTAAATGTGTTTTTCAGCGTGTTAGTGTTTTTACTGTGTGTTTAATTGTTCAGTAAAAATTTCATAAGTAACCTACAGCCAATGCAAAACCGACTGTAGGTGAAAACCATGAAATGTGACATAAACCAGCAAACAGTAAAACTCAGAAAATTCTACAAATGTAACTCCATCAGTGTCATCTTCAACAACCAATTGCATAAATTACGGAGTTGATTCATTAATTGACTGAACTTGTTTTATCCCAACTAAGACTCAATTGATGCCTTATTAATTCGAGTTCACTTGGAGGCATACCTGGACAATTTGAATTCTCTCTCCATCTAAGTGCTCATATTAATTTTCTCTGCATAGTCCATATGTGTTTTCATTAATTCTATATCATATCATACTCATAAGATTGTTTCTGAACCTAGAATCATATGTATTACCCCGGGTCATATAGTCAAATGCTAAAGTAAATCACTCTAGGGGTAGCTAATCCCTAAAATACACTTGCAGCACTTGTTGACCATGATGGGCCATACATCACATAGTATATCTATTTTTCACAGTAAAGTACACTACCTCACAACATGAAGATATTTGTAAAACTTGATATTGCTCACAAGTCTATTGTTTTGATATTACTCACAAGGCTCAACTTGATATTACTCACAAGCTTTAAAACATCACCACCTCAATCATATGAGGATATTTGTAGAACTTGATATTACTCACAAGTCTACTGTCTTGATATTACTCACAAGATTCTGCTTGATATTACTCACAAGCTTTACAACATCACTACATCAGTCATATGAGGATATTTGTAGGACTTGATATTACTCACAAGTTTATTGTCTTGATATTACTCACAAGATAGGAGAATGACTCCTGATGCTGTAATCTTAACAAGCCCAACTCTATAGTCTCAACTATAAAGTTGCAAGGCTCAGGTTCATAAATTAAACATTTTAATCTGGGCCACAGTTCAAGATGTAAAATTTGTTATCTTTTTTGCTTAATGCCATAGTTCGTTGAATGTGTTTAATGGCACAAGCATTTGAAGAAAGATACTAAATAGTTAAAAACATGTCTTCCAGAACAAACAACATTCTTCCATCAAGAACACGGAATCTTTGCCACACTTCCAAGTACTTTTTATATATTACTAATATTACAACCATCATCCTTTCCGATACCACAGATTGGAACCATCTACACGATTATCTCCACTTCTAATAGTATTAATTCAACTTTCTTCATACATGATCCGCCTTTAAGAGCAATTAGTAGAATCTCCTGTTCTAGTGGGATGGAGAGTCAAAATCTCAATTCAACAAAGTAATGAAAAAGTTCTAAAGTTGTACCATCTGCTCTATCCATTGCAATATTTCACAATGAGAACAGAGCCCTCCAAGTAGCAGCATATTACAACGTGCAAGTGCCTAGTCGGCTAAGAGCACAAAACAACCTAAAAACTTCATAAACACTCTATAGTCCTTCATAAGCACTGTATTTCCATTGTTTTCACCTGTTCATGCTGGGAACAACTCCATCAACTGCAAGTTGATATCTGTCTGCTCCAAACACTGTCATGCTTTATGCTCTATAGTTATAACAAAGAAGGAAAATGTAGTTGACCATATCATTCAACGGCTGCTTTACTAGAGTTTCTCAATTGCAATAGTAAGAGACAATAAACATTGAACTGTTTACTGAATTTGACTTACACAATTGTATATTTGTAAGCTCTTTTACAATATAACAAATAAATGTACTGTAGAAGGGGAAAACAAAATTGCCAAAAAATATTCTGAGAAGAATATACATAACAAAATGAACACAACAGTCATAAAATGGCATTATTCCTTTACTGCTGGACAAAACCAAATCACAGTGGGCTTGTTTGTTACGAAGACAAACTTATACAGACTCCTTCCCTACCGGACCTGCCATTAATCTTAGCCTTTCCTCAGAATTATGGCTAGTCGTCTTCTGCTTCAATTGTAAATTTGTAATCTCTATTACGATATAACAAATAAATGTACTATAGAAGAGGAAAACAAAATTGTCAGAAAATTATTCTAACTGAGAAAAATATACATAACAATGAACACAACAGTCATCAAATGGCATTAATCCTTTATTGCTCGACAAAACCAAATTACAGTGGTCTTGTTTGTTACGAATACAAACTTATAAAGACTCCTTCCCTACCGGACCTGCCATTAATCTTAGCCTTTCCTCAGAATTATGGCTAGTCGTCTTCTGCTTCTCTTCTAATAAAAGTGAATGCAAATCACTGCCATTAGCCAGGCTGTTAAATTCAACTGACTTGGATGGTAAGGAAGGGTAACGCCTTTGGCATAATGTCATAAGCCGCTTTATTGATTGCAAATATTTTCTAGTAGTTTCATCATTCATGACATGAGCCACACTATTTGTATAGATTTTTTCTCGAGCCGAACGTTCATGAATACCAACCATAGTAACACCAATAGGCCAAGGTGCATTTCCAATGGCCATCTTGATATATTGGTCCATTGCAGCCAAATAATCCCTCTTCAAGCAGCATTCAACAACCACCATCAAACCCTGGCGAATGTCATCTGGTAGGGACTGCGTGCAAAAACAAATATGATTTAGATTATGATACTTATCAGAATCACTAGAACAAGATAAGCAAAATTGTTGACTAGAAAACTATCTTAACCAAAACAGCAGCAACCACAAGGTCAACACAGTGTATAAGAGCACTAAAATGCAAATTAGGTTAAGCATAAAAACCCAGCAAATTAAATCGCTAGACTGCAGTCCAGTATGTATCCTTAAAGTTAGATGTAATAAGTTTTCCTACATTGCCAACAATGAGGTGAGGCACTGATTCACTGTGTGGTTGATGGAATATTAAACAATACACGATTGCTTCACTCGTGTTGAGGATTGCTGCATCTTTACTCGTGACCATGATCTTCAAAGGGATGAATCTAGGTGTAGGTTCCAGGCATATCTGGGGTGGCCCCAGATCCACCGGGTGGACGATGAAGTTGCGACATGGGCAACCCTTGGACCTAGCCCTCGGATCCAGACCTACTTTAAGAAAAAATTTGGAATGTACCTTTTATTGTAATTAATAATTTATCTGGTTACATTTCCCAGAAAGCAGTTGCCATAGGGATGGAATTTGACAGCTAAATGCCCGTCATGGGCCAATTTACCCGTCAAAAACAGCTAAGATTTTCCGGAGACCGTCAAAATCTGGCTTAGAATACAGAAAACGTTTCAGATTTTGATTGTTACCGGCAATTTTGACGGGTGTCCGCCATTTGAAATTCCCAGAAGATAAATTAAAATTGAAAAGAGAAAACACATCAATCGGGAACTTGATTAAAGCATCTTGTAAAAGAATAAAAAATATCCACATACCCTTTTCCTGCAAAACTTGAAGAGGGGTTTGAGATAACGAGCACACTGCTGAAAAGTTGCAACCATGGACTTCCCCTTTCCAGTCCTCTTCTCGGCTTCCGACCTGTCCTCCAACTCCTGCTCCCACTCCCTCAAAAGCCTCTTGAAGAACACCAAGATCTTGTCCTCAACACAGAGCTCATCAAAATCACTCTTCAATCGCTTCAAATCCTTATCAATGTCGATCCCCGAAGGAAAACCCCCTTCGCCACCGAGATCATCGGAACCACCCCCGCCACCGCCTTCTTCCCCGTCGTCGATGATCCCCTCGTTATCTTCCTTCTTCTTCTTCCGGTCGACATTGACGATTCCCGTCTTCTGACGCTTCTTCAGCTCCGCCAAGTTCCTCAGGAAATCGTTCCGTTGGCCCTCGGTCATATCGCTGTCGAGCTCCATAATTCCGGCTTTTAACAGAAATTTCAACCTGTCGAGCCTGGCATCGTCGTCTTCGCCGAATAGGGTTATGGGTTGCTTCAGAAACCGGAGGCGACGTATAACTTCGACCTTCGGAAGAACCAATTCGTCGATCTTCTGTTCGTCGCCAATTTCTTCCTTTGACTTGGATTTGACAGAGTTCTTGTTTACGGTAGATGAAGGAGTTTCGAATTCGGGACGAACTGGGCCGGATTCGGGGTTTGACTGGCCATGCTTTTGCTAGAGCTCCTTTTGCTCTTCCTCGCGGATTCTGTCGAGCTCTCTCTGGTCGATTTCGGACCGCTTCACGAACTTTCGCCCCCCGAAATCAGAATCTACTCGCTGCCGCTTTCGCTCCAGCTCTTTCTTCAAGAAATCCATCGTCAAATTGACAAAGAATTTAATGGCGAGCCTTTGAGATTGACATATAGCGGTAATGGATTTGAATAAAGCCCTCAGGAGCAGGAGGGCTTTTTGGATTTCTCTGCAATAGTCCCGCGTACCTGTTTGCGTTTCTGGTTTGTTTTGACCCGCGTACCTGTTTGCGTTCCTGGTTTGTTTTGCGTCGCAAATTTATATCCGTTATTTTAAACTAGTAAAAAATAATCTCACTCCCGAATTTATTTTCCACAAAACTTCTTTTAATGGATGTTCTGTGTTTTTTAATTTGTTATTTAATAATAGCTTTTTACTTAATTTTTAAAAATATTAAAATATTATTAAAAATAATATGTTGAATTAAATTAAATTTAAATAGTTTAGAATTACATATATATAAAACAATATAAATTAAACTAAAACTATAAACAATTAGATAAACTAAAACTATAAACATTGGATTACACATGTTCTCAACATTTTCATTTAAAAAAAAGGGTTTACACCTTGAGAGATTTTATCTCTCTCGGTACTTGTAGATCCACTTTTAGATGGATATATGCTGGTTTTAATTGAATCTTTATTTCCATGTCGATATCAACCATGTTCAGTCAAGAAGCAGGGGTTGGAGGTGTATAACAAGGAGTCATCATATCACTCCATTATTTTGGTGTTTTTTATTATCAAAATTCAGCAAGAAATTTTGCTTGATGTAATGGATTAATGTTTGTAAATTGTGACTTTAGGCTAATTGTCACACTTTGAATCTAATGTTTAAAATCGTCATTTGAGGAAATTAACCTATAACTTTAGTGATTTTTTTTTCCGTGGATTTTGATAGATATAGAATGATTTGAGTACTTCATATCAAAAACTAGGGCGAGTATTTTACAAGGATTTAGTTCAACGTCTCTCGATTGTCTTATCACTTGTCAACATCTAAATGGAGTTTGTGCCTATTTAGTGAGTTCAACTCTTAGTGTTCCTCTTAGTATTGAGGAGCATGATATGCGAAGAGAGGTGGGTGGGTTTATCTCTATGGCTTCTGAAAGTTATAAAGTATATGTAGGACAAAGCACCCAAAGGAGGTTGGAGATGTCGATTATGTTGTTTTAAACAAAAATGGTTTCGATGCTAATTGTGGGAGAGGATAAATATAGTTGAATGGGTTAAACATCACATAGAATCTGAGTGTGTGTATAAATTATGTTGATTGTCATGTCCCCAATTAAATACTTTTCAAATAAGCAGTTAAGTTGGCCTATCCAATTCCTAAGGGTTATGTGGAAAAATCAAACTATTGGTACTTAACCCAAGGCCTATAATTTCACATGTAAATTTGAACTCATATTTGTGAAAGGTGGAAAATGGGTCAATAAATGATGGAATAAATATTAAATCCTCCAAAATGAAGTGACAATGGGACTTAGTTGGCCATGGGGTTGCATAAGTGGATGTGTGGGGTCCACATGAGGGAATATTCATCATTTACACATGGCATCATCCTCAAATTCTATTTTGGAGGACGAAGTTACTTTCAAGTTGGTGGATGAAGAGACATAGTCTAAATTTAGGCAATGACAAGATTCTATGACAACTATGGTAGTCATTATGACAACTATGACAACTCTATGACACCTTATGACATGTATGATATATTCTCTTAAAAATATGACATCTATGACATGTAAGAGCTAAAAATAGACCCAAGAGGGAGCATGAGGTGTGGGGGGGGCAATGAAGCTTCATGAAAGGTTTCAAGTTGAATTTCAAGAAAGGAGAACACACAAAGTCAAGATAAGTGTAACTTGGGTAATGTAATGACCTAGATTAACACTAATTCAATTTAATGAACCAATGGGAAGGTAATTCGAGTTTATTGGAGGGAAATGAAGGCGAGGAGTTTATTAAAAGAGGAGGAAGTCTAAATGGAGCAGTGTTTGATCATTTGTTAATTGGACTTTGGCATTGTTTAAAGCTTTTGTTTATCCATTGCACAGTGGGTGTTTACTCTCCCTACTTGAACCAATTTCGAGGGAGTTGGATTCCTTTCCAAGTTTGTTGATGGAGAGGCCATTTAGAACTCTCAATGGATCTTATTGATTGTGTTTAGTTGTTGTTTGAAGTTCTATACAACTCGAGTTCTCATCTATCTCCCTATTCTCTCATTCCTTCTTCTTTATCCCCCCATACTATCATGTGATGGCACACTTGTTGGAGTGGTTATTACGCTTTGTTGAATTTATTTGATGCCCAATCTTAGGTATATGATGTATGGCTCTGTACTATTATGCCCATATGCTCTGTAATTCAAAAGATAAGAAATCCATGTGTGAAAGGCTTGCATTCCCATGCTCTTGAATAACTAGTTTTCATGAATTTGCTTTCAAGCTTGAAAGAGTTTTATATCATATTTGTATCATGATTTTTCTTTGATTTTGATGCTATTGGGGCAGAAATTTTTATGTTGTAGATGGCCATTATATGTCATGTTACTATTTGAACCATTTATTTTACTATTCATGTGTCAAACTTAAGCTAGTAATGCAATTTCCCCATAAACAATTTCCATGAAAATTACCATACAAATGTTGCACCTCATAATCAGTTTGAAGAGATTAATAACCATGAATAATGAAAGCCATTGATGTTTGATATGCATCCCCATACTCTGTTTTGAAATTTGGAAGGTTCGTACTGCATTTGGAGAGCCAAAAGTGTCATATACCCTTGGGGTTTTTAACATCGATTTTCCTAATGTTTTTGTCCTTCTTTCCCTAGGGTCAAAAGCAAGTTGCATAAGCATTTGGAAAGCCTATGAGAATTCATAATATGCATTAGGATGACCAAATACCCCTCAAGCCCTTCCATACATAATTTGAAGTCATTTGGGTGCATTTGGATAACCTTGGGTTTCACTAGTCCAAAGCTAGAAATTGGCCAAAATTGTGCAAAATTGAATAACATCTCAAATTGAGTTTTATGATTCGACCATTGTGTGTATGAAGTATGTTAAGATGTTTTAAATCCCATAGGGTCCTTCCATAATAAATTTGGAAAGTCTCGGTGGTGTTTGGAACAAAACCAAGAAAGACTAGTTTACTATTTTTTCCTAGTTTCGAAACTAAACAAAGTATTGAAGGAGGATGTATGTGAACTGTTTGTAAAAATACCTCAGCCGCACTATATTAAGAAGCCGCATATATCAATCTTTCAATCCTATCAGAACCTAATATCACTTTCCTTGGTATTCCCTAGTTGTCTAATAACGATGGAGTCAGTGTGAAATCCATTGTCAATGAGGGTGTTGAGAAATAATGTTTTTAATGTCAAATTTTTAAAACCTTTTTGAAATATTTTGGATAGCATGCCTAGTTTCTCCAAAAAGGTACATTAAATTGACAAGTGTGGTAAAATACATGGTTCCACCTAGCATTAACTTGTGCATATTGTAATGTTGGTCAACTTTGTGTGGGATGTTGATGTAACGACAAGTTGTGTAAGTGAAACTATACCCCCTTGTTGTGTATTACATACCACGGCACACTAGATTCGAAGTAGGTTTAGAAGCATGCTCAACTATACTTATCCTCACTACCAAATTGTTTTTAAGACTTAATGAAGAAACACAAAACTAATAGGTTACTCATAATGACCACACAAATGGCTTGTTTTGATGCAATTTGGGAAGGAGTGAGGTAATGTACAAGGAATTACCACATGAAAAGCTTTGTCAATTTAGGATTTATGTTTGGGATGCAAGTGTTGAGTTGATGTGTTATATCCTTTTTTACCGGTTGTTAGCCTTGTGGATCACCATTAATATATGGTTATTATTTATGTAGTTTATACCATTATTTTAGCATATTTATATGTTAATAATTTGGTTCACAATAATAATTGTTATTTTTAGTCAATGAACATAATTATCTATGTTGTAATGACAAAGGAGTACATGAATTTATAAATTTTAATGGTTCTCTTAATCCAGTGCCTTTCAAAGCATCATTTAAAACAAGAGTTATGTGCAACTTAGTCCATGCCTTATTGCATAAAAACAAACATCAACCAATAGCTATATATTTAAAGAACAAAAAAAATATCAAATTTGATTGGAATCATATCAAATTATAAAACACTATTTATTGGAATCATATAAATTTTAAAGTTCGGAAAATTTCTCCTTCCCTCGTTTAGAAAGACATGCAGTCAAATTCTAAGCTAATTAATTAAGCATAAGTTAATTTTATGGTCAAACTTAATAGTTTGTCATGTAATTAAGCATCAGTTAATTATGATACAAAAATAACCCAATATTAAGTATCAAACAATAGCTATCTATTTAAGAAACATCAACTTTTATTATAATCATATCAAATTAAAAAACGTATGGAATTGACTCTTGAGGCAAGATATTTTAGTAACATAGGACAATATAATTTAGTTATTCAACAAAATTAAATAGTTTTCACTCATAAGGAATGAGTGACCTCTTACGATTCTCATAGAATTGAAATCTTTTAACCGGATTTTTCACATTGAGGGAGAATGTTATGGATATAAAAAGAACACAAACTTATATAATGTAATTATCTGATCAATAATCAAAGTAGTCCAAAAGTAAATAGACCCATATCAGAGAAAGAGAGAATATAGATTAAGAGAAGAACCTAACAATATATCCAACACAAAACCAATTCTATGATTTTTTTTGGGTTACATGCACAAAATAGTGAATGCCTTCAAGAGAGAATTTGCTCTTCACATTGATCTCATTAAATCCTACATAAAAACTGTGCAATCCTTCTCATTTTTGGCTTATATCTTTGTCTTCTCACTTTGAGATGAACTCTCCCTTCAACTGGATGCTAGACCACTTAGTTAGGTTGTTAACTCAAGTGTCATATTTAGTCTCACTCAAGTGTTGTAAATTAAGTATCGTAACTCAAGTGTCGCCTTTTAGTTTAACTCAAGTGTCATCATGCAAACACTTAGTTAATTATATCTTATTTGTTAACACTCACTTACCTCTTTTAACTGAAGTCTTTTTTGTTAACATCACTAAAGTGAACCATTTGAATTCTCTCTTATTTAATTGAAGTATTTCGTGTTACCATCACTGAATTGAACAATTTGAGTTCTCTCTTATTTAATGGAAGTATTTCTTGTTAACATCATTGAAGTGAGTACTTTAAATCGGTGAGCGATGAGGGTTTTGAACTTGAGGCCGAGGTCTTGGGGCAACGGAGGAGAGAGGCGTCCACAAACAAGACAGTGTGGCAACCAACGCTCAGCCAGTGAGAGGTTTACTCAATGGAGAGACAAGGAGGAGGATGCTCCTCGTACAAATCCATTAGAAATAATAGGGCAGTGATACCAAAGATCAACATGGTCTAGGGGGATGGATCTGGGGAGATCGGGGAGGATGGAAGGGAAGGGATCCCAATATGGGTGCCAAATCAAGGCCTAGGAGGTTGCATGTTGTGTGCTCAGACCATCCCTGCGCTATAGATTATATCTGAGAAACTTCAAGAAAAGGTGGAGCTCTAGAAGAAGAAAGATTTGATAGGAAAAATTATTGAGATCTGGCCGAAGGAAAGGGATCCGATCCGATGGATCAAGCTCACCAAGAATCGTAAAGGTAACTATGATCTATATTTGGGATCAAAGGGTTTTATCACCATAATCTTCTTCAATCAAGAGGATTGGGATCAGATCTTGGAAGGGGGGCCTTATTTTTTCTTTTCGGTGGGCCTTTATCTGAGGTCATGGAAAGAAAGATTTAATGCCGAGAAAGAAGGCATGAGGGTGGCCCTAGTGTGGGTCCATCTGTATTCCTTATCATGCAAATATTGGGACCTAGAGATCCTTCAAGATATAGGGAACACGCTGAGAGAATTTGTGAATCCAACAGAACAAACTAAACAACAAAGGTACACTGCTTTTGCATGAATATATGTTTACATGGATCTATCAAAGTAGATACCAAAGGCCATAAATATAAACTGGGAATATGAAGAATGGAAGCAGCCGATCGACTATGAACACATATTGTTCAGATGTAGACAATGCCATGAATATGGGCACTTTAGCCGGAAATGCCCCAAGAATTTCCAGCAATCCTTGGCCATCCCACAGACACAAGAGAAGAAAAAGGATAAGGATGGATTTTTCTAGGCTTGGAATAGAAGAAGAACGCCCCAATTGGGTCCAAGGCAACCACGGGGAAGAGTGACCAAAGGGGGAAAATCAAATAGCAATAACATATTTGTGATTCTGAGTGAGAGGGAATAAGAAGAAAGACCTGACAATGAGAATGAGACTCAAAAACCCCAACCAAACAAGATGAAGGCTAAGTAGGTGGAGAGCCCAAGTCAAGAAGAGCATATAGAAGCTATGAAGGACGATGAGGTTGAGGACTTGGATCTAGGGGCGCTATACCTAGATTAAATTGAGAAAGAATGTGAAAAAAAAAGGAAAGGATATGTGTCAAGGTGACAATTGGAGCTTGTACAGGAATCTATCATTAGAATGAGGGTCAATCAACAACTTGGGATAGCTACTCAATCCCAGAAGGGAAACAAGAGAAAGCAATCTGAGGAGGATCCAAGGAGAGGGAGGAATACGAATAAGCAAAGAATTGCAAAGATAGGAGTCAAGCTCATCGAATCAGACCAGTATCCCGCTATTGTAGTGGCCTTTATAGAAGTTAATCGAGTGAACCAATGAAAATAATATCATGGAACTTTTGGGGATGCTATCACCCCGGGAAGATTAAAGTTCTAGAAAAGAATCTTAATATGGAGAAGCCAATAGTTCTCTTTTTTCAAGAGATGAAATGTAAGTCTGAAACCCTAGATAAAGTGGGACACAGGATGTGAAAAGGATGTAGGACAATATCAATAGATTCCAATGGGATGGAAGTAGGTCTGGTGATTATGTGGCATCCAAAATTGGTCAACTTATCAAACTTTTGGGTGATCCATTTCTCTCCGACGATGGATTTTTCGATCTTGAATTTTGGGGAAAAGGGAACTATATCTAATATCTATGTGCCGAGCTCGTTTACTCAGAAATCATCGTTCCTGGAATTCCTGTGCTAGGTGAATGGGAGAGTGGGAAGTAGCCCATGTATAATGGGAGGATACTTAAATATGATAACCACTTTGCGGGAAAAGAAAGGGGGAAGAAGGAATATGGACAAGTTCCAGGAATCCTTTAGGGATTTCATAGAGGAAAGTCAGCTAGTTGACTTAGAAATAGGAAATGGATGGTTCACATGGAATAATCGACAGGGATGGGAGTACCATGTAGCGTCAACTTAGATAGATTCTTGGCCTCTAACGACATTGTTAGAGAGGCAAGAGAGGTGTCAGCCAATGTCCTTTCGATGGCTGGATTAGACCATTGGCTTATCTGTTTGCAATGGGATAGGTCTGATCATCTTAATAGGAAACATTTTAGGTTTGAGAAATTTTGACTTGAACACAAATATTTTAAATCATTATTCCAAAAGTGGTGGAAGGAATCGGTTTCCCCTATGGGATCAGGAATGTACCAATTCCAACAGAAATTGAAGCAACTGAAATCTAGGATCCGCACATGGAATAAAGAAGACTTGGGAAACATATTCCAGGACAAAAAAATATTAATATCTCAATTATAGGAGATCCAAAGAAGGGGTATGAATGAAGGATATGGGGATGACCTCAAACAACAAGAAAAATATCTCCTCTCCTAGATAGCATCGAAGGAGTGACAGGAGTAAATATATTGGAAGCAAAATTCAAGGAACCAATGGATCCAAGAAGGAGAGCGTAACAAAAAATTCTTCCATAACATGGTGATACAAAATAGGCAGCGATCGAAGATTCACAAATTACGGAAGAGGAATGGTAGGTACTTTCAAACTAGAGAAGAGATAGAAGAGGATCTTATCAACCACTTTAAACAGATCATGACATAAGACCAAATGAACAGACAATAAGGGATTGCTTAGGAACTCCTCCCAACGGTGATTGCTTAGGAACACAATGAGATATTGATTAAACCAATAGAACTTCAAGATTTGGAAGATACAACGAATCATATGACTCTAGGAAATGCCTTGGGACCGGATGACTTCACCTCCAATTTCTTCCATTACTTCTGGGACCTCATAAAACAGGAAGTATGGAAATTGTTGAAGAATCACGTGAAGCTCGAGGAGCCCTAAGGGATTTCAATGTGACCTTATTGATTCTCATCCCAAAATTAGAAGGATCGGATGCACCAAGTAAATACAGACCCATAGCTCTATTTAATTTCATTTATAAAATAATCTCTAAAGTCATGGATAACAGATTAAAACTGATTCTTCCTCTTTGATTGGACTAGAAGAATATGTGTTCGTGGAAGTAAGAAAAATCCTTGATGACATTATTCTTATCCATGAGGCTATCGGCTCCCTGAAAGCAACAAAAAAACCAGGGATGCTTGTTAAACTCGACATTTCCAAAGCATACGACAAGTTGAGTTGGTAGTATATGAGAGAATTTTTGAAGGCTTTTGGCTTTGTAGGAGACTGTGTCAAATGGGTAATGAACATGGTCTCTTCCACCTTCTTCTCTATACTGCTGAATAGATCTCCCACCCGTACATTGAATCCATCTAGAGGAATCCAACATGGATATCCCCTTTCTCTCTTTCTCTTCATTATCATGGAAGAAGGCCTAAGTAGGTTAATCAAAACACAGACATCCAGAGGTGAAATATGCGGTTTAAACCTTCATTTGGGAGTAGACAAGTAAACTCACCAGCAGTTCATGGATGACACCATGCTTATGGGGCACCCTTCAGTCCAATAGGAAATATCTTTCAAGAAATGTTTGACAACCTTTTCCAAGGCTTCCAAGTTGGAAGTGAATTTGGAAAAATATCAAATATTCTTCTTTAACATGCCCAGGGTGACACAAAGGAATACCAATCACATCCTCGGAATCTCAGTGGGAACCCTACCATGAAAGTGCCTCGGAGCCCCATTGGCAGAGAGGACGATCTAGAAATTTTTGTGGCAGAACCTTCTGTAGTGAATGAGGAAGAAGCTATCAGGGTGGGTAACCAGGCCGTTAATTTTTTTGGGTAGACTGACCCTGGTAAAATCATTTCTCCGAGCCATGTCGATCTATTTATTTTCAGTTTTGGTGGCTCCAAAGGAAATTCTCAAGGAAATATGTAATATCCAATGAGGTTTCCTTTGGGGTGGCAACCCAAAAAAGTCCAAAATAGCGCTGGTGGGACGGGACAACTTATTCCAACCCAAGGATAAGGGTGGTTTAGGCCTCCGTGATCCAGAGAAGATAAACGATCTTTTAGGAGCCAAGATCTGGTGGAGCTGGTGCACCCATACGAATGAACCTTGGGCTAAATTGTGGCACAAGAAGGATGGTCGAGATAGATCTGGAAATGACTTAATCCAAATAAGGGAAGAGAAATTGAGCTCCCATATCTGGATGTCTTCTCAACGAAACAAAAGTCTAATCCAGGATCATTGCTTTTGGGAAATTAGAAACGAGCATGCAACAAACTTCTAGGATGATTCATGGCATCAACTCCCTAAGCTATCAGAAAACCCTAGGTGGCAGATGGCAAGGGAAAGAGGTATAAGAGAGGGATTGATAAAATTTCACCAATATTGGTTGGAGGCGAAGGATAACAGGGATTACCAGGATTGGCAAGGCCAGAAATGGTGGGCTCGCCTGACAACGACATAGGAAAAGAAGGATATTTAGGACATGCTCCAAAAATGATGCATACGAAAACATCAATTCCAAGACCAGCTGTGATGGAGTTACTCTCCTAGAGGATTCTTTAGCATAAAGGAGGCATACGACATAAGGAATTCCGGGGGGGAATCCCAAGAGGAAACATGGAGAAAGATATGGGTAATGAACCCTTAGACAAAAATTGCCACCTTTGTATGGATGGGAATGCAGAGGATAATTATGATGAGGGAAAATCTAAGAAAAATGGGATTTGAGGGCCCAATGTAATGTCCCCTATGCTACAATGAAGAGGAGAATATGAACCACCTTTTGGATGAATTCCCCTTTACCTCAGAAATATGGGATCAGGGGCGGCCATTTTTCATCGATCAGATAGAGTCAGAGGCCACCCCGATCAAACCATAAAAATTTGGAATATGAAAGCCTTCTAGAATACCATCCTTAAACTTATATGGTCAATGTTCTCGGGGTTGCTTTTATGGGTAATATGGAAGGGTAGGAATAATAGGATCTTCCAGGAGATGAAATCTGTTGAAGAGGAGGTCTAGAAAATATTGAACCGCAACATCCAAGAGACGGTGAGGAATCACCAGTGGACTGACAAGGATAGGGGGCTAAATGCAAAAGAGACCATAATTACGGAGGGTTGGGGGCTCAGTAAAGAAGATTTAAGGGGACACGGATTTTTTTATCTAATCCTCCAATAGGCTAGCCCAAACTCATGGTCCCTACACTCGGATGGAACCTTCTAGCTCAACTTTGATGGCACCTCAAAGGGAAACCCTAGTCAGGCGGGGTATGGTGGAGTATGTAGGGACTCAAATGGGACAATCTTATATGTCTATTATGGGTCCATTGGAATGGATACTAACAACACCGCAGAGATTAAGGACTTCTGCAAGACCTAAAGATAGTGTCCAGGTCAGGCTAGTTGTCGGTGAAAGTGGAAGGAGACTTTAGGGTCATAATCCAAATGGCCATAAAGTTGGGCAACAGGAAAAGGGTGGATTAAGTGATGTCTATTTGGCAGATCCTAAACATATTGGAAAAGTTGGGGGCTCTTTTCTCTATGAACCTAGCGTGGTATTTCAGAAACATCGAAAGAGATGCTAACAAGGTGGTCGATCTCTTGGCTAACATGGGAGTAGGAGGAGGACATCACATCTGCGAAGGAAAACTGTCGGCTTTTGGAATAATGGAATGGTTAGATCAATGCCGACATATGGCTAATGCCAATCACATGGAGTCAAGAGGGGAAGTAGGGGACGAGCATCATACTCATGGCTCTCCCATAAGCTCACATGCGTACATGATTGATCCAACCCACCTCATTTAATTCCAAAGTAGCAAGGAAAATGAAAGGACACACCATCCTAGTCTCTGATCGGGGTCTACACTCACTGCAGATGCGGGGGATATTTGGAAAGGATATGACCGAGCTCTCACTATAGGAATTTAATATTACCATCATGAGGTACATTCAAATGGGTACAATAGTGACAGTACTTGGGAAATATGTGACGAATGAAGTCATGAATCCTCCAATTATAGTAAATATAGCCAGTCTTGCTATAAAATTGGACAGACGACATCATTTTTCATGCTCAAATATGTTTAGTTTAGACTCTGTTGTTTCCATTATCATTAGAGAATACCATCTCTTTCAAGGACTCCCGTACCTGAAAATCATTCGTAGGAAAATGACCCCAATGAGGAAGCAAGGTGACACTGAAGAGGCCATGTCGATGGATCCCCATGGTTGTGGGCTAAAGAGAGAGGCCAAAAAGATCCTATGGAGAATTGGTGGAAGGGTTACTCATGCCCAGATGCAAGCTCATACTGTTGCCACCTTTTTTCATGACTGAATTCCCACTGTGGTCCGCGAAGAGATAGAGGCAACAGAAAATGAGTTGTTGGAAAAGACTAAGGACACTATGAGGGATGAAATAAGGGAGGAGGTTGAGGAATGGGTCATGGAACCTGACACTATGACAGGGAGGGCGTTGGATTATGAGTGCCTAATGATATTGTACTGGGTCATGAATAATCTCATGTCACATGTGTTGATGGAGGGGGGAAATAAGAAGCAGGGAGATGTGGAGCTGGTCCAAGCGTGGAAAGGAAACCCGTGACTATAGACTGATGCACAAAAAGGTGGATCTCATTAGCAACAAACTGATCCTGAAGTTCTATGCCCCACATTCTTCGGTCGTTGTGGGCGATGAGACTAGCAAGACAATTGGAAAGAAGGTGGATGCATACTCGAGGATGAAGGAGAAACATGGAGTAGCTCAAGCTCTATGCAAAGACAACCATGGCGATGGAGAAGAGGAGCATGGGAAGGTTCATAAGTAGTTTTACCTCGAAAGGCCTCCTTTTGGATTTATGTTTCATCTATGATTTAGTAGTTATTATGATAGTAATTCGCTAATTAGAAAGGGAGAACAGAGTCAGGATAATGTCACGGTGAAAGAAATGAATGGTATCTTTTGTATCTCCACTAGAACTAGACTGATCATAGAAGGATGAAAAGGATTTTGGTAATGTCATGAGGCTAGTCCTGTCAGGACTCTAGAAAGATAGCTATGTAATTTTCTTTTTTTTCGTAATATAGTTTTTTAATTTACAAAAAAAAAACATCATTAAAGTGAGCAATTCGAGTTCTCTCTTATCTTATCACATCTTATCTTTATCTCTTTTCTTATCTACATGGTCCATGTGTGCCAACTTTATTTTATGTATCATATCAAATATACTAAGGATATTTTTCCAATGATGTGATCATCGTGTTCTATTATCATTCCAAATGGTCATATGTTAAATTAATTCACTATAGAGGTGGCCAATCTTTAGAAGAGACTTAATAGCTTATCCATCTCTAAGACCATGATTAGTAGTACGTCACACACCATTCATGCTTCAACTTGCAAATCATTACCTCAATACATGAGGCACCACTTCCACACATGAGGATCTGTCTTGACACACAAGACCTTAGTCTTGATAAACAAGACTATACAACATCATCACTTTGACATACAAAGCACTTTCCTTAACACGGGAGTTTTAAACTTTACACATAAGGTTTAGTCATTCTTGAGTGAGTCAATATTCTACTACAAGTTTCCTAAGTCCAACTCAGGCTCCCTAAGGCACTACCTCGACACACGAGGCTCAATCCTGGTGCACAAGATTGACTTGGAGAATGACTCATGATGTTGTAACTTTAACATACTTAAGGAATCTCGACCATCGAGTATAACTTAAGATTCAATGCATCAATTTTCTCCTTATTTTTCTAGCCATCATTACTGTTGATGTATTTGTAACTTCGAAATATATTCTGATGTATATTATCACTGTATGTTGTTGTACCCCCATTGGGAATATGTTTTTCTCCTTTTGGTATGTCATTATTGTGTATGGACCTTGAGGTACAATCTCTGTTGTAATCTGGGGCTATAATCCCTAGTATAACATCATGTAATGTATTTTTGGAGTCTCTCTAGGATAAGTCAGCCATGTTAGGGTAATAGGTCAGCCCCAATCATGTATTAGGTAAGTAAATTGAAGGGTATAAATAGGGAGGCACCCTCTCTTATTTATACACACTCACTCAAGTTCACATGAGGAGAGAGAGAGAGACAAGGAGGGGAGATAGATAGCTGCAAAAGACTTCTTCTTATTGGGTTTTTACATCTTGTGATATTGTCTTAGTGACGAAAATATTATGAGGAAGTTTGTGGGGTATTCTCCATTATGATTTCCTGGTGAAAATATTTGTGTCTTGTGTATATGCTCTATCTTGTGTATCTTGATGTACCTTTTATTCTTTCATTTAAAGATCCTAATATTAGACAAACTAACATGGTATTAGAGACTCTTTGAAAGAAGGCACTATGCAACAATGGAAACAAGGTCTTCCTAGTTCAGGGTCTTCTCTTCACATATCAAGAGGGTTATGCTAACTTGCCCTAGAGGGGCATATATTTTGGTGGAAGCAGAATCAGATTTGAAAAAGTTTCATTTTTTACCCTGACACTAGTGTCAGGAGAAACTAGGGCATCAAGTTTCGGAAGCTTCCCACCTTAGTATTCAGAAAAGGACCTTGTTGAGTAACTCGCCTCAAGTAGGCACATCTTTCTATCCAAATAGAATCTCCAAATTCTGAGTTTGAAGAATTAGGGTTTCTGTAACAAACCCTAGGTCAGCCAGCTCTAGAACTAGGTCGGACACCTCAAATCAGTAAGATCTAAATCTTTTTTTATTTCCATTTTAGGTTCTCATTTGAAAATATGACTCACCATAGCTTTAGGACAAGCTTGGAGGAGATGATAAATTTCGAGCATGGAAGTACAAAATCTCCATGATCCTCGAAGAGAATGATTTGGATTAGTATATTAGTAAGGAAGTTCCAGATCTAGAGGGAGATGAGGCTAATGATACTCATAAGCAGAATTTGGTTTAATCGAAGAGAATCATTGCAAATTATATAAAGTATCATCTCATCTCCCATGTGTCATCCTTAAAGACAATGAAGGAGGTATATGATGCTTTGACAAATATGTTTGAAGGAAAGAACATCAAACATAAGATGACATTGAGGAACCAGTTGGAGAATGTGAAGATACAGAACTTAGAGACTATGCAGGTCTACTTCACAAGGATTTCTCAAATCAAGAAACAACTTGAAGCAGTTGAAAATAATGTAGAAGAAGGATAGATTATGATGACTACCTTGAATGGCCTCCCAATATCATGGGATTCATTCATTCAAGGGATCTATGCAATAAGGAAGTTGATCTCTTTCAGTTGACTCCGAGAAAAATGCACACAAGAAGAAGCTCGACTCATAACAAGAGAAGAGAATATGGGAAAAACTGAAGATCAAGCTCTCTTATCTCACACCAAAAAGAAATACAAGAAGAAGGAGAACCACCATCACAACAAGAAGAAGGACAAGAAACAAAAGAATTTCAGAAAATATCCTTCCAAGATTCGATGCTACACTTGTGATGAAAAGGGACACTTTGCAAGAGACTTACCCAAGAACAAGGACTCCTTCAACAAGAAGAAGAGACATCATGCTCACAATGCCAAAGATGATGAACCAACAAACAAAACATTCAGAAGAGAGAAGGATGATTGAGATGAAGAGTATGTGCTAATATCAACACTCATGAGCACTACCTCACATGGAACCAATGGTTGGCTTGTGGATAGTGAGGCATCTAAACATATCAGGAGATACAAAGAATCATTTGTCAATATGCCTAAGCACGAGTCACCTCACAAGGTGAAACTTGGGGTTGATTATCGATAACCTATAAAAGGAAGTGGAGAAGCTTCATACAAGCTTGAATCCGGAAAATATTTAAAGATGAAGGATGTGTTATATGTTCCAAGGTTGAATAAGAATATTCTATCCATCTGTGCACTAGATGCAAAGGGAATGAGAGTTGCATTTGTTGATGGCCAAGTACTAATGTGGCCTAAAGGAAAGACAATCAATGGTGCAACAATGATTGGAGAACAAGATAGAGGCTTGTACAAACTATAGGGACAACCT
>LPNX010002299.1:126879-157868 GCA_001517045.1 Pseudotsuga menziesii | reverse complement strand
TACAACTGAAGGAGTCAGTTGTATAACTACCCAAACTAACTCAAAAGGCGTGTTTTTATGTTTTAATGTTGAGAAACAGATGTGCGACTATGAAGGAGAGTAACCTGCGCATGATACGCAAGTTTACACAAGAGTCGCGAGTGATGCGCGGGTTGCACATAAGGAGAGTCGTGCATACACAAAAAACGCATTTTAAGGTATTTCTGGGCATTTTCAGACTTTGGTGTCTTCTGGAAAGTTTTAGCTAACTGAAATACCTTTCCAATGGTTTAGAAATGAGGTCAAACGAAGTTACAAAACTCAAGATATGGGTTCTCCAAGATAGGTGTTTTTTCAGTGACTTTCAGTGACTTTCATGAAGTGCCGACATGCGACGAAATCGTGGAAAAGTGGTCACAGGCAGAGATGTGTCATTTTGGGCTATAACAAACCTGAACAAGCATTGGTTCATGAGTCAATAGAACCAAGTGAAATATGGCACCGAAGGCTTGCACATGTGCATTACAGAGCAGTATCGATTGCAAGCAAATAAGTCTCAGGACTTCCAGAAATATAGGTAAATCATGAAGGAATTTTCAAAGGATGTGTACAAGGAAAGAATGCAAAGAAGACATTTCCTGGAAGTGAAAGTAAATCTAAAGGATTACTGGAGATATTACGCTCAAATGTATGTGGGCCCATGTCTTCCAGCTCACTAAGCAGATATGTGTACTATGTTTCCTTTATAGATGATTTCTTATGTAAGACTTGGATATATTTCTTGAAAGGGGAAAATGAAGTATTCAATAAGTTCAAGGAATACAAAACCTTGGTTGAGAACCACATTGAAAGGAAGATCAAGAATCTACAGCCAGATAATGGCGGAGAGTTCACCTCATAAGAATTCAAGGAACTCCATAGAGAGTCTGGGATTAAGAGGGAGTTGAGAACTCCATACAATCCTCAATAGAATGGCATTGAAAAATGAAAGAACTAAACCATAATGGAAGCAATAGAAGAAATTCTACATGACCAGGATCTTCCAATGCACCTTTGGGCAGAAGTAGCAAGGACAACTGTGTATGTACAGAACCGTACTCCTCATTGAGTACTTGACAACAAGACTCCTGAATAGGCTTTCTCAGGAGAGAAACAAGAATTCATCCATCTCGGAATATTTGGTTGCCTAGTGTACATACATATCCCAAAGGAGAAGAGGCTCAAGCTTGATCCTTCTGGGAGGAAGAAAATATTTGTAGGATATAGTGATACATCAAAGAACTACTGAATATACTTCCTAGGATTCAAGAATATCGACATCAAAAGAGATGTACCTTTGATGAGGACTCAACATACTCTAGATCCAGGAGGCTACCTATTGAATAGGTCGAGGAACCTGAAGGATTGAGAGTTAAAGGTACAGAAATTATAGAAGAAATTCCATAAGACCATGAAAATCATGACATGGAAGAACCACAAGAGCCTGTAGAGACACTTCAAGGGAAGGAATCCCACAAGAGGAAATCAGCATGGGCACGAGAGCTAATACAAGACGTAGAAAGGTATGGATCTCCAGAAGGGATGCATAGAGAAAGGAAAAGAGCAAAACCTTACAACAACTATGTGGCCCTACTGTGTGACATCATTGACAAGGAACCTTCCAACTATGAAGAGGCTGCAGAAAATAAAGAATGGAAGGATGCCATGATCGAGAAGTATCTTTCAATTATGAATAATAATGTCTAGGATATAGTTTTGAGATGGGAAAAGAATTCTGTCATGACTTCGAAGTGGATCTAGAAGATCAAGCATGTTGTAGATGGTAGCATTGAGAAACAAAAGGAAATATTTATGGCACGAGGCTTCTTACAAAAAGAAGGCATAGACTATGAGGAGACATTTGCACCCATAGAAAGGTACACTAGATCTATACTTGCATTGGATACAGTTATGAGATGGAAGATACTCCAGATGGACATCGAGACAACATTATTGAATGGTGTAGTCGAGGAGGAAGTGCACGTAGAACAACCACTGGGATTTGAGACACATGACAGGCATAATCATATGTCCAAATTAAAGAAGGACTTGTATGGATTGAAATAGGCACCCAAGACATGGTATGATAGGATGGATAGATTCCTGATAAGCTTAGGATTTACTAAGATTAAAGTGGATTCCAACCTTTAATTCAAGGTTGAAAGAGAAAGACTAGTTATGCTTCTGCTATACGTCATTGAATTGTTCCTGACAGGAGAGGACAAGCTCATTGAAGATGCAAAGAGGAGACTTGCTACTGAGTTTGAGATGAAATAACTGGGGATGATGCACTACTTCTTAGGCATGGAGGTGTGGAAGAGTGTAGATGGGATTCTCCTTGGTTAAGGAAAGTCTGCAGTGGAGATTTTGAAGAGACTCAAAATACCGGAATGAAAAGAAATAGCCACACCTATGGCATCGAATCTGAAGATTCTGTGTGATGCTTCATCGGAGTCAGTTGACACCATGATGTATCATCAGATGATTGGTTCATTGATATACATGATGAATACGAGACCAAATATATGCTTTGTTGTGAACACCCTGAGCCATTTCCTGATGGATATGAGACATGTTCAACTAGTTGCTACAAAGCATGTATTGTGGTACCTAAAGGGTACAATGGATTATGGACTCAAGTATGATGTGAATCAGAAGATTAACCTGCATGGTTATGTTGATTCGGATTGGGAAAGTAGCACCACTGATAGGAAGATCACTTCGGGTTGTTGTTTTAGTTTGGGATCTGGCATGATCTCCTAGTTTAGTAGGAAGTAGTCATGTGTGGTGCTAAGTATAGCCAAGGCATAGTATGTTTTTCTATTTCTCAACTAGTTGTGAGGCAGTGTGGTTGTGGAAGCTATTGTCTAATTTGTTTGATCTCTAGTTAGAAGCAACTTGTATCTTTGCGACAACTAGAGTGGCGTGAAGCTATAGGAGAACTCGATATTCCATGACAAGTCGAAGCAAATAGAGATCAAATTCCACTATATTAGGGATATGGTGCAGAGAGGAGCAGTGAAGCTAAAATACATGGAAACAAATGAGCAGATAGCCGATGTATTGACCAAGCCTCTAGGTAGAGTGAAGTTTGAGTACTTCAAAGAAAGACTTGGTGTGATCCATAATGAAGTTGCTCGAAAGAGGGAGTGATGAGTTCTAGCATAGTTAGATTTATAGGTTGTCTTGGTGACATAATCATTCCTGTAGGTTGTCCTCAAATGTAATTAGTCTTGGAAAAGTTATCAAGTTATCCTTGAATGTAATCAGTCTTGGTGTGTTCCTATGCTAGAGATGACAAGAGACCAGAAGAAGTAGATGCATGAGATATCACATGGGAAATGAGATAGGTTGTCCAAGCGTAAAAGATCCTGGTGTAGGACGTAGGTTGCTCAGACGTAATCAGTCTTGTAGGTTTTCCTCGGATGTAATCAGTCTCGACAAAGTTCGCAGGTTCTCCTTAGATGTAATCAATCCTAGTACAAGTTATCCAAAGTGTAAAATATATTAGCGTGGTACATCAGTAATTCGAATGTAATAAGTCATGTGGGTTGTTCGGAGTGTAAAAAGGGTCCTGGCATGGTACAAAGGTTGCTTGGATGTAATAATTCTTGTAAGGTTGTCCAAAGAGAAAAGATCATGGACACAGGTTGTTCGGATGTAATAAGTCCTTGAGGTTGACATGGAATGTAAAATTCCCAGTGTGGTACGCAGGTTGTTCTGTCGTAATCAATACTGGTTTGTGTGTATTCCCATGTTGGATATGATGAGGTCACAAAGCACTTGGTGTGCACCTGGGAAGTTCTCTTATATTGGTAGAACACAGGTTGACCATAGAGAGACGTAATGCACTTGGTGTGCTCCTATGTGATTCTCGCATAGTGGAATTTTCAAGTTGTCTTGGCGACATGAAAGATCCTGGTATACTCCTATGTTGGTAGAATGCAAGTGGTATGCATCTTGGTTGTTCTCTGTGTGCTCCATTTGTTTTTGTTTTGTTTTGTTTAGGACAAAGAGATGATTTGGATACAATGAGATGATGGTAGGAGATGTAGGTTATTGCAGTGGTAATTTAAAGAATGGTCCTGGGTTGTACCTATGCAATGGCTTGCTCGTGGATATGATGAAGACCTGGATGAGGACTAGGCCTACACCCAACATGAAAAAGGGTTGGATCTGTAGAAACTTTTGATGATAGATAATACTATTAGATTATCAACAAGATGATGACCATGGAAGCAACTATGATGATGACTGGACTAGATGTGTTCATGACTAAGGAGAGAGAGAATACCTTCCTAGTTAAGAGTGAGTGTTGATGTATTTGTAACTTTGGAATATATTATGGTGTACATTATCACTGTATGTTGAAGTACCCCCATCGGATATGTGTTTGCATCCTTTTGGGATGTCATTATTGTTTATGGACCTTGAGGTACAACCTCTGTTGTAAGTTGGGGAAATAGTCCCTAGTATAACATCATGTAATGTATGTTTGGAGTCTCTCTAGGAGAATTCAGCCCTGTTAGGGTAAGAGGTCGTCCCCAGTCATGTATTGGGTCAAAAACTTGAAGGGTATAAATGTGGAGGCACCCTCCCCCATTTATACACACTCACACTCACTCAAGTTCACATGAGGAGAGATAGAGACAAGGAGGAGAGATAGATAGCTGCAGAAGACTTCTTCTTATTGGGTTTTTCCATTTTGTGATGTTGTCTTAGTGACAGAACTATTATGAGGAAGTTTGTAGGGTTTTCTCCTTTATGGTTTCCTCGGTGAAAATATTTGTGTCTTGTGTATATGCTCTATCTTGTGTATCTTGTTGTACTTGTTATTATTTCATATAAATATCATAATCAAGTTAATTAGATTAGAAAAACTAACAATTACACATCCCCTTCTTGGAATTCCATGATGCCTTGGAAAACATGGCCTTAGTAGCAAGTCCAAAATCATCCTTGGAAACAAAGATGGAGAGGACCTAGCTATGGGAATATTCTTGCCTTCCCCTATCCCATGTAACCACAACAATATGCACAACATTCATATCCTTCACAATTTCAACCATAATACCCCTCATAATTACAACCACCTTTGCTGACACAAGATCAACTACAACAAATTGCATAACCCATCAATTACAACTACCACCTACACAACCTATAAAACCCACTTAGCTCCATGTCCAGCCCATTCCTAAATTGAATAATAAAGTAGCTCAACCTAGTATTTTTAACACTAAGTTACAACCCTTTCCCACATAATTGGTTTCTCCATTAGGATTGCAAGACATATACTTGTGATCATGAAAGGTGCTTCAGAAAAACTCCCCTAACATCATTGAAGAAGAACCAGAGGCAAGAAATCTTGACCAATCAACCAATGATGATACACCTATTGTAATAAAGCAAACATCTCTACATTTAGAGTAGGCACAACCATCCAAGACACCTCCCTATCCAGTGAGGTTAAATCCGAACAAATATAATGTACTCTAGATGTGATCTCATAATTGAATTAAAGAATGCTTGCATTAAATTCCCCTTGCTGCAAGCTATTAAGGATATTATCATTTATGCAAATATAGGTAGGGAACCGTGTCTAAAGAAATCAAGAAGAAATAAAACTAGACCATCTACTATCCAATTCATAGGAAAATCCGTAGACTTAATGTTAGGACTTTAAATCTTTATGGACAAATATGTACATCATATTAATCATATTGTATCGATTCATATTTAATGGTATCCTTGTTCCAAACATCTCAATTGATCTAGGAGCAACAATGAATACCATGACAATGCGAACAATGGAACAATTGAAATTGCACAATCTTCATCCTACACCTATGATTCTTGAGTTAGTTGACAGATCCAAACTAAAACCTAAAGGTATGTTCGATGATTTTATTGTCTCCTTGGATTCATGGAGTATCCCGTTGACTTCATGAAACATGATTTTACTGCCCAAATCACTTTGAAGAGGTTAATTGCTAATCCTTGGAAGTACATGGATTTCTATTGCAGATGCATTCATTGGTTGCAGATCCGATAACATATTCATCTCACATGTGGGTTCAATAAAAAAAGATAACATACCCTTTTGCAAAATATCTCATTGAGCACGAAAATAGAACATGGTTTGACAATGTAAATAGTGTTTAGGAAATTATACAACTTGTTTTTACTATAGATCAAGTAATGAGTTTTAAAGAAGCTACTGCGGAAAATTGTATTTGTACTCTCCTTCTCAATTTAGATTTTATACAGAATTCTGATTTGTCTCGTTTTCCATTGGATCATATATTAGAGGCCGGTGCGTAGGAATACATTGACTTAAAAACTTTGTATTCACTTTATAATTCTGTAGCACCAATCAAAGAAAAATGTGAATGCTACAACATGAATATTTAAATCATTCAATGTAAGTTTTTGCACATTAGGTCTCAGCTTGATAAATTTCAGTAGGAACAACTAATTACAGTTTTTCAAATATAGTCAAGCACATTTGTGTGGGACTATCGTGATTAAGAGGGATACACCCTAGGACTTGGTGCCATCTAATTTATATTCAAAGTAATTATCATTCTATTAGGTAGCCCTAGAGATGCATGAATCATAATCCTAGAAGAAATAGTAAAATAAGAATTGTAAAAGTTGCTTGATGCAAATTTCATTTAACCAATTTTCGATAGCAAGTGGGTCTCACCACTTGTAGTAGTGCCCAAAAGGAATGGAAAGTGGCAAATTTGTAGATTACCAAGAGTTAAACAAATCCACCTAGAAAGATTACTTCCCTCTTCCATTTATTGATCAGTTTCTAGATGCCCTTGCATGTAAGAAGTACTTTTATTTTTTGGATGGTTTTAGTGGTTATAATCAATAAATATTGCACCGAAAGACTATGATAAAACCACATTCACATTTCTATGGGGAAAATTCGCTTATAGAGTGTTTCCTTTGAATTGTGTAATGCTCCTGCTGCATTAGAGAGGGAAGTATTAGGTATATTTTCAGACCTAATCCATGACTTTGTTGAGGTATACATGGATGATTTCACCATTTATGGTGACTCTTTTAAAGAAGCACTAGGGGACCTTGATAAAGTTTTAATAAGATGCAAAGAAACTAATCTTTCTTTGAGTCGTGAAATATGTCGTATGTTGCTAACAAAAGGGGTTGTTCTTAGGCATACCATATCTTGTGCAAAAATTGAGGTAGATCCAACTAAAATTGAAGTTTTTTCAAAACTTTCAGTGTCAAGATCTCCAAAATAGGTAAGAATATTTCTAGGGCATGCAGTCTCTTATAAACGTTTCATAAAAAAAACTACAAAAATAGTTCCAGGAATGTTCAAATTGCTTACAAAGGATGTTGTTTTTTCTTGAAATGGTCATTGTCAAGCTGCTTTTGAAACATTAAAAGAAAATATTTATGTTGCACAAATTTTAAGGGGGGGGGGGAATTGGTCTCTTCCTTTCCATATTTCCATAGATACTCTTGATATAAATTTTGGAGTGGTCTTGGGGGGAGAATGAAAACCAGTTATCGTATGTAATTTAATTTGTTAGAAAGAATATTACACCTATTGAGCTAAATTACACAGTTACAGAAAAACAATTTTTAGAAGTTATACGTGCAATAAATAAGTTTAGGAATTATATCATCGGTTATGAGGTTTTTATCCATTGTCATTCATCACTCGTCATTCCTTATCTGATGAAAAAAAATCACAAATGGTAGAATAACTAGATGGATTATGTTGCTATAGGAATTTAATAACACTATTTTAGATATACCTGAGAAGGGGAATCTAATTATAAATCTCCTTTCCAGTATTCTTATAAAAGTTTAAATGGTTCCCGTAGATGATAGATTTCATGATGAACATTTGTTTGCCATGTTTACTAACTCTCCATGGTTTTCACATATTCCTAACTATTTGGATACATGAAAACGATTACTGCAACAACTCTCATTTGAGAAGAAACAAAAAAATATTAGGTCAAGTGCTACTTACTCATGGATGGGATGAGATCTCTTGTATTCCAAACCAAATATAATCATTTGATGCCGTGTTCAAGAGGATGGAGTTTTTGATATTTTTTAAGCATGTCATGGTGAACCATGCAGGGTCACTTTGTTGATAAGAGGACTGCCTAAAAGGCTTGCATTTGGGGTACTATTGGCCTACCCTCTTTAAGAATTCCTAGAAGTACATTAAAACTTATGATAGATGTCATAGGATGGGTAGACCAGTACAAGAAAATGATATGTTGTTGCATCCTCGCGTACTTATTCACCTTTTGAGAAATGATCTTTAAATTTTGTGGGGCTCGTCACTCCTATGTCGATGAAGAAAAGTTGTATTCTGGACTAAGTATGTTACTAAATGGGTAGAGGCTAAGACTCTCCTCCAAGCTAGTGAATAGGAAGTTGTATACTTTTTATATGAAGGTATCTTTACTCAATTTGGTGTTCCAAGGGAAACTGTTACAAACTAAGGTACACAGTTCCCATCAAAGCTTATCCAGCATATCACCTAACAGTTCTGAATTAAATACAAGACGTATTCTAAATACCATCCACAAGCCAATAGGCATGTGGAATCCACTAACAAATTGCTAGAAGAAATCTTAACCAAGACACTTCAACTTCATCATAGAGATTGGGTAGATTGGAATCCTGAAGCACTATGGGCTTATAGGAATACTTGGAGGAATACAAGTAGATTCATACCCATGAGTTGGTTTATGGTAAGCAAGTCCTTCTCCGTATTTCCAAGTAAAGGCTTACATGACTACAATTCAGTTGAGGATGAATATCTCATATGCATAGTAGAAGAGAATAACACAACTTAATGAGTGGATGAGATCCGACAAGATGCCATTCTGTACACCAAAATCATTCAACAACAAATATTAAAATGGAATGAAAAAATAATAATAAAAGAAATAGGTCAAACCATGTGATTGAGCTCTTCTCTTTGATTCTAAGTTTAAAAAAATTAAGGGAAAGCTCACTACTTGCTGGTTAGGGCCCTTTGAAATCGACATTGTTTTTCAGAATGGATTAATAAATATTAAAACTATTGATGAAGAACATGTTTCCTTTTTTGCTAATGGTCCAAAATTGAGGTTATATCACAAGCCTATGTCTAAAGATGAGTTAATTTCAAACTCACTCATGCAATTTGAGACGAAGGTAGCAAGAGAGAAGGGGAATCTTCTTGCTCCTATTTAATCCTATATATATATATATATATATATATATATATATATATATATATATATATATATATATATATATATATAGATATATATAATGAAAAAAGTAAAAATAAATAAAGTCCAATGGTGAAAACCATATTTTTGGGACTATTGGATATGAAACTTGCTAAAAAATCAGGGTACTAGCAGGAAAAGCTTAGAAAGATTAACATTTTTTTACTAATTACAAGATTTTCCGAATTCCTATAGCATGTTTAGTATTTCAACATTTTTAAAAATTTTAAAATAAAAATGTTGATATTGTCTTTCTAGTTCAACTCTCTTGCAATATCCAGTCATCTCCTTAGCATCTCAACATTTTTCATAATTTTTTTTCTTAAGATAGAATTGCAGAAGTTGTCTTCCTAGTTCAACTTTCTTGTAGAGATCATATAATGTTAGTTTGAAGCAATAAAACTTGTTTTAAGTACTAACTCCAGTTCAAAGAAGTTTGGAAAATTCAACTCCATTTTCACCTAGATACAAAATTCAACTCCAGTAAATCAGTTTCAACAATAATAAGTTACAAAGGTCCCAGTCTCATATTTCACCCTCCATTCTTACATCCAAAAGAAAGAAAACATCATGATTAAGGTTCATGTATGATATATTATCTTCAATAAATTCAGTTTCAACATGACTTAACAACTCCAATCTTGATCATTTTCAGAAGTCATCTACTGTCATCGGTTTCCTATAATAGTCAGTAGTTTCCTATAACAAGCGGGTTGTTACCAGATTTCCTGTAGTATCCAAGAGTGTCTAGATTTCCTGTAGCAAGAAAGTTGTTTCTAGAATTTGCAAATTAAGGTTCCCCACTTAGCATCAACAAAATCTTTCTAGGATTCATGTTTCAAAGTGCACATTCCTTTTCTATAATTCCACTTGCTCAAACCAACACTTGCATCAATATAGAAAGGTAACCATGGTAATTCATTTCCTATTTATACTTATTCATCATAACTATTGGGCCAGGATAGAGCTAAAGGAATAACTCGAAGCACAAGCACAAGAGGCAGGCACGCGACAGGGTAAAAGTAGGTAAAGGATGGAAAGTAAGCACATAGAAGAGAAAGTTGTGACAAGGAGTGGTGCGACGAGGAAAAGCACACCTAGAGCTGATGGAAGATGGGAAGGTAGAAGAGTTAGGAAGAAAGGCGACAGGTCAATAAGGACTGCAGGTGCTCGAGTCGGTGGAATACTATAGGACAGTTTTGTGGCCAGTTATGACCTACAATTAATGTAATGCAGGACATTTTGTGACTAGTATGGCCTGTCATTAATGTAATAGAAGATATTTTGTGGTTGTTTATGACTATAATAACTAAGTTGTACTCAGTCAAACCTATGTGGTCTTGTAACTTCTATAAGTAAGAGGAACCCATTCTGTATAAGACTTAGCTTCAAGAAATAGTTTTAAGTTAGCTTGAAGAGTAAGCTTCAGAGAGATTGTAGTAGCTAGTCAGTTAGTAATAGTAGAAGTATTTTGAGGAGATCAGAGAGGAGTCTGATGGTCTCTTCCTTTCCATATTTCCATAGATACTCTTGATATAAATTTTGGAGTGGTCTTGGGGGGAGAATGAAAACCAGTTATCATATGTAATTTAATTTGTTAGAAAGAATATTACACCTATTGAGCTAAATTACACAGTTACAGAAAAAAACAATTTTTAGAAGTTATACATGCAATAAATAAGTTTAGGAATTATATCATCGGTTATGAGGTTTTTATCCATTGTCACTCATCACTCGTCATTCCTTATCTGATGAAAAAAAATCACAAATGGTAGAATAACTAGATGGATTATGTTGCTATAGGAATTTAATAACACTATTTTAGATATACCTGAGAAGGGGAATCTAATTATAAATCTCCTTTCCAGTATTCTTATAAAAGTTTAAATGGTTCCTGTAGATGATAGATTCCATGATGAACATTTGTTTTCTATGTTTACTAACTCTCCATGGTTTTCACATATTCCTAACTATTTGGATACATGAAAACAATTACTGCAACAACTCTCATTTGAGAAGAAACAAAAAAATATTAGGTCAAGTGCTACTTACTCATGGATGGGATGAGATCTCTTGTATTCCAAACCAAATATAATCATTTGATGCCGTGTTCAAGAGGATGGAGTTTTTGATATTTTTTAAGCATGTCATGGTGAACCATGCAGGGTCACTTTGTTGATAAGAGGACTGCCTAAAAGGCTTGCATTTGGGGTACTATTGGCCTACCCTCTTTAAGAATGCCTAGAAGTACATTAAAACTTATGATAGATGTCATAGGATGGGTAGACCAGTACAAGAAAATGATATGTTGTTGCATCCTCGGGTACGTATTCACCTTTTGAGAAATGATCTTTAAATTTTGTGGGGCTCATCACTCCTATGTCGAGGAAGAAAAGTTATATTCTGGACTAAGTATGTTACTAAATGGGTAGAGGCTAAGACTCTCCTCCAAGCTAGTGAATAGGAAGTTGTATACTTTTTATATGAAGGTATCTTTACTCAATTTGGTGTTCCAAGGGAAACTGTTACAAACTAAGGTACACAGTTCCCATCAAAGCTTATCCAGCATATCACCTAACAGTTCTGAATTAAACACAAGACATATTCTAAATACCATCCACAAGCCAATAGGCATGTGGAATCCACTAACAAATTGCTAGAAGAAATCTTAACCAAGACACTCCAACTTCATCATAGAGATTGGGTAGATTGGAATCCTGAAGCACTATGGGCTTATAGGAATACTTGGAGGAATACAAGTAGATTCATACCCATGAGTTGGTTTATGGTAAGCAAGTCCTTCTCCCTATTTAATTCCAAGTAAAGGCTTACATGACTACAATTCAGTTGAGGATGAATATCTCATATGCATAGTAGAAGAGAATAACACAACTTAATGAGTGGATGAGATCCGACAAGATGCCATTCTGTACACCAAACTCATTCAACAACAAATATTAAAATGGAATGAAAAAATAATAAAAAAAGAAATAGGTCAAACCATGTGATTGAGCTCTTCTCTTTGATTCTAAGTTTAAAAAAATTAAGGGAAAGCTCACTACTTGTTGGTTGGGGCCCTTTGAAATTGACATTGTTTTTCAGAATGGATTAATCAATATTAAAACTATTGATGAAGAACATGTTTCCTTTTTTGCTAATGGTCCAAAATTGAGGTTATATCACAAACCTATGTCTAAAGATGAGTTAATTTCAAACTCACTCATGCAATTTGAGACAAAGGTAGCAAGAGAGAAGGGGAATCTTCTTGCTCCTACTTAATCCTATATATATATAATGAAAAAAGTAAAAATAAATAAAGTCCAATGGTGAAAACCATATTTTTGGCACTATTGGATATGAAACTTGCTAAAAAATCAGGGTACTAGTAGGAAAAGCTTAGAAAGATTAACATTTTTTTACTAATTACAAGATTTTCCGAATTCCTATAGCATGTTTAGTATTTCAACATTTTTAAAAATTTTAAAATAAAAATGTTGATATTGTCTTTCTAGTTCAACTCTCTTGCAATATCCAGTCATTTCCTTAGCATATCAACATTTTTCATAATTTTTTTTCTTAAGATAAAATTGCAGAAGTTGTCTTCCTAGTTCAACTTTCTTGTAGAGATCATATAATGTTAGTTTGAAGCAATAAAACTTGTTTTAAGTACTAACTCCAATTCAAAGAAGTTTGGAAAATTCAACTCCATTTTCACCTAGATACAAAATTCAACTCCAGTAAATCAGTTTCAACAATAATAAGTTACAAAGGTCCCGGTCTCATATTTCACCCTCCATTCTTACATCCAAAAGAAAGACAACATCATGATTAAGGTTCATGTATGATATATTCTCTTCAATAAATTCAGTTTCAACATGACTTAACAACTCCAATCTTGATCATTTTCAGAAGTCATCTACTGTCATCGGTTTCCTATAATAGTCAGTAGTTTCCTATAACAAGCGGGTTGTTACTAGATTTCCTGTAGTATCCAAGAGTGTCTAGATTTCCCGTAGCAAGAAATTTGTTTCTAGAATTTGCAAATTAAGGTTCCCCACTCAGCATCAACAAAATCTTTCTAGGATTCATGTTTCAAAGTGCACATTCCTTTTCTATAATTCCACTTGCTCAAACCAACACTTGCATCAATATAGAAAGGTAATCATGGTAATTCATTTCCTATTTATACTTATTCATCATAACTATTGGGCCAGGATAGAGCTAAAGGAATAACCCGAAGCACAAGCACAAGAGGAAAAGCAGGCGCGCGACAGGGTAAAAGTAGGTAAAGGATGGAAAGTAAGCACATATAAGAGAAAGTTGTGACAAGGAGTGGTGCGACGAGGAAAAGAAAACCTAGAGCTGATGGAATATGGAAAGGTAGAAGAGTTAGGAAGAAAGGCGACAGGTCAATAAGGACTGCAGGTGCTCGAGTTGGTGGAATACTATAGGACAGTTTTGTGGCTAGTTATGACCTACAATTAATGTAATGCAGGACATTTTGTGACCAGTATGGCCTGTCATTAATGTAATAGAAGATATTTTGTGGTTGTTTATGACTATAATAACTAAGTTGTACTTAGTCAAACCTACGTGGTCCTGTAACTTCTATAAGTAAGAGGAACCCATTCTATATAAGACTTAGCTTCAAGAAATATTTTCAAGTTAGCTTGAAGAGTAAGCTTCAGAGAGATTGTAGTAGCTAGTCAGTTAGTAATAGTAGAAGTATTTTGAGGAGATCAGAGAGGATTTTGATAGTAGAAGGCTGTTGAGCCACATATCTGCAGCTGAGTGCACATACTGTTTTATAAGATTCAATCTGTAGTTGAGTGCACAGATAGTAGAGTAGAAGAGTCGATCTAGGTCGTGTGCGGATCAGTAGGAGTTAGAAGAAAAACATAAAACAGAGAGCATGAGAGGAAGAAGAGTCTGAGACAAATAAGACATATCTCAAAACAATTTGTAAGTCGCAGACTACAAGGTGCCATATATTTCTCATGCCAGATGAAAAGCACCTTAATGGTTTTTACCCAGACGGGTTTCCATGATATTTCCTATGTTGATGAATGATTGAATGTTGAGTGTTTAATGTTTAACTGCTAATGTTGAATGTTTTATTATCTCGCATTGTTTATGGTGATTTCTTGAATGAATGTCGCAATATTGATAAAAGCAGTGATTGAATGAATGATTAAAGCATTGTCGAGCACTTGGTATGATTTCATGTTAAATTACTATTAAGGTTATACTACAGTCACACCACTGTCATTTACATTTAAGGAATCAACTATGTCACATAGTTGGACCAGTTGTTAAGTTGACAAGGACAAGGTTGTGTCGCATGCCAACTATGTCACACTGTTGCGCCACCGTCAAAGTAGTAAAATAATCCATCCTTCCAACTTGTAGAGTGCCTTGGTCACGTGCCAAGGTACTGTAATCCCTTGCCAACTGCAGAAACATGGTTTTGACAGTTACACATTAAGATATCTCGGGTGAGACTGCACCTTCCTGGCAGGTGTTTCTAGCTGAGCTTGCTCTGTCGGGTTGATGTCAATGGGTGTTTTGTTGGTTTTGTGTTGTTGTTGAACTTGGGTCATGTGAGTGGGGAAAAGTATGCCAATAATAACTTGGGTATTTATATAGAAAACATAGGGATCTCTTAAATGTTATATACTCCTTACCTCTCCATGTATCAAAATTATTAGACCGTCCCATTATCCTATTATCATACCACACCATAAGAAAAGTGTCACCCCACGATATAATTAGTTGTCTTCCTATCGATCGTCGTGCTAACTAAACATCTTAATAATCACTAAGCTCAACACGATCTTTGGATAGTTACACATGATTTGAATCACTACAAGGATTCAAATCAAAATCGTGTGATTTTTCCCATCCATTCATCCTATAAACATGTTCCAATTACCAAACCACTCATCTTGACATTGCGAGTATTGAAGAGCCCAGGGTAAACAATATCCACAGTCAAGCATTGTAGTATGAGGCATAGTGGTGTGATTCTACAATATCTTATCGGTGTTGAAATTTTTCGACACCTACCTCGAATGCGAAAGATGTTTTTGAGAAGCGGGTTGGTTCACATTCTGTGAGCATTTGCAAGGGTATAATAAAAAAGTAACCAAAGAACTTATGGAAAGCTTTAATGGGGACATAGTTGAAGTAATAAATTTAGCCTTTCGAGTTTTTATGATTCCATAATAGCTGCTACTAGATTTCCTCAAGAGGGGGAAAGATGGTTTAAGAGCATGCACATAAAAGGTCAGAATGAGGTTCAGTTTCTGATTCCATCCAAGAAAACACTAAGTAGAGAAAAGGGATACCTCATTCCTGGCTGAAAGATGAGGGAAGGACATCGTATACATAGTGCATAATTACATAACCTACGAATAAGGTAAGGAATCACACGTTTATATCACATACACATCCTTCTACATTTTAAGGAAAATAAAAAGATAAATCTTCCATTATTTATGTGGAAGAGTCTTACGAAATGGAAACACATGTACAAGCAAACCCTCGTAACATTGAACATAGTTTTTTCCACCATGGGTTGATTAGAATTCTCATACTTGAGGAGTTAAAGAAACACCATCAACATGGAACCATTTCTTGTTTTAAAGTGGATTTTAGGAGGGTTTAGTTTCTAGGACAAGTAAAAATGTAGATTCTCAGAAGGTCAAGGGTTCCTATACCAAATCGAGAAAATCCGGGCTCAAGACAACCCGTAAAATAAAGAAGACCAAAATTGCATCAAAGACACGGGAATAAATTGCAATCGAGACACAAGCAAACTATGCAATTGAACCACATGAATAAAATACAGCTAAACCACAAGAAGAGGTTGTGATTGCACAACATTAATACAATGGAACAGAGCCAAATGAAGAAATTGCACCTGAGTGGCAGGAAGATGTTGCAATTGAGATATAGGAGGATAATACATGTAATCCAAATGAAGGACTTGCAGCCAATCCATGTGAGCATACAAAGAAACCAATTAAACGACCAATAATACCCACCAAACCATATATTAGTGCCACTAGTTGTTAGCAAACTATTATAAGCAGTGTGAAACGAGCACACCAAGAATTTAAGCAAATACAAGCATATCAAGACAATGAGGTGGCCATTATTGAAAGAATACTTAGGACACCTCGGACAAGGTTCTCTACAAAGTATACCCTATTCATTTAAATCCAACATAAGACAATCTTAAGGTTGTTGATTTTGGACAGTCGATATGGATCTAGTAACATAGGTATATGGTTTTAGTCCTCCTTGTTTTGAGCCTAATATTGATGGAACAAAACATGAAAACTTTGATACTACATTGCTTGACATTGTCAAGGAAGCAAATCCTCCCAACCTTATCCATTTTCTCGTTTCATCAAAATTACAAAGGAAGAATGAGAATACTAGGAAATTAAAAGAGGATATCAAAGAGTATGCACTCCTCAATTGATATATTAAACACCATAATGAAATATTAAAGGATCAAAATACTTAACTATACAAGGAAAATGAGTGATTAACCTCATAAAACAAAATATTGACCAAGAACACAAGGAAAGGGTATAGGTAGTTCAAGCAAATGAAATGTTTGAATAGAAAGTTGAAAATGAAAGTCATATAGCAACAGAAGAATCAACAAGTTCATGTCGCTACCAAATCCAACATTGCCTTCTTGATCCAAGCAACAAAACACATATGACCTAGTATTTAAAGGAAATGCATACATTATTGTCAAATTTTAGGGATTTTTGGAGGCATAACATGGTGGAATTTCTATCACATGAGATCGTGCAATGATTTGGGTGTGGGGCAGATGTTAGACCCCAATTTTGACATATTTTTCAGTTCCATATAAACCCCTTTTTCCCATTTTACCTCCTCATCTTCACCCACTTCACAACCTATGTTACTACACTTACTCATTTTGAGAGGTTTATACTCCAAAGAGCTTCACCTAGTATTAAATTGATGTTTCCTAGTAATTCCCAATGTTTTGATGAATATTTAGAGGAAAATTTGTATTTCCAAAGGTGTTACCAAAAAAATCAACATTTATATACATGTTCCAAAATACGGTAACAACTTTTTGGTCTACATATGAGCATTGTTCCAAGACAAATTTGGCCACCTGGGTTTTCATCATTCAAAAGAGCATCGAAATGGGTTTTCAACTATTAGACAAGCCCCAATGTCATCACAGTGAGCATAGACTCTTTGTCAAAGTCACAGTCAACGCTAGCTAAAATGAGAGGGTCTAAACACGATAATTGGGTGTGAAAGAGAAATTTCATACTACTTGTCACAAAATTCATATGAGATGAAACCAACAGTCGATCATGTATCACCAAAGAAGTTGGTCTAGTGATGGTGTATCCATCCCCTGTTTCAAATAAAGCAAGTAATGGTTATGACGATTTGAGATCCAAATATTAGGGGGATTTGATGTTATCACATGTAACGTCTTTTCCTCTCTTTCACAATTGTAAGTTGCTCTATATATTTTGTTTCCCGAACAGTTTAGGGGGATAGAAAGTAAGATCAAAATTGAAAGACATTTGAGCTTAAGGGATTGTGGGTGATACTATGTGATTTCTGTTGAAAACTTTGATGGTAATATAAATATTGTATTCCTGAGTTTGTGAGAAGTTAGTGATAGTTTTCCTGCAACACATCCCCAACCAAGAGGGGGCCTTAACATGGTTATGCATTGCATTATTTCTTAGTTAGTTTAATTTGCATTTAGTTTTGCATTTACAGATTTGGTTATTTGGTTATCTTGTGGATAGGCAGATTTGATTGCTCTATTATTTCATAGATATACTCACTTTCATTCGTAGATTCATTTGCTTTCTTGGATTATTATTTCATCTATGCTTTAACTTTGTTTATTTCATCATTGCATTCTCTTTAAATTTGGATTGAAGTACAGTTATCAAAATTTCGTGGTGTGGTGTGATATGTGTGTGCTACATGAAGTTTAATTAACAGTTGCTACAAATTTCAAATACACCCGTGTTACAAAACTTCAATCAACAGTTATAAGATTTTTTATTTGTGTTACGAGACTTCCTGATTTGATATGAATGTTAATGCATTCAAAGTTACATAAATCTTAGTCAATAGTTGTTACATAAGTTTCTCAAACTCACTCGTGTTATAGATCTTGAATCAACAACTATAAGATTTATGTTTTTGATTTGCGTTACAAGATTTCTTTGATTGATATGAGTGTTAATGCTTTCTAAATATAAAAGAACTATTTGAATCATTGAAAGAACTATACGAAAGATTGTTGGGGGAATGTTTCCTACATAAATATAAGATTGTGACTAGTTTAATGTATAAGCATAGTTTTGATATTTATTCTTGGTTCTTGAATTGATTTATAAAACATAGTTATCTTTTGATTTCTTGTTTACATTTTGAGATAGCTTATCATTTTTGTTGCTAGTCTTCTACCCCTTTCATATATTTTGCTAGTGTTTCATTAATTTATGAATCCTAGATTGATTATAAAGTGTAACAAAATTTAAGCATATAAATTCCTTGACACTACCCATCCCTTCAAAAATTTCTCCACAAAAATTTTGATTGTTCAAAAAAATTACAACATATACTTTAAAGAAAATACAATTCAAAAAAATTCACTTTCATTGACTTAAGAAACTATCCAATGAACATATCAATATTACTATGATAAATGGTATCTTTAGGGGTTAGTCTAAAAGTGTCTACGTCATGTTTTCATGTGCTTTTGTAGAATTGGGTTACATGTTGTATGATTACGCTCTATATATCAAATTAAACATGATAATTTAACAAAACAATATTGAAATCACAACAATAACTAATCATACATAATCACGTACCCAAGTAGTTTGTGTTAAATGAAGATATATAAATAGGTGATAATTTGTTTGTTGGATTCACATGATGCATTATTTTAGCATCTTCATTCAAACACTTCCACAAAATTAAGATAAAATTAAAGCTACATGCATCCATTGAGTCTAAAATTGCTTATGTTTGAATTCAATAGAATTTAAAATTGAAATTTGATATATATTTATACAAATGTGTTTTACAAGATAATTAAATTAAACTTGTAGTCGACATGTGCTTGATTTTATAATAATCAATTATATTTGTTTTTCCTTTAGTCAACATGTACCATGTCAATGTTATAGGCGTGACATATCTCACCCATTTAAGCTATAAAAAGCACTTCTCCAATAAGTGATACCACTAGGAAATAAATTTGTGAAGCTTATCCTTAATGTGATAATAGCTAAATTCCATAGTGTTTAGTGATTTTTTTTCCTTGAGCTTGCTTTAGTGATATTTTTTTCTTGACCTTGCTTTACATAATACATAATTACAAAACAACATTTCCAAATTGAAAACTATGCTCAAGATAAACCGATGGAAAATATTTATTGAAATAACATGAATATGGAAATAACTTTCCCTAATAATTGATCATGCCAAAGTTTGCGACTAGACTAATCCTAAGCTTTCCAATGATGTCGATAATGACAATTGAATCCCTTTAACTAATATGTGCTGTTGAGGTGATCAAGGTGCATACTTTTTTCAAAGGAATCAAGGTGCATAATTACCTAAGCCTTAAGGTTGTAAATATATTGGGGTCCAGAAAATTTGCTAAACTTAAGAAGGCTTACGTTGAAAAGGTTACCAGAATCACTCAGGATTAATTCCTACATGAATATCGAGGCTAATAAAAAATCACCATGACCAACATGATGTAAGGCATGGCCTCTCTAGATGCAATAAGGCTGAGCATAATATGAGATTAAGATTTCAAATGTGGAATACATGCACTCTTACCTCAAAACTCAAGACTTTGCAACCATTAAGAGATTATTACAATATAAATAGATTCTAAAATAAATTTAAGTTATAGTTTAAGATTTTCTTTGTTATTAATGTCATCAGTTATAGTTTAAGATTTTCTTTGTTATTAATGTCATCATGATTGTGTTTATATCATTAGATTTATTTTAATTTCAAATCTAAAAAGGATGAAGAGATTAAATTCCTCTATATATAAACCTTTATTCAATTGAAATTAAAAAAAACCTACTTAGATAATAATCAACTTTGGTTTATGCAACTTTAAGAAAAATGGTAAAGAAATCACTTCATTTAATTTAAAACACAACATAATTTCAACCCAAAATTCGACACCTTGCATGTCTGAAATTTGACACTTCTGAGTCGCATCTTCGACACATGCATTTTTTTTGCCATTGGTGGCATAGCGTCAGATATTCGAAATGATACCTAAGTCGGTTGAAGATTCAACGCCACAGGGTGTTGCCTATTCGACAGTTATCTGTTTCAAAGTGTCACTAAAAATTTTCACAAATCGTCGAATATCCGACACCTACCGACACTTGAAGGGTCGGCCTTCCGATGGGCTGAAGTGTCGGAGTCATGGCCACGCTGTCGGTGTTTTTCCAGAAAGCGTTGAATATCCGATGCCTACCGACACTTGAAGCGTCGGTCTTCCGACAGGATGAAGTGTCAGAGACATGGCAATGCCATCGAAGTTTTCCTGAAAGCGTCGAATATTCGACAGGAAAGGTGTCAGAGGTTTAATAAAAAGCGTCGGTTGAGCGTCGGCTGAAGGGGTCAAATCTTTAACAAAAGCGTCGAAACATCGTCGAAAAAAGCGACGCCTGGAGGTATATTTAACAAAAAAAATTGATAGGTTTCCATTCAGGAAGCGGTGTAGTGTAGTTCAATTAAACATGTAGTAACAGTGGTAACATTTGAAAGTCTTGAAAGCACAAATATTTTGTGATATTTTACAAGAAGATGGGAAATTTCAAGATGTTTTACTTGTACCTTATCTGTCTGAAAAATATGATTTACATCTATCAAATGACACACTCAGGCCATGGTAAACAAGTTATCTTCACCAAATACTCAATAATTATTTCATATTCAATTGATGGTTCAAAGATTTCACTTGGAAAAGTTGATCACAAAAATAAATTGTATGTTTTTTCAAAGTTTTTGCTTAAAACTCCTACTTTAGCTTTGTTAATGCATTCTTATGATGTTAGTAAGTTATGGCATGATATGTTTGGGAATATTAACTTACGTTAATTGCATCAATTAATCAAACAAGACGGGATAATGGGGTTGCCACCTATATCCTTCTTAGATGGAGTTTGTACAATATATACTCTTGGTAGGCACCTTGAAGAGAGATTTGAGAAAGGAACGGCTAAGAGAGCCACATCACTTCTTGAGGTTGTGCCTGGTGACATTACTGGTCCATTTCCTCACCTATCTATGAATAAATAAATATGCGTACTTACTACTAACCTTCATTGATTACATCTCTATATGCACAGGGGTCTACTTCTTAAAACACAAAGCTGATGTGTTTGCTTGTCTTCGAGATTTTAAAGCTCTTGCAGAGAAACAATCTGGTAAGGGGATCAATATCCTTCACACAGATAATGGTGGAGATTGTTCCAATAAATATGTAAATAATATATATCCTTTTCATTTACAGTTCTTTACTTGACAACTCTTATGACATATCAGTATGGTATGATTCTATATATATTTTTCATTCTAGAGCACACACTCTGCCGGTGATCATTGAATTTTATTCATCAAAATAATCTAATTAGTGTTTTAGATATGATAGATTTTCACTCAACATGTCCAAATGAGTGATGATATAGAATCATTTTGTCAAACATATAAATAAAATGTATGCTCAAGTCCAAGTCAACCTAAGGGATAAAATGTAAAATATAAGTAGTTTGTGGATGCCCAATGGAGATATAAATCACTTGAGAAGAAATCAGGACATTATAAAGGATAGAAAAATAATTTAGTTGTCAATTAAAGATAAGGGCTAGAGAGAATTTTTGTTATTTACAAAGAACTTCATAAATGCAATAAAGGTACCACAGAGTGTTATGAAATGGTGCAAATAAGAGTATTAGATGGCATAAAGTCCAATAATGTTGAAAAATGTGACACTATGAAGGAAGTATTAGTATAATTGAGTATAATGCTAGAAGGATATGTTGAGATTACACATGAGATTCCAAGTAGTTTTCCTCCAAAGAGGAAGATTGGGAACAAGAGAGACATAATTAATTCATCCATGTATGTACATGCTTCAGTAATTACTCTACTTCATATTACTCTATTTATCCTTCAAGTTAAATGGCATACACAACTTGTCAAGTATTGGTTTCCCATATTCCAATATCCATTTCCATGGGATTACATTGGTTATCTAATTATAAATATGATCTGCATACTTTTCTCTGTGAAGAAAAACTTCCCTCAAAATGAGCCAGTTGGATTCTATAGCATATTATTGAGTTTTTTTGCTAAGTTGGAAGGGCTGTTTTTTAAGAACGTACATGGAAATCAAAATTTTTACCTAGAATGGTAGATGCATATAATTTTAAATATTCATCATGCATGGAAATCACACATTGCAATAGTACAATGATCACACTGTGCAATAGCATACAAGCATCGAATGTGCCACACCCCTATGCAATAACATATCGTGCAAAGACCTAGAAAACACCACTAACTTATACAAGAAATTTACAAAAGATCAAATGTATGCAATCTTTACTGATGGACCAGCTAGCAAAGAAGTTCCAAAATATGCAATAGAAAAACAACCTCCAGCATAGAAACCTGCAACAAAATGTTCATAAAATGCCATCAATATTTTCATAAGATTCCTTAAGAAGCAATCATGTGCCTAGTTGAATAAGATGGACGATATGCTGACCTGTTGATTGATCATCAATGAGGAAGTTGCCCATGTCAAACTGAAGGAAATATCAAAATCGATTTATTAGAGTATATTAACCCCATGACATACCTACTAGTAACTATGACTCATACAAAGAACATGGTATGCATGTGTTTATCCTTAAATACAGTCAATCTCAAACCTGGAAAACTAACATGATTCTATTACATACCTTCCAGTAACCCTTTCGAGTAACATGAGCATATTGATGTTTACCCTTGAAGTGATTAGGATCAACATACTTCATTTTTTGTCCTCAGTGCAATAGTTTCATGTTAGGACCCATCAAATAAATTTATGTTTGTTTATGAAAATAACAAAACCAATCTAAATAAATACAATTATATTACAATGTAAATTACAATACTATTCAACTATTCAAGTAAATTAATTGTTAAGAATAGATCACTTGATAAAACATGGATAACCAAAAATACTATGTATATAAGGCCATCGATGTAATCAAAATGCCATTTGTTGCCTCTTAGCTATGGAAATGTTTCTCAACGCTATCTGTAACAAGTTCCAATGGAGGAGTCAAACAACAATAGTGAAAATTATACACTAAAATTATAGAAATAGATGTTCTTTAATGTATTCTTCCTTACCATTCATTGAGCTCCTCTCTGTTTCAAGAATAATTTAATATTCTCTACTAAACAGGACCAACCACGTGAAGGTGGAAGCTATTATGGCCCCTCCCCCCCCCTCACATCACTCTCAACTCCCCAAACCCAATGCATCTACTTGCAAATAACAATTTATTTCACTATTTCACAATCCAAATAACAATGCATCGACTACAAATTATTTCACTCAATAGTTGAAAGATGCTTTCATTAAATCATTCTTTAAATCATTAATTAAACCATTCAATCATTCAACAGCTGAAAAAACCATTAAACCATTCCTTAACTCATTCATTAAAACATTCATTTAGTCAATGGCAGAAAAAAAATCAGTAAACCATTCATTAAAGCATTCATTCAAATATTCATTCATGAAACAGAGGAAAACACCATTAAATGTTTTTTTATAAATAAGAATTACTCAAAATTTGTTTAGTCACTTCCTTTTTACTTTTCTTCTCTTTAAATATTTAGTTAGAGTCATGTCTTCTGGAATATGATCATCGGTATCCCTACTAGTTTGCTCCCAAGGTTGAACTTTAGGTGAGGGGCGATGAATTTTTGCAATAATGTCAAAATCTTTCATTAATATGTTTATATTTTGATAAATGCGAGTAATTCATTTAAAAAAAACATTACGAATGTGTGTTTTTACCTGCCATGGGCACATCAACATGTTCAACATTATCTCGTACAGGCCCAACCTATTCCATGTTATCTGCATCTACATGCTCTGCAGTTGAATTATGTAGAAATAGAATTAATGTTCATAATCTGCAATGGTCTATAAAAAACAGTAGCACATTAATAAATTCATTACCAGGATGAGAAGCATGATCTTCGTGGTATTGGTCATGTACATCCTCGACATGAACGGGATCATTACTTTCCTGCACAAAAAGGAATAAATAATTTATGTTAATTTATTTATAAGGAACAAATTGCATGAGCTTTAATAAATTATCATTAAACTATACAGTTTTTACATACCTGGGCACCAGATGGATCAGCAGAAGATCGTGCAGTATTCCCAGACAAGATTCTCTGGTGTTCAAAAACGGAGTCAAAGCCCTGTTCAAAGCCAAGCTTCATGTAATCTGCACTGGGAAATTCTTTGAATCGGTCGGCCTTCATATTTGCATGATGCCATTAATTTTACATTTTTTGTCAGAACAAAAAAAAATAATAATCTGTATGATATTTGGATGCGGATTCGCGTTTTGCGATACTTACATATCGGGCCGCCAAGTTGGAGTAACCACCAAGCCCAAGCTTGTGTTGACCAATTTTTTCAATTCTTTCCTTGGTGGCGTTAGAGGTGTCTGAGAGCCTAATTAAGTTTTTAAATACATTAGTCCATGTACCAAAATTGATATAAAAACTAGTAATAATAAGGCTCACCACTACATTTTGGAATGTATTGCATACCTCCCTATTCCACCTGGTGGTATCTTTCCTGATTTTCTCAGGCCCTTCTCTTTTCCATCTTCCACTAGGGCTTTCCACTCCATAGATGGAATCATTGGAGGGCGCTCATACCTAGGGTTCTTTTCTAGGTGAACCCTATACTAGTCTCGGACAATCTTCAGATGTTTCCCAGCCTTTTGTAGGACCTTCAATGTATCGAAGGTATCTTTTCCGAACAGACTAACCAAGTAATTAGTCAGATCATCCTTTAAATATTTTGGCTGCTTGTTCCACATTGTGCGGATGGTGGGCCCGAAGATCTCCAAGGACAAATCATTCATATGTTTATAAAATATATCATTTCCTACAAAACATTAATGCCATCATTAGTCAACATTAAAAAATATTATCCGTATATTAGACACAAATTATAAAAACTAAATTGAACAATCTATAATGACCTAGAATCCTCTATATATTTATTGGAACCAGTTCTTCATTCACCAAAAATGTACACACTATTGAACCAGTGCTAGTCACACGAGAAGATCTAGGAAATGCTTCCACATCTATGTCTAACCCTACATCCACCCCTTCTTTTGCAGTGTCTGTTGTGGGTGGGGCAACATCGGCTGCACCCTCCGCTTCCCTCGGGGGTGTTGCAGAGCATGTTGCCAACTGTTCAGTTGACAATATGGGAGCATTATGTGGTGTACGTGGAGTGGTTTCGTCACTAGGACCAAAATTGCCTTGACCACCACTGATAATCTCCATAGCGCGCTGTAAATTCAAACCATTGTATTATAAGTTCAATAACATATAAAATCAAATATTATAAAGTTTTTATAAATGAATTTACATTATTATTCGATAACTTACATCCACTTATTTACGTTGCTGTAACAACAATTGAATCCTTTGTTTGAGCCCTTCTATTAGTGGAACTGCCAATGTCAGACGAATCAATTCCTCATTTTTTTTTCCTTGTCTTTTGTAGCACCCTCAATGGGTCTGCAGACTCTCTAATTTCACTATCTCTCATCAATCGGGAGACCTCATTCTGTAAAAAGTTTTGACACGTTGTTTCATAAACTGAATCCCTTGTTTGCAATTGAAATATATAAAAAATTTCTTAGTCTTTCAAACAATAGTGTGCACAAATAATTATATTAGGGACTACATCTAGGATTACCTGACGCCTAGATAAGGGTGTGGTTTGATCAACAGATGGGGCTTTACCTTGATCAGCCACCTACAAAAAAAGTAGAGAACATTATCATAATGAACGCAATATGTAATAGCTAACAAATAAATAACAAAAATAAACACTATGCTACATGTTTTATATGTGTACATTTTTTAAGTATTTAGAATATGGAATTACATTTAGGTTTACTGGTTGCATCAAGGCTCCAGTTGTCTGATCAACAGATGGTGACTTTTCCGTGTCATTCTGCAAAAAAGGTAGACAACATTGTCATCATGAATGCAAACATACAAATGAAAGAATACATAACAAAATAAACATTATGCGTCACGATATACATGTTTGCAATTTTAAAGTATTTGAAATGGAGAATTACATTCATGTTTGGTTGTTGCCCCGATGCTATAGTCGGCTGATCAATAGCCGGTTGGCTTCCCTGATCAACACTCTGCATGGAAAATAGATAATATTATATAAATGAACCTAATATACTAATGAAAATACATAACAACGTATCTGTATGTCCATCCTAAATTTAATATTACATTGGCAATATCGATGTATACCTGCTGCCTTGACTCGGGTCAACAAACATCTACAGAGATGGGGGCGCGCCTGAGAGAACCCTGCATCAAAAACATACTAAAAGTTACATAAGGAAACATGAAAAGTAGAAAATTACAATTATATTCTAACGAAAAGTCCTATAGATGTTAAAATAATTAATAAAAGGGTGGTTAAATTGTTTGTTGTACCACAACCATACTAACAATGTTTGTATCTACACGATTATTGTAATCAATAAGCAGTTCTTCGCCAACAATTATTGATTTAATTGCACATACAAAGACAAAGTTTCCTTCACGCGTCTCGAATATGCAGTTTGGTTGCTTTTAGTGTAGACCCTGGTTGTGTACTGTTTATAAACCCCGCAATATTACCAGTTGTTTTTGGCCTTCCGTCCATGTACAATGTTGCTCCTTTATTTTGAGCTTTGTCTTTCAGTTGTATATAATTCACTGACAACTCATATCTACGCATACTTCGTGTATATTGGACCAGGCCCATCCAATCATTGTAGTTGTAACAGGGTCCAACATACTCCATAATTTCTCTACATATACCATATCCAACCTTTATGTCGTCCATGCAAAACAACCCCAATCCATGCAATGACAACGACGCAATTCTATATATCCTCTCATTTACACAAAAATCAATGTTTACTTGAGGAAGATCACTAGGAACCCATTGTTTCACTAGGTGTTGGTAGCTTAAGGGCACGTCGATGTCTCCCACCATCTCATCATCATAGGAACATGACTCCCCTCCTTTGAGAAAAAAATTCATGCGTTTGTTGAATTTTCTTCTGATCTTCTGGCATCTAGTTGATCTAGCCCTTGTAGACCTACTGGATGTCTCACTTTCCTCTAGCCTTCCCAAACTGCCTTCGCTGGAGGAAGATAGGTCTAACAAATACTTGTTTGGTTCTACCTGCACCATGGCTGAAAACAAATTTGGCATAAGCATAGCAAATTACCAGCAAGAAAACTTGGAAAGAATTACAAGCAAAAAAACTTGGAAAGACTTATAAGAAAAAAACTTGTTAAAGAAAAATCTTGTCAAGAATGAGTTTGGTCAATAGGTGTGGGAATTTGGTAGCCCTAAAAATTCTAATGTATGCCCCTCTTTTAGTTACATACAAGTCTCCATTCTCACTTATTGCTTGCATTGCCTTTTCCTAACATGAATTGGGTAGGCTTCATAAGCTTCATATGTATGCTAGTGGCCATTGTACTTTGGCCTTTCAACGTTGTCAAGCTTGAGACGATCTGTTATGCATATGCATCAAATATAACACTGTAATTTATGCCAATATATGTCTGTACAAGGCCTGGAGGTTCTCCTTTAATGGACTATATCCTTCAAAGAACATATCTTCACTTTCATCTACATTTACTTCAGATAGAAGTGATACGGAGTTGGTATGTTGGTCACTTCCATCAAAAAGCATCTTTGACATGAGTTCCTATTTCAAGGAATCTTGATTAATCTCCTCTTCCAAACTTCTAGCTGGTCAATTTTCCACTCTACATTGGCCCGATTATTCATTTTCCTGACCACTCCTCTCTCCTTACTCTACACTCGTTGTTGTTGTAACCCTTACTTTTGATCATTGTAAGTGGTTTTTAGTTTTCCCATGAATGATGTTGTGATGTTGTAGATGATTATCCATTTTACCTAATATGTTTTATGATCTTTTCCATCTTTTCTAGGGTGCACATACTTGTTGTTTATAATTTCTTTTGCTTGAAAGTTGAAGGGCCTAAAAGTGCCCAGATCTCATCTAGGACCCTTTAATGAGTCATAATAACAACTATTGCTATAGGATTTTTGTAGGAATATATTAAACCCACTCACAACTTAGGATAAAATAATTAATCATTATTTGGTTAATTATTCACCCACTAGCTTAATTAGTTGGCATCCACTTGCACCTTAAAGTCAATGCATGCCATCCATATCCTAGGAATGATTTATTTCTGATTCTAGGTTCATCTAGAATTAGTATACAGGACCTTATAGCAGATTCTGCTTTTTCTGCTTTTTCCTGCTTTTCTATGGATAAGATAAAAGCTAGTCAACTAGGAAACTGGGAGCTTTTGTTTCCAACCCATCCTCCATTAGTTTTTCTCCATTTTCTAGTATTAGCATGTTATTTCCATCTCCTTGACAACTCACTCATGCTTTTGCCAACTCGTGAGGTCCTTGATAGATTTAGCAAGTGCTTTATCCACCTATGGGGGTTTTCTATATTTTGGTAAGTCAGCTTTTTTGAGCTTTATGAGTTGTTTCCATACAATTTGAATTTCCCATGAGGGAAGCACTATTTATGTACACTATTATTCATAATTATTCAATGGAAGGATACACACCAATATTCATCTCCTCATTCATGTGATTCAGTTTCTTTTCTTCTCTCTATTTTTCCTGTGTATGCTTGTGAGAATTCTTAGTAGCAAGATCTATTTCTTGTGCTTATTTTTAGCATCATTTCACATAGAATTGATCTATTATTTCTACATGGTATCAGAGCTACAAGGTTGATCAAGTTCTACAGAGTTGAGGAGCACATCCAGTCTCCTATCCCTCTCTGAAGAAGAGCTTGTCTAGCTTACAAGATTTTCTCCTAGTTTGTTTTGCAGGTTGCAGAGAGTATCTCTTAGAGCATATCAACAACTTCAATATGGATTCAAAAGTTCCTCTACTATCTCCTTTCAACTATGCTGATTGGAAGCCAAAGATGAGTGCATACTTGAAGAGGCAATGTCTCTTTGATGTCTCCATTGGTGCATTGAGTGAACCTGAGTCTTATGAAGAGAAGATTGATTGGCTAAATAATTGTGATAGAGCTTATGGAATTATGTGTTTGGGAATGTCTCCAAATATATATCATCTCATAGATTCTGCTGAATATCCATTTGAGCTTTGGAAAATTTTGGACAAAGCTTTTGGTTTGCAGGAAATTGAAGATGAAGCATGGAGCAAACCTAGCATCTCCTCTTGTTATCTCTCTCAAGATTTCTTGGCCTCTACATTCTCTGATGAAGTTGATCATGATGAAGAAGTTTCTCATATAGTTCATGTTGCTGCTTCCCTCTTTCATTCGAATGCTTCCTCCTTCAATGAAGAAGCAAATATTGAAGAGCCATATTTTTCTGTGTCTCTTGAAGGTGATTTTTCTTCTTGTGATACTAATGATGAAAAAGAAGTAACATATGGAGCTAATGCTGATATTAATTATGATCCTATAACCCATTCATTGTTCTCTCAATCTCCTATCTTAGATTCTGAGATCTATGTGCTAGATTCTTCACACTTCTTGCTTACCTTTCTCATTGATGGTGCGCAACCTAGTGACTTCCAGGATGTTTGCTTTGCCACATCAAGCCTTATTTGTGTCATACCACTTACCTTACTTGATCTCATGTGCTTAATCATATCCTCATTTTTTCTTGGCATCAATACTCAGATCCTTCTTGAAGATTGTGAACATCTCATTCTTTCCTCCTTTCATACAGAGGATTCATTACCAGTGTATTCCCATGAGTCTATTGATATGCTTAATGTGATCCTTTGGATTCTAATTTAGAAGCATATTTTCAGGTTGATACACATATAATACCACCATCCATACTATCTACCATACCTCTGAATAATCCAAAGACTATACAAATCCCAAGCTCACTAGTTAATTCCTCATTGGTCTCTTATGCAGTGATATTTATCTTACATGATTTGAAGTCTTTCTTAACTTTCAGAGGCTGGTTATCCATGAACTTAGTCATATATGTACTGATATTAAACATGTTTGGATCTGTTCTAAACACTTATGGTTCAGATCTTATGCCCATCCATCATTCAGATTTTTACACCTATCAGTTTTCCCCAGTTGTTCATAATTTTCCTAGTCTAGCCCTATATCCTCATGGAGCCACTGAAGCCTTTGTCTTTGCTGTTCCATATGTTAATATTTCTGATATATCAGAGTTTTATCAGCCTCATATATTCAG
>LPNX010002299.1:4748-126649 GCA_001517045.1 Pseudotsuga menziesii | reverse complement strand
CATACCATCATAAAGTCAGACTTATAGGGGGGTGTAGGAATATATTAAACCCACTCACAACTTAGGATAAAATAATTAATCATTATTTGATTAATTATTCATCCACTAGCTTAATTAGTTGGCGTCCACTTGCACCTTAAAGTTAATGCATGCCATCCATATCCTAGGAATGATTTATTTCTAATTTTGGGTTCATCTAGAATTAGTATACAGGACCTTATAGCAGATTCTATTTTTTTCTGCTTTTTCCTGCTTTTCTATGGATAAGATAAAAGCTAGTCAACTAGGAAACTGGGAGCTTTTGTTTCCAACCCATCCTCCATTAGTTTTTCTCCATTTTCTAGGATTAGCATGTTATTTCCATCTCCTTGACAACTCACTCATGATTTTTCCAACTCGTGAGGTCCTTGATAGATTTAGCAAGTGCTTTATCCACCTATGGGGGCTTTCTATATTTTGGTAAGTTAGCCTTTTTGAGCTTTATGAGTTGTTTCCATACAATTCGACTTTCCCATGAGGGAAGCACTATTTATGTACACTATTATTCATAATTATTCAATGGAAGGATACACACCAATATTCATCTCTTCATTCATGTGATTCAATTTCTTTTCTTCTCTCTATTTTTCCTGTGTATGCTTGTGAGAATTCTTAGTAGCAAGATCTATTTCTTGTGCTTCTTTTTAGCATCATTGCACATAGCATTAATCTATTAATTCTACAATTTTATTCTCCAAATGATACACCAAAACCATACTTATCGATTAATATTTGTGTAGGGATGTTTTTCTGATCTCTCCCATAATTTATCATACTAATGGGATTGTGACTATCAAGTCAATGCCTTATTTGCATAGTGGAAATCCTACAACAATACACTGGAAATTATAAAAAATTCTAATGTATGCCCCTCTTTTAGTTACATACAAGTCTCCATTCTCACTTATTGCTTGCATTTCCTTTTCCTAACATGTATTGGGTAGGCTCACAAAATATCATGTTATACATGGGCACTATGATATGCTCACAAATATTTATATAATGTATTATAAATGTGTGTTCCTAAAGGATTTCGAAATATACATGGATGGGCACTATGCTTGGTCACCAATGCTTTCATGTCTCTGGAAATATGTTTGAAACATACATCACATACACCAAGTATGATGACATGTAGAATGTTGGAGCAATTATGGTGGTTGTGAATTTGGATATGCAGGTGTTCTTATTACTGGCGTACCCCATTTTCAACAATAATATTTGAAGATTTAATCAAGTGTATTTCTATATACAATATAGAAACATTTATAAAACATATAGAATAATCCTTGATCGATAAAAAGATTACAATGAGCCTTGTGACTTAGACTCAAACTCGATCGAGTCAACCGAGTTGACCCCCAACCGAGCTGACTCGGCCTTTGAAACAATTCGAGTGACAAGTTTGGTACTGAACCAAGCAAATCGGGGTATGACTGACTAGATTGGTAACAAAATGGTCATTTCATCCCAATATGTACTAAATCGACCAAGTGAATGTGGGACTACACAGGTCACACACATGACACTTAAATTCAAAAAGAAAAAACCTAGAAATATAAACATCGAGACTCTAAACCTACTTTATTGTCGAGTCAATCAGCTTTGTAGGATTCCTATACATCATAACACTATTTGGAGTAAAACACAACTTGCTTTGTAGGCCCTAGATGCCACCCATGTGTAAAATCGTCAATCTATAAAGCAAACCCCAAATACAAAAACGTTCTTCACAAAATAGGGCATGAACCATGTGAACAACCTTCCAAGTGGACCATCTCAATGAGTAACCTCCAAGCATGTAATATCTCTCATGAAATGGTGTATAAAAGAGTGTAAGCATGCTTCAAATGACGATTTTATCCTTTGGTAGGGCTGAACACTACCCTTATGCATGTGTCTCCAAGGGTGAATGTTCCTCAAATAATGAGAGAAGGCCTTCCTCTAACAATAAACCAGTACACCAAGGTGAATTGACCCTCTTTAGGGATTCCATTTTATGCACAGGGGCCCTTAATGCAGAACAAAATTGGTATTTTAGGGCCAACTGGGGTTTTTACTTCTCTTGTGCACAGGTCCAGATATTTTTAGGGTTGTTTTGTGACCTACGATTGCAAGGAAAGACACCAAAGACTGTTATTTGCTATTGATCTCCTTCAAGAGACTGCCGAGAATCACCTAAAGCACAATCCAACTTGGTTTATAGGGTCTGAAATTAAATGATATTTGTTTTATTTAGGTTTTTTTACCCCCCTTTTGTGGAGAAAAAGCATGCAGAACTCATGATACTACTATAAATTGTTGTTTAGGAGGTTGGAACAACCCTTATTTATTCCCATAATGAAGGTTTGAGGTTGTTGGAGTGCCCAGGCCTCCTCTTTATGTCCATATATGTGCCCAGAATTGTTTGTTAATGTCATTTCAACCCTCAAATTCAACCCAACATTTCTCAAAGCCTGTTTTTTTCTGTTGTTCGTCACTTTTCATAGGGCTATTCATGCCCATAATTGCCTTTTAACCCTCCAATTTGGCCTAGATTTAGAGGTACGCTTGTTTGGTGATGGATAAGTGCACAAGGGTGCCCAAGATGCTGAAATAGGGTTTCTTCATACCCCTTTTTTTTTTTTTTTTTTCTTTTTTCTGTCAAACAGGTTTGTTTGTGCCCAAAATTCATGTGGAAGCTGCTATAAGGCATATGAATGAGATTTAAGGGTTGCTTTCACCCACAGATTTCTCATTTTCATAGCCAGAATTGCAAAGACCGCCTCCTATTGCCATTGATCATCATCTTTTATTGCTGCAATGTGCCCAGATCTGAAAGTTGGCCTAATTATAGCTGATTTGAGATGCTTTACTGTTTGTTGTGACCTTCAGAATGCTCCCAAAGTGCTCAAATTTGTCCCTTTGATGCTCATACTTGATTCTAGAGTTGTTTATGCCCATAGGATTTCCCAACATTGCTCCTAGTGTGCTCGTAACTGAAAAATAAAGGGCTCATTGCTGTTACACTCCATAAACTATCCAAATTTCAAAACCAACTCAGAACTCCCTACTCTTGGGGGCTTTGGACTGGGTATGAAACGTTTCCCTATCAGTGCAATGATTCTTCCCAATGTTTGATAGTTTCCCTGTGATTGCCATTACATGATTGCCATCTATAAACCACTATTGTGGTTTCATCATTGCTCCCATTCAAGAACAAAAAAGTAGACATGACGTCTCTCCCTACATTAAGTCCACGTGCACATAATGACTAGCTTTGGTACTTCCTAACTTATCAGTATTCCTTTTGACAACAAAAGTGAAACATGATAGTTATTTCCATTCATTTATCAAATTACGCGTGGATTATGGTGTGTTTTATTTCGTGAAATGATATTTCTAGAGTAGGGATTCTTTACTATTTATAGACTATTGAAGCAATTCAAAGGTGAAACTATTTTTTATCATCACCACTAATGACTCGTTTATAGGCATTATCTAGGTTCTCCTTGTTAGGTACCACATGTACTTCTCTTATCCCCCATTTTTTGAAGGGTTGAAGGTATTACAAAAGGTACTGGATCACTGAATGGAAAAATATAGTATCCCAAACTGATATTCTATTGTTTTGATAGTATGTTTGTAGGTTCAGTGCTTTAGTTATGCTAGATTGACAAAATAAGAGTTGCATGCAAAACAATGTCGTGCCAAAATGACCTATAATATAGTTGTTTTGGAGAATAAATAGGAAGAAGACTGTCAGTGAGAGAAGGTACACATACCAATAATAATAATTTTGATAGTACGTCGAGATATGTGAGGCATGCAAGCAATGCATGTAGCAGAAGATGTAGGTACAATTATCAAAATATTTTATTTAGTCAAACTTATTACCTTTCTTTTTTGCATTGACTTAGCCACTTTCAATTCACCAACTCTAAAATAGCTAATAAGTGTTGGCTAATAATGGTGACGATTCGTGGTATTATGTTTCATTAGATTGCAACATCACAAACTTGTGAAGCGTAATACCACAAATCTTCACCGTTGTTTGGTTGAACACTTGTTATCTTTTGTGAGATATAGTTCAAGTGGACAGAGTTCTTGAACTTTGTCCTCATGGACAGTTTTGTTTGATGATGATATTTACAGGTATGTAGAAAAAAATTTAATATTTTGAAAAAATAGTTATTGTAAGTGGATTACTTCATTCAATCACTTAATGAAAATATATTGTATAGTCCAAGCTCTCATGGTGTCTAGAGCTGGGAATTACTAGGTTAGGTTCGAGTTGCTTTCTAATATAAGGTTTCTATAATAAAACACCTTAAAGAAGAAATCCATAACATTTGGTAGAATTCTGGCAAACCCCTGTTGTCGCTACAATTTGGAAAATATTGGGTTAGGTTCGAGTTTCTTTCTAACCTAGGGATTTTATAATGATCTTGAATGATCTAGGGGTTAGGTTCGAGTTTCTTGCTTATAACAAAATATGGCTTGGCAATCTTGCTTGGGGCAGCGACCGATTTTCATCCTTCTCCACTGGATCGAGCATACATGTGAGAAGAAAAACTTTATCTATCGTAGCTATTGTGGAACTCAAATCCTTCTCTAAACCTCCCTTAAGAATCTCATTTGGGTGGGGTCAAATTAATAGCTTATTTGGGAACTGGTTGCTGAGATAACTCACATAAAAACAACCAAACCAGTTTGAATGCGAACCAAGATGTGGTGGGTTCATCCACTAATTGTAATGCTCAGACTGGCTAGAATTCAGAATCCATATCAGCCAATATGGGTCAAATACAGGTTAGCTGAAACTGTCAAATTGGGTCTGTCATTAGCTGATCAATGTAAATTCATGCAATTTAAAGAAAACCCATGTTTGAAAGCTGATAAATATAACACAACTATCTAATCTATTCCTACTGCCGAGAGATCTGTTGAACGCGCCATTGAGGTAGAATACTTCGAAATCCTTTTTCCTTTATTGCTTTCCTCTCAAAAAAATTCACAGTTGAATTCGGATGCATTACAAATAAAGGTTAAAAAAGGAAGGATTCAAGTTGGTGAAGAAGCAGGTAGTATAGACAGAGACCCTTTGGGTTGTTGGTAAAAGTAAATTAATCAAGTAGGCAAGGTATATAAATGAGGTGTCTAATTGCTCACCCACACAAGATCCTATTCACCATAATCGAGTGAGAAGGAACACATCACCACTGGACGAGAGATTGAGGACCATCCGACCCCGTAAAAATGGGGGTTTGCTTTATCAAAAGCGTAAATTGAGAAGGAGGGATTCAAATGTACCAACCCTGCACAACCTAGGTTTAAGCCTACTCTAATAGCCTCTGCCTTTCCTCTATTGGCTAAGAAACCCTGGCGATTTGTAGGACTATCTTAAAAAATTAAAAATAGACATGAATTAGGGCACAATACTCACAATTTTGGGATGCATTGTCTCGACTCACAATTGGCCTCCTTGTCTACTACAAAACCACAATCCACTCTCCTTAGTCTTCGTGGTCGGTCCAAATCGTTGCTCCCACTGATATTGTTCTCTGGCCAAGTTGAGCAGATCGACCCTTGATGACTGAATGACAAGCACCCGACGAGATGCATAGCACAGAGGAATAAGCTTTCTCATGATCACTGAACACAAGCACCCGACGAGATGCACAGAAGAAGCTTTCTCGTGAAGCTGAAAGGAAAATAGCGCGCCACTATTAGTGTTTTTTTGTGGTTTTATGTTTTTGTTAGTTTATTTATATATATGTATTATAAATAATTGTTTTATAATTATTTATATATATTGTTTTATGTTTTAATTAATTAATTTATTTATGCTTTATTTTATATATATATATATATATATACTATGTTTTATTTATATATGTATACTATGTTTTATTTTTTTTTATATACAAAGAGGGGGGTGTATCTATGTGAGTCTTTATGTGTGCAATGAATCTATGATGATGAGTACGAGGATGTTGCTGATGATGATGATGTCGATGATGATCATGATGTTATCCATGACGTCGATCATTATGATGATGATGATGATGATGATGATGATGATGATGCTGATGAAGATGAGGATGCTGATTATGAGGATGAAGATGATGATGATGATGAAGATGATGACAATGATGATGATGATATATGAAATGATGAAAATGATAACGATGTTGATGATGATGATGATGATGATGATGCTGATGATGCTGTCGATGGCGACGATGATGTTGGTGATGATGACAATGACGACGTCACTGCCGATGATGATGATGATGATGGATGATGATGATGTTGATGGATGCTGATTTTGATGATGATGATGATGTTGATGATGATAATGATGTTGAAGATGATGATGATGATGATGATGATGAAGATGATGTTGATGATGATTAAGATGATGATGATGATGATGATGATGTTCATGATGATGATGATGATGATGAATATGATGATGATGATTATTATGTTCATGATGATGATGAGGATGGTGAGGATGATGATGATGATGAACCACATGATGATGATGTTCATGAAGATGATGATGATGATGATGATGACGATGATGAAGATGATGATGATGATGATGAAGATGATGTTGATGATGATGAAGATGATGATAATGATGATGATGATGAGGATGGTGAGGATGATGACGATGATGAATCACATGATGATGATGATGACGATGATGATGATGTGTGATGAAGATGATGATGTGTGATGATGATGATGATGATGTGTGATGATGATGATGAAGATGATGATGAAGATGATGATGATGATGATGATGATGAAGATGATGTTGATGATGATGAAGATGATGATGATGATGATGTTCATGATGATGATGAGGATGGTGAGGATGATGACAATGATGAACCACATGATGATGATGTTCATGAAGATGCTGATGATGATGAAGATGGTGATGAAGATGATGATGATGATGATGAAGATGATGATGATGAAGATGATGTTGATGATGATGTTGATGATGATGATATGAGGATGGTGAGGATGAGGATGACAATGATGATGATAATTATGATTTTGATGACGACAACGACGATGATAATTATGCTTTTGATGATGACGTCAAAAGAAAAACATGTGTGTTACTAACTACAATGTAGCTTATGTGCATTATCAAATGATAAAGGTTTAGGCATAAATCACTTTAAATTAATATTTATTTATAGTATTTGGCAATATAATTAACTCACATGATTTATAGGATGACGATGATGAAGACGATATGACGATGACGATGACGATCATGAATACGATATGATGATGACGATGATGAAGACGATGACGATATTTACCTTTCATTAATTATATTTGATCGTCTTCTTCATCCAAGTCATCATCTGTAACATCAGATCTAGAGTCAACATTGTAAGGGTTGGCCATATCATCATCGTCATCATCACCAGTTATGCTCATCGTGTCATCGCCGATATAGATTTCATCGGCATTGTTTACTACATCATCAGATTCAATTGTTTCTTGGAGTACATCTTCAACTAGATCATCATCATCATCTAACTCATGTTGATCATGCTCTGCATCATCGTATCCTTCTTCCAGAGAACCCTCTTCATTAGCATTGTCTAGGTTATACTTTACCGGTCTTCCCCTTGGATCGTGTCTCACAACAAATGACCAGCCCACTTTAACTAGAACCTCTGAGTAAAATACTTGTTCACATTGGATTGGAAGAACATAGGGCTCTGTTACTGGCTCAAACAACCTTGTGTTTACCATGATAAATCCATCATCATGTTCAATAATAGTTCTATCGGGATCACGTTGATTCAATCGTAACCTGTACCATTTGAAAACAAATAGAACTACCTTAAAGGATTTAAAGTCACACTATATAATATCTTCCAAATACCCATAGTATCAATTTTTTGAGACTTCTGGATGTCTGTCAGTTCTAGATGAAACATTGGTAACCTCAAAGACAACAGATATCCCAAAATCTGATGTTTTCTTTGTTTCATCCAATTTTTTGATCCAATATCTACCTCCATTGCAGACCATAGCCTTATGGTGTTTTACCTGCAATAAGCAATACAAGAAAAGATTACACAACCATTAAGTCCTTATGCAACAATACATGGAAAAGAAGAACATGTACGTCAAAATGTAATTTGAAAAATAAAAGATTTAGAGGGATTGATTAATTATATGCTTGCCATTTTATCTTTTACACCATATGCCAAATCGATTTCCCTTTCTGTTAGATTTATATTGCATTGTGTTTCTTTTACCAATGAGTACACACCTTCCCATGATATTCCATGACTCGATTATTTGCATCGTTCAATCCATACCTTCATCCAGTCAAAATTGTTTGCGATGTATAAATGAATTGCATCCCATTCTCGACCAACTGTTTAATGACAATAACCATTAAAATGAAAGAAAGGTGTAAATATCCTGAACAAAGTATATGCTTTTAATTGAAGCAATTATGACTAGAAAATACAATTAGAATATGAACGATATAATAAACATCCACTAGCTAATAATTACCTTTCAGCTTCCTCAATCTACCTTTCCCCTTCAGTTGCTCCCCTTCAAATTTGTTATTGGAGTTCGGATCACAAATGCGACGTAAATTGAGCTTTGACGCTAAAATAGGAAGATATTCACTAACATACAACATGTTTTGGTATACCGTATATCCTTCCATCATAGAACCCTCAGCATGTGCTTGTTGTCTCACCAAACCCTTCATAAATTTCAAGTGCCTCTCAACCATCCACATGGACCTTGAGTGCAAAGGTCCACACAACTCAATTACCTCAACTTGGTGTATGAGGTAGTGTTCCTGTGCATTGAAAAATACCGATGGTAGATGCTTTTGCATTTCACACATGAGACGAGAAATTTCTCTCCTCCAATACTTTATATCTTCTTTATGGATTTCTTTAGATGTCAACCATCTACAAGTGACGCAAACCAATAACGATATTTAACAAAAATAAACATTAAATTACAATATATGCTAAATTAGTGCACATAAAAAACCAAATATAAATTATACGAAGAATTAAAGAAACACTAAGCACATGCAAGTAATTGCTAGTTACCTCATGTATTTACCAAGATTATATATAACTTGTTTGACATTGTTGTCGAAGTTGTCCGGGAGAGAGAGATGTAGAACATACTGTATCAATATACAAACCACGCCATTTATTAAACAAAGAGTATACAAACAATAAAAAAAAATATACGTAGTAAAATGAAAAAGAATAAATTATATGGACATAACAATAATAATTACCTTGATGAATACATGACAATCATGTGTTTTGACCCCCGCAAAATCACCTTTTTTGGTTATGATATTGTTCAAGTTTGCACAAAATCCAGTGGGAAATTTAATTTTCCGCATTACTTCTTTGACAACATTGCTTTGTTTCTTTGTAAACATCCATGGAATTGAGTTTATATTAACTTGTTCTCCGTTGGTATGAAATTGTATGACGTCTTTCATTGCATGGTTGCTTTCTTGAATGTCTTTGCAAGCTTTCACAACTTTATCTTTCTCCCTCCTTAGCTCTAGTAGTTTCCATAAGGTTTCAGTAACATTCTTTCCAATATGCATTGTATCAAGCAAATGAGCAATTTGTAGGTGCTCATAGTAGGGCAACCTGCTGAATTGAATAGGATAACTTTTCATTCCTCATGGAAGCCCATTAATGCCTTCATGATCACGATGTACATTATGAATATTAGTTTATAAATAAATTACATCATAAATCAAATATGGCCACTACAGTAAACAACTCACAATAAAAATCAAAATACATAACAATTCATATATGATGATCCATACGTACCATGATGATGATTTCTATTGTATTGCATCTTCCAAAGGTCAGGTGTCATTCTCTGTGGTTTTAATGCAGTCTCCTGCGTCCCATTGAAAATATTTTTTTCAGTTGTTCTATACCTGTGATTCTCAGAGAGGAAATTCCTATACTCATCAAACACCTCCTTTCTTAAGATTTTTGAACGACAAGATTTTATCTTAGGACCACAAACTGGACATGCAAATTTACCCTTTATCTGAAGACCCACAATATTTAGATATGGAATATCTATGTCAAATATATTCTAACTATTCTAACTACTCCATATCATTAAATGCAATTAAAGTGGAACTTAAAATTACAAACCGCAAAATGAAGTTAACCCAAGGGCATCGTGTATTGTCCATACAACCATTGCATGGAATTGAAATTGCCTTTGTTGTATTGGTCTAGATATGTCATACATAGTTATGCCATTCCATAACTTCAGTAGCTCATCTATAAGAGGTTCGATGTATACATTCATATCTTTGACTTGGAACTTACCTGATTGATTTGAAGTACATATAAAATATATCATTATGAGAACCATTAAGATATATAAACCATGCACAAGAGTAAAATAATAGATATGTATATGAAATTAAGAAACATAATACGGCAAATGAGATGCTACAACTACATTATAAATAAAACATTTTTCGACAAAAAAGCCCGGAATAATCATCGACAGCATTGTGTGCTCCCTCTTTATTGACAACCATGGAGGAATGTTATTGTTGATAACAAAAATAGGCCACACCGTGTAAATGGATTTCATCTGTGCAAATGGATTAACACCATCTGTTGCCAAAGAAATCCTAAGATTATGTGGTTCTTCTTTAAAGTGAGGCCACTTTTTCTCCATATCTCTAAAAGGAGAACCATCTGCAGGCATTCGGATAACATCATCTTGACTTCTGTTCCTGGCATGGTAATCCATAAATTGCGCTATGTTTTTGCACCTGAATAGTCGTTGCAAACGTGGAATGATGGGAATATAACGAAGAACCTTCTAAGGCACCTTTTTTGTTACTTTATCTGTACGATATCTACTTACGTGACATTTCAGACATTCTGTTGCAAATTCATGATGATTGTGATATATAACATGGTCATCGAGGCATGCATGAATTGCTTCATAATGCATTCCGTTCTCTTTCATGATGGAAGATAAATCTCGATATGTGCGAGGTAAAATATTTGATGGTGGTAACAAAAATTCAGCTATCAAGCTACAAAAAAATAAAAAAAAATAGTTAATGTAATAAATAAATAATATTAACGAAACATGCTTCATTTGTACGATGATCAATAATGAGTTAACAATACAATTATTAGAGGAATAAAGATAAAATTTATCACGATCCTATATATGTGATGGATTATTTTACATACCTTAGCATCCGTGTGATTGCAATGTTTGAAAGACCATTCATAATCTTCAGGTTCATTATAAAGAATACAACAGAGAGAAGATTTGTTTTGGAGCCTTCATAAAGGGGTTCATATGCCTTATTGAGAAGAGGTATATCGTGAACATCATCAAAGTCATCATCATTTTCATTATCAATGTCAACGTCATCATCCATCCTAACATTAAATGAATCATGGATCAATGTATTTGTACCATCATCTTCGATTACATTATCGGTATGATCATCTTGTTCAATATGATCATTCACTTGTTCTCCATTAAACATACACGCTCCATGATCTTGATCCTGAACTTGTTCTAAAAGCATTTCCTCTTGACAATATGCTGTAGGGTGTCTTTCCTTTAATATAAATACATGGAAACATCAATAGATATACATTAATATATGAAAAATAAAAATAATACATACAATTACAAAAAAAAGTATATAATAAACTTTATAATGCTAAACCTACAAATGGACGTTATTCGTTCCGCCCCTCAGCATGTCAATGTTCCCTGCAATGTTTTGTGGCTGTTGAGATCAATATTCTTCTCCTCTTAAATCCCCTGCATTGAGTACAATGACAATAACACTTTCCATTACCCCTTCGTTTCGTTGCATCCCATAGTCTAGCAAGCAATTGTCGATTGTCTTCGTTTGGATTCGGAATATTTCTATTTGACATTTTGTCACAAACTTCATTAATGAATATAACCGGTTGTCTTAACAAATCAAGTTCCACGCATCAACATTTTTTCAAACGGAGAGAAGTCGAAGAATAAAAAATTCCCGGCAAACTATCTGTCGATGAAAAAAAAAATTCCCACAACCGCTCGTTGAAGAATAAAACAATTCCTGAAAACATCCATCAAGGAACAAATAATTTTCGCAAATCGTCTGTCACTTCTACAACAAACATGTCGAAATGTTTAAAAAAAATTATATTTATAATGGCTAGGTGTCAGATATTCGACACCTTGAAAACAGTTACCGTTGAAAATATGGGACCAAAAATTTCAAATCATGTAAACCTTACATTATTTTTTTTTAAACTACACATAGAGTCGGATATCCGACACTTTTGGGTCCATAGACTGTCGAATATTCGACACCATACCGTCTGCAATCCGATGCTTTAGGGTTGGATATTCGACACTCTGGGGGGTCGGATATGCGATGCCTGATGTATCGGATATTTGACAGTGCTATAAAACTTTCCTGATCGCTGTTCTTTTCAATGATTGCTGTCCGACACATCCGTACGAAATGTCGGATGACGTTGGATTCTGACGTCGGATTTCGGGTTCAAATCCTGTTGTGAACGTTTTAAAAAATTGTTGTGAGAGTAGCAAGGTACTCTACAATCCAGTATGGAATAGATGTTGTAGGGTGGGTAACGCTAATGTGGCAATGTCCATTAAATAAAATTAAGAAAAATAAAAAATAACATGTCGGCTCGTATTAATCCATAAGGTATAAAATTAACATGTTATCTCAAAATAGTACTTCATTTTTTTTATCCTAAACATTTTACACATCAAGAAAAAGTTTACACCTCGAGAAATTGGATCCCTCTCAATACTTAATAAATCCAGGTTAAGGTGGATCTAAACTGGTATTTCTACAGTTTCAAAAGAAGCTTTTCTAAATTTCTATATATCCACTTTACACATTTATTTGTATTTTTAAAACATATTTTCTCCCTATTGACCCATAAAATACTCCTCACCTTTTCTCCATTCTAAACTATAAAATACATCTTTCTTTTTTCATAAATGTTAGAACAGTAATCCAACCATTAGTACCTTAGTTTCACTCCTTAGTCAATTTGCATTGTGTGTTAATACACTATGGTGGTGGACTTATGATGCTTAGTTGGACCGATAGCTAGTCAAATTGAGGCATTTACACCCACATGAGCACTCCAACTCAGTCAACCAGCCACATGTGTTCCCTCATCATTTCTGGTGTGCTCCCATTCATTGAATGTGGACAACTTGGTTGCCTAGGAGCACTAGAGGTGGATTTTGTCCATTTTTGGCTTGATTTGGTGCATTTAATGCCACCTAGAGGCTCTAAACCACCCAGATTTCCACACCCACACATGAAAAGGTGTAATCATTGCCCCACATCATCTCATCCACATACACACAAAAATTTGTGCCTATTTGGGATGATTTGGAGTGTGATTGGCCCACCTAGGGGGGATTGATGCCAATTTGGCAATTTTCACTTGTACAGTCACAATGGGCTCCCAAAGCCTAACGAAACTATCATGATCTAATATAAAATTGTTACTAACATGTTTTTATTTTAGAAAATCAAAATATAACCTGTTTCTGTTCACATTGTGTGTGTAAATTGCTTCTCAATTAATGTCTTTTTGTTGGTTTTGCACCAAATTTGAGTTGTGATTTTCTCTAACCCTCCTAGATATTCATGTGGGTCAAATTTATCACATGTTATTAGAGCTTGTTGGAGTTTATTGAGTTGCATATCAATTCAGAGTGTGTTTGAGCTACATTTTAGAGAAATTCTAGATAAAATCAAGTTGTTTTGCAGGACATTCAAGAATTTCATCACCATTAGCACAGGAAGAAATGGAAGCTGCCCACATCTTGCTAACACCTTTAAAATTATTCGATTGGAAGGTAGAGATGGTGATTCAATTGAGATCCAAATGCCTTTACAGAGTTACCATGGGCACAGAGGTGGAGCCAAACTTTGTTGTTGACAAAGCCAAGTACTTCAACATATTGGATGAAGCATGTGGATTGTTGTGTTTGAGCATCTCAAGAGAGCTCTTGTTCCACATAGACAGTTTAACCACACCCAATGAAGTCTAGGTAAAACTAGAGACATTGTTTGGGAAAATTGATGAACTAAGAGGTCACCAGCTTGCGAACGAGCTCATCAGCCTGAGCCCAACGCACTTTGACATTATCCAGGACTTCTTCACCAAGTTTAAGTCACTTGTGTTGCAGTTGAAGCGATGTGGCATTGATAAGAAAGAGGACCAGCTTATTTCGTCAATCCTTTCGAAATTGGGGCCAGAGTTCTTAGTATTTGTCAGTACATTTTATGCTGGAAAGCTTACACTTCGAAATTGGCAGATGCCAATTTTGGATAGCTTCATGGAGTCACTCAGTCAAGATCAAGGAAATCTAGTAAAAATGGGAACCATCAAGGATAAGGATCAATCCTTGGAAATGGGAGTTTCGAATGATTCAAAGGGGAATCCCAAAGCAAAAAATTCGAAGCTGCCAGAGAAGAAGAAACCAGAAAAACCCAAATCCAATGATGGGGGTTCGACTCCTCCCAAGGAGAAGGACAAGAGAGGAAAAGAGAAGACCAAATGCACCTATTTACACAAGGGATGGAATCCAGAGAGCTCATGCATGAAAAAAACCATTGACCATATGGCACAGCTATTGGAGAAGAACAACATTCCAGTCCCTGAGAGCGCAAGGAAGAAGGATGGCACCTCCAGCTCAGAAAGCAAGGAAAAATGTCATGCTTTGGTAGAAGGTACCTCTAACTCTTCATCTTTCATCATTAATTCGGGGGCTTCTAGACACATGGTAGCCACAAGAGAGATCTTCTCCTCCATTCATTCTAATGTTGGCCCAGCAGTTCGAATGGGGGATGATTCATAAATCTAGACCAAGGGAATTGGTAGGATTGAGTTAGAGCATGGTTTCTTCAGTGATGTGTTGTATGTACCAGACCTTGCAGCAAATTTGTTGTCAGTCTATCAAATGACCCATATAGGAGAGTAAAAGAGAGTTACCTTCACTCCATACATGGTAGAGATTGCAGAAATCTCATAGACCAAGTCATTGCAATTGGGTATGCAAACCATCATGAGAGGATGTACAATTTTTCGAACTTCCTCCCCACTTCCAATGACCAAGCACTTCTCTCACATGCCAATAATATTTCCAAGATATGGCATGATAGGTTTGGTTACATGAATTACAAATTCCTCCAAGCACTACATAGATATTAGATTGGTGGAAGGACTTCCACAAATCAAATAATCAAATGGAGCATGCATTGGGTGTGTAGTTGGGAAGCATCCAGAGCGAAGCTATGAGAAGGGGATAGAAAAGAGAGCCACGCAACTAATTGAGTTGGTACACTCAAATATGAGTGGTCCATTTCCCACTCCATCATATGGTGGATCAAGGTTTGTACTTACATTTATAGATGATTACTCAATATTCTACTGGGTGTTCTTCCTCAAATTAAACTCTGAAGTTTTTGAACAATTGAAGATTTGGAAGGCATTAGTAGAAAATCAGAGTGGGAATAAGATTAAGGTCCTCAGGACTGATAATGGGAAGGAGTATGTAAACAAGAACCTACAACACATTTATGAGGATTGTGGCATCCAAATGCAACACTCAATTCCCTACATACCACAACAAATTGATGTGGCAGAGAGGAAGAATAGATCTCTTAAGGAGATGGCCACTTGCATGATTGAAGAAAGGGATCTAAGTCCCAAGATATGGGCTGGGGCCATTAGTTGTGCTACACACATACAAAACATATCCTTCCAAAAATCAGTAAAAGGAAAGACTCCCTATGAGGCATGGGTTGGCTATAAACCAAATGTCTCAAATTTCAGGATTTTTGGAACTAGAGCATGGGATAGAATCCCTTCTGAAAAGAGGAATGCCTTGTAGCCACAAAGCAAGGAGTGCATTGTGGTTGGGTATGGTGAGGAAAATAAAGGCTATAAACTCTTTGACACTTCCACACTCAAGAAATTTGTTGAAAGAAGTGTGAAATTCGAAGAAGAGCCAATTCTAGATTTCGAGCTTGCACTAGGGGAATACTCCTCTCCTCAACCATTCAAAGATGTAAGTGATGATACATGCTCTATTTTTTTTATGATATGCCTGATATAAATATGGCTGAAGATGATATTGTTGTATATGACTCACCATCAAGGTCCAAGTGGGATGAAAAAATCATATAAGTTGCAGGGGAGTTGGCAGGAAACCCCCATGAGCCTAGGAAGACTATATCACAAACTAGTAATGCTTCCTTTGAAAGTGATAGTGCTCTTGTTGAGCACTATTATATGATGATTGGATTTGATCCTCAGACATATCAGCAAGCTTGTGATATCCTCAGATTTGAATGAGACATCGGAATTGGTTCCCCTTCCTCCCAAGAGGAAGCTTGTCCAATGCAAGAGGGTCTTCCAAACCAAAATTGCTGTTGATGGTTCATATGTGAATCATAAGGAAATATTAGTTGCTAAGGGCTACTCTCAATTCCATGGTGTTTATTACACAAATACCTTTGCACCAATTGAAAAGATGGACTCCATAAGACTAGTTCTTGCAATTGCAGCTAGTAAGGGTTGGCAAGTGCACCACATGGATGTTAAGAGTGCATTCTTGCATGGTGAGATACAAGAGGAGATTTATATGCAACAAATTGAAGGTTTCCAAGAGGATTCTTCATTTCTATGTAGGTTGAAGAAATCATTGTATGGACTCAAGCAAGCCCCCAGGGCTTGGTATGCTAAAATGGATGCTTTCTTGCTCTCTATTGGATTCACTAGATGCAAATCAGATCCTAATGTATATTTGCAGCAACATGATGGTATTTTGCAGGTTATTGTTCTTTATGTTGATGACCTTCTCATTATAGATAGCTGCACCACTTCAATTGGGTCAATTAAGTCATCTTTACACAGTGAATTTTCCATGACCGATCTAGGATTGCTTAGGCAATTTTTGGGTTTGGAAATTGAGCAAAGTGAAAGGGGCATCATGTTGAGTCAACCATAGTATGATTCAGACCTACTAAATAAGTTTAACATGGCTGAATGTAAGGCATCCAAGTCTCCCTTTCTTTCTGGCATCAAATTGTTTGAATTTGGAAATTCTCCATTGGTAGATATTACACTCTACAGGCAACTAGTGGGCAGCTTTCTCTATCTACACACACATGACCTGATTTATCTTATGTTGTAAGTGATGTAGCAACACATATGCACCAGAAAAATGAGCTCTATTGGAATACTGCAAAAATAATTCTTCAGTATGTCCAGGGTACAAAGAATTTCGGGGTGCACTATTCAGCTAGAGCGTCAGTCCAACTAGCTAGTTTTTCTGATTCAGATTGGGATGGAGATCCCACTAACATAAAATCAACTTCAGGTTTTGTATTTATACTTGCTAAAGGTTCCATTTTTTGGTCAATTAAGAAATAGCACACCATTTCACTTTCATCAAAATAGGCCGAGTACAGGGCAACAACCAATGCAGCTACACAGTGTGTTTGGTTGCAGGGAATTCTTTGGGAATTTGTGTCACAATTGATTCTCCAACCAACATTTGGGTGGAAAATAAAAGCGCCATCAAAATATCTACTGATCTAGTTAAGAGGCAAAGGACAAAGCACATTGAGATCCATATGCACTACATCCGGGGCTTAGTGCATGACAGGGTGATTTCACTGAAGTATTGTCCACCCACCGAGTAAACTGCGGACATTTTCACCAAGGTTTTCACATAGAAGACCTTCACTTACCTAAGATATTTTCTTGGGGTGAGTGAAGTATGGTGATTTGCTACTATTTATTGCAGATTTCAGCCCCATGTCCATTCTTGAGGGAAGGATTTGTCCCATGAGGTTTTCCTTCTTTCCTCGTTTATATGGACAAATAAAATTTCTGAATTATGTAATTGAGGCGACTTGAGCCATTGTTTCCAAGGCCTCCTTCATTTTGAGTGTTGTACTAAGTTTTTGTATTAAGGGAGGGTGTTAGAACAATAATCCAACCATTAGTACCTTAGTTTCACTCCTTAGTCAATTTTATTGCATTGTGCATTAATACATTATGGTGGTGGACTTAGGGTGCTTAGTTGGACCAATAGCTAGTCAAATTGAGGCATTTACACCCACATGAGCACTCTAGATTAGTCAACCAGCCACATGTCTTCCCTCATCATTGCTGGTGCGCTCCCATTCATTGAATGTGGACATCTTGGTTGACTAGGAGCACTAGAGGTGTATTTTGTCCATTTTTGGCTTGATTTGGTGCATTTAATGCCACCTAGAGGCTCTAAACCACCCAGATTTACACACTCATGCATGCCAAGGTGTAATCATTGCCCCACATCATATGAACCATGTCCACATAGCAATTCGTGGTTGTTTGGGCTGATTTGGAGCGTGATTGGCCCACCTAGGGGGGATTGATGCCAATTCAACAATTTTCACTTGTACAGTCACAATGGGCTCCCAAAGCCTCACCAAACTATTATGATGTAATATAAACCTGTTACTAACATGTTTTTATGTTATACAGTCAAAATAGAACATGTTTTTGTTCACATTGTGTGTGTAAATTGCTTCTTAATTGATGTTTTTTTACTGGTTTTGCACCAAATTTGATTTGTGAGTTTATCTAACACTCCTAGATCTTCTTGTAGGTCGAATTTCTCACAATAACTAAAAAACAACTTTATATTAAGGAACATTGTGTCATGTGTACATCAAGAACATCTTAAATGTCCAATGTTACATTGCACCTGTACCCACCACACCTTCAGGTGTACCCCAGGGAAAGAGGACCAAATTTTTCGACCAGGAGAGGTGTTATTGAGCATTGGTGGTCATGGCTGGGCCCTTTGGTCCTCCTTTAGGGGTAATATGGCTTAAAGGCATGTTGACTGCCATTTAAAGAGGTTTTTAACCTCAGGGTTGTTGTCTGGGGCCCCTAAGGATGGACCACTGGGTCTCATGGCTCCATATATTGCTTGTGTGCTCTAGTGGCCTCTGCTTAAGCTATGAGACACCTTCATTTGCAGCAACTTCATACACCCTCATGGCCCTTCAGCCAGTGGGTCCTTGCTCTCCTTGACCTTATTTCCTCAGAGGAAGACATCCTCCATGCCAGGTCGTTTTCATGCTTTGAGGAGGGCACTGAGGGATTTTACAACATTGTAGGGGTTATATGGGGCATAACGCCCTCCCTCCAGCTCACTCTAACCTTTTGTTCAGAGTGATTCTCTTATTTGAGCGTGTTTTGACACTTGAGGATACAGATACAGATACCCCAGGTATCCTACCTTAGGCTATATTTTATTATTATTTTCTTTTAATTTCAGTTGACATTTTATAATTTAAAATTAACTTATTTTAAGAAATGTCGTCTTGGATATTTTGTAAAAAGTGAGTGTGAGATCATATAAATAGATCTCATCAATTTCATTTTAAAGGAGAACTTATGGGATAAATCACTATGCACTTGTTTTACCCTTCTTAGGGTTTCTTTGGATGGATGTGCTCCTCTTGAGGAAGTTTTCAAGTTAATACAAGCTATTTTTCTGGTAATTCTTTGGTGAATCTCTGCTTTTGGTGATGCTTCAATTTGTTGGATGAACAAAATCACCCGAGGAGGTGAGGCTTCTTACCTTTTTCATTGGATGTTGGTGGATGTGCATGTTTGAGTCTTAGTGGTGGCCTTAGAGCTGCACTGTCCTAGGATAGGCCATTACCTTCTTTCTTATTGCCTTAGCAAACAAAGGCACGTCTCCTTGACAAGGTGCCCTAGGGATTCTCCTTAGTTTTTCTAGGCTAGTTTCTTAACCTAGGACCTTTCCTAACTAGATTAGCCATATTCCTAAGAATCCCTAGGTTGGGTATGGCTAGTGCTAGGGTTTCCCTAGGTCCTCACACAAATTTTCTCTCACAAAATTAACCTAGGGTTAGTTCTTAGAATAGTTTTTAGGTTTAGTTTTGGTTATCCCTTAGGTTAGCTTTAGGTGAGTGTTAGATTTCCTTTTCCTCTACCATCATCTAAACCTTGCTATCTTCCAAAAAATTTCCTAAACTACATTTGTTGACCCCTTTTCCACCTTTTCTATCCTAGGGACCCTTTTCTACCAACTCCAAAACCCTTGGCTTTGTTGCTGCTAGGGTTGTGTCGCCACTACTTTTATCGCCCGCGGGCATGCCTTCTCCTCCTCATCTACCTCATTGACACTCGCACTACCTCCTCAAAAACCTTCTCTAGCCCTCTTTCCAGATCTTTGCCGATTCCCTTTTTACTCATCGTTGCTCCTTCCCTGCTACCAATAGTTTCCCCCATGAGCCCGCCTTTTCTCCTCGTTGCCTCCAACATCTTCAATTTTACTCCACCTTCCTAAACCTCCTCCCTACCCTCGGCCCATGTTCCTGATAGCACAACCTCCCTCTCTTTGACCTCGTCACTAAAGAAGCCTCTACCTACACCCACATTCTGTTAGTCGTCTCTACCCACGAGCGTTTTCTAATAGCCCTAGAGACGTCGCCCATGATCCCTTCATGGTTTTGTGAAGATCCCTTCATCCACATTCGCCTCCCCTATCCTCACCTCGCAGCTACTTGTTAGGCTTCTTCTACCCTCTGTTTTCTATTGTAGCGGCTCCCCCTCATGCCCTTGGCTACCACCCTTCTTCTAGGTCTGTGCAACCTTCCTTTTCCTCCTCTCCAGGCCGTGTATCAAGCCAAGGTGCCATCACGGGCTGCCCTTTACAATGACATCCCTCTCAGATTATTTCCATATATTGTACTCACTAGTCACAAAATACACCTTGTTGGCTCATAATTTACTGAATCATAATTATGATAATAACGTTGTTGTTGTGAGATAATTCAACAAATTCTAATTGTGATGACCAGTGGTTACATGAACACATTCTTGTATATTGGTTTTATGATGCTACTGTGAATATGGTTTGGATAAATGACTGATATTTTATTGCTAATTCACATATTGTATGTTACAATTGATGCAATCATTTGGTGATCTAATATATATGATCTCTTGATGATGCTATTGATATTGGTTGCTAGTATAAACACTACTTTCTGCCATCATATACGTTTGTGACTGATATCTTTGGCCTATGTTATCATACACTGCTGCATTGATACTTACCATTGGTGCAAATAAAGACCTATACTGTCACAATTACACATATATACAATTGACACATTTGTTATGTTGCTATTTATTTTATTTGAAGTGTTCAACAAGAATGACTATGGGAAGGTAACCGAATATGTATTGTTGTACTAACTACCTATTTGGGTAACCAATGCTTGTTACGTATCATTTTATACCTATGTGGTTTGGGGGAGTGACTTATCCTTGCACTTGGTCAATTGTCACGTATTTATATTATTGTTCCCACTCAGAAACAAGATATATATTTTGACTGATATATTGCTGCAATAATACACCTCGTATACACCCGCACCTACTCTCATATTTGAATCCAACAAGGGTGACTGATCTCTGTCATCCCCGAAAGAGAACACTTTTTTTTAGTATCTTTGCAGGGTCAAATAGGGCTCTACCTTAGGAGGCTTTGGCTTCCAAAGTAGTTGGGGACAAGTGACTAAGGTGACAGTGGTCACTTTCCCTTATATGCTTACCGACGGCTTAACCTACCATTTCAACTGGTAACATTTTGGCATTGTTGCCAAGGACCATTTCAAAATTTGAAGTGGTTGATCCCGAGTCATTCACACCCTAGAAAGAACGACATTTGGTAAGCAAATTGAAGTGAATCTTTCTTGTTATTTTGAAAATATTATTGTCAAAAACTAATCTTGCAGATATTACCTGGCGACTCCACAAAACCAAAAATGCTTAACATTTTGGTGTCATTGTTGGGGACCTCAAATTCATTGAGGTTATTTATCGAGACAAGAAACGACATTTTGGTAAGTCTTGAAGTCCTTGATTTTGATTACATATATTTGATGAATTATTAACCTATAGGATTACCTGGAAACTCCACAAAGAACTCAGGCTACCCCATCAATCAGGTACGTATTTTCTTTTGATATTTTGGTGAGATTTGTTAAGCTAACCTGACAGGTCTCTCCTGGCTACTCCACTGAAGAAAAACTAAAAAGATCGAAGCAGGAATTTTCAAGCAAGAAATATGGGGATGCTTGACCCGTTTAATTTCTCAAACATCCTAGGTTACCCGAACAAGTTCAACAAGCATCGTTGTCTTAATTCTATCCTCACATTTCACAAGGATAAAGATATCATTGTGACGCATATTGCAAAGTTTAAAGAAGTCCTTGTGACATGGGACATTATGGATGGGGATACGATTATACAATTATTCATGATGTCCCTTGGTCTGGGAGGGAACTAGGATATGGATGCTTGGTATGATGGACTCCATCCTATGAGAATATCTTCCTTTCGACAGTTGATCGAGGTATTATACAATCAGTGGGATCCTAACATTAAGAAGGAAATCTTAAAGACTATGGAAGACGAACAAGCCTCAGAAGATCCTGAAGAACTCCTTGACGATGAAAGTAAAGATCAATAATACATAATTGAAGAAACCAAGGAATACACAGATTTGGTAAAATTTCCTTATCCTCCATTGAAAGTTTCTTATGATGTTCTGGCCCTCTTAGAATAAGGTTATGAAAATATAGAAGGCAACAATTACTGGGATTTCCTCGGTCCACTGGTATATGACTCTTTGAGACCTTGTAGCATGATGGGAAAGGAAGTTTTTCCTATCATTAATGAAGCTCCCACTACCTTCCATCCCATCATGCTCCCGAATCAGTACTTCCAACATCCTCTTGTGGTAAGTATTGAAGAAATTGTTCAACCCTTTCCATCCTATCTTGGTAAGTCAGTAATAATCCATCTCAACAAGATCAAGGAAGGTAGGTGGACAGGTATGATTTTCATTACTCAACTTCATAGTATTTATTGTTTATCTTTTCATTTGAAGCATGAAGGTATGCATTATTTTGCTGACAATTTAAAATTTCAAGGATTATTTGGAATACTAACACATTTGTGAAAATGACAAGTGATAAACATTAATATCCGAAGAAAAACTTGAGTGGATGTAGGGAAAGGCTGTGTTTGACATACAACGATCTGTGAAGGCCTGCATTATCAATTGCCTTTCTAGATCAAAATCCGGTGATCAATTCCAGGCAATTTTTTTTCTCAACACCGGGGTATGATGGAAGGTGCCCTTACATAAGTCCACTAGAAGCGTGGATTATTAAAGCTTGTCAAAGTAGTGCTCCTCCAGGTTCTTCAAAGGGTAAAATTATATTTCCTCATTCAGATGAAGACCATGATACGTACTCAACATATCATCAACAAGGTACCTGCCTGGATTACATTAAAGGGCAAAGGTGAGACATCAAGTATGAATTACTTACTTAAATGGTTACATTGGTGGTATGAATTTACCTAACATATTCTGATTTCCATGCTTAGAGTAGGCAGGGTCAGTTGCATTAGGGATATTTCTCTACATTGCATTTGATGTCTTTTTCAGTGTCTAGTTAGTTTTTGTTCTTCTTAGATTGTTTCCTTCATTTTGTGAACAAGGAAGGATAGAAGTGTCTGCCTCTAGATGCTTTTAATCCTTTTGGACATTTGATATGTGTGTAGGTTTACAGGTACTAGCAGATTCACAGGGTCTCGAGCATTCTCGGGAAGAGCACTCATCTCGCATTTGGGGCCAGTGTTACAATGCACCTGTACCCAACGCACCTTCAGGTGTACCCCAGGGAAAGAGGAGCAAATTTTTCGACCAGGAGAGGTGTTATTGAGCAATGGTGGTCGCGACTAGGCCCTTTGGTCCTCCTTTAGGGGTACTATGGATTAATGGCATTGTTGAATTCCCTTTAAAGAGGTTTTTAACCTGAGGGTTGGTGTCTGGGGCCCCTAAGGGTTGACCAATGGGTCTCATGGTTCCATATCCTACATGCTTGCTCTGGCGGCCTCAACTTTAGCTATGAGACACTCGCCTTCATTCGTAGCCACTTTGTACACCCTCTTGGCCCTTCAGTCAACGGGTCCTTGCTCTCCTTGGCCTTATTTCCTCAGAGGAATACATCCTCCATGCGAGATTGTTTTCATGCTTTGAGGGATTTTACAACATTCTAGGGGTTAGATGGGGCATAACGTCATCTCTACAGCTCACTCTAGCCTTTCGTTCGGAGTGATTCACTTATTTGAGCATGTTTTGGCACCTGAGGATGCAAATATCCCATGTAGCCTACCTAAGGCTATATTTTACTAGCATACCCCCAAAACAGGGGAAGTGAAACGCCAAGACGAAGTTGTATATGTTGTAGAAAGAGAAAAAAATTGTGTTATAGAGCAATTTGTGACATAATAATTAGAACATAAACAATTTTACCATAATATAAATATGTACATCAGGAATGAATTATTAAAAGTATGTTGAATTATTTTTTGTAGCCAAGAAGAGATAGAGTATGTAGACGTTTTTCTTCTTCTTTCGAAGTGATACATAGGAAGTGTCATTCATCTTTGCATATCATTCGAAGGAGAATGATGGTGAAATTCACATTCCTTGTAATGTTGTAGTCCGAGACATTGCTATGAAGGTCAAGCCTTGACGTTTAGCGTTACCAATTTCGATAGTTGATCTTGTTAATGTCAACCCTTGGGATTTATGGATAGTTAATGCCCAAGCCATCTTGAGGAGAACTTGTTTTCTATTATTTCGTTGTGCAGGTGGAATAGGTATGTGCATTGGGTTGGATTGGTCCCATGGAAGCCCAATGTAATTATCAAATTCCACGACAACATATGGTGGTAATTGAGGAGGGTTAGATCCTGGTCTGTACACAATTTGGATGACCACTCCGAGAGCACCATTTACTAATCTTGATTGAACCTAAAGATTACAAGTTAGCATTACGCTTTGGCCTACACATAATAGTATTTCTTGGTCAAGTTGGGGGTCGTCTTCATGTTCTGCATCTGAACGCTTGGTGAAATCTGAAATAGACCTTGCGATTGGCATTGCTAATGATTACAGCATGTATTTATTGTGATTTTTTGCAAGGATGTTTGTTGCAGAAAGATGGATTGCTGTATCTGGAGCAACCGAATCCGATTGGTCCGTTAGTAGTCGAATCCGACTATCATTTTAAATAATAAAATATAAATAATATATTAGATGATGAATATTACAATGATGTCTTGGACTTAAATATGGCTTGAACATTTATGATGAGGAGACACCTCCTTTCATACTAACCTAACTATAAATTATTTAATTATTTAATTATAATCTTATTTTATGTTCATTACATTGCCACTCCCTTTAAGGGAGCTTTGTCCTCAAAGCTTAGATTATTGTCTTTTCATTCTCGTTTTGTGTTGAAATAGTGTCATTACTTCATTTATGTCTTTTTTAGAACTTGTATTAGGTATGTGCTTGGTCTTTACGCAATAGTTTGTCATTTTCCTTTCATTTGTAACTTGAATTTGTACCTCGTTATGTTTATTATTGTTGTCCCATTTTCCATGTACATGAATACAAGGAATATTTTGTGATTGACCATATCAAGTGTTGTTTTAGAGATTGCTTGTCCCACAATACTCATGATGTCATCACGTAATGTTTCCATTTTATTATCCTTACGGTTTATCTCGAGAAGTGGCGTTTCATGGGGCTTCTTACACTCAAAGTCACCTGATAGTGTTACATTTAGGTTTCTCTAGGGTGGTAGAAGAGTTAAGGTAGAAGATGAATCTATGATATCTGATTCCTTTGACTTAGATTTCTTTGCATATTGTAGGATCCATCTTTTGTCATTGTATGGATCGTCCTTATTGTCAATGATAGTAGCTTGACTCTCATTATGATAATAGTCGAACTTATCTTTATCAAATATATTATTGGTATTTTGGTCATCCCTACAATATTTAGTCTCATTGTCTTGTTTATTGTCTTGATCAATTTCGTTACTCTCATTTTTGTTGACATAGTGGTCCAACATATCTGAGTTACTGATATGGTTTGTATTAGACCTTAGTTTTTGTAACATTTCCATTATCATGGTATTCTGGTTCTATGTCATGATGCTCAAGTTTTGTGCCATGGTGCTTATGTTCTGTGTCATCACACACATCTCGTCATCTAACTTTTTTCGTTTCTCGTGCATGATGTCTACTCTGTCATCAAATTTTCTTCCTAGTACTTGAACAATATATTCTTTGATTTCTTTCTTAAGTGCCTTGTTATTTTTCGTTTCTTCTCTGAATTTTCTTTGGTTGGCAACGAGGGCCTTGATGTCCTTCTCCAATTTCTCAAGTTTGTCTTTGAATTCCGTCATAGCCTCGATCCTTTTATGCAAAAGTGTGTATTTGGAAGTTTATTTTGACTTATGGAGGAATAAAAGACAACTAATGTCTTTGAAATAATTAATGAATTAGTAATAATTATTATAATTAATTTATGTGTTGAAATAAAATAATAAATATCAAAATATTATATTTAAATATTTTATTAAAATGTGGATTAATAAGTTTTAAAATATTATATAATAATATTGATATTATTATAATAATATTTGTTTTATTAATATTGTTTTTGTTTGTAAGGCTACGTGGAATGAGGGAGGGTGCAACCTAGGTTGAAGTTGGAAAGCAAAATCATGTGTTGATCTTACTTTATCTTTTATCTTTTTTTACTTTCTTTTTCCTTTCTTTTGTTTTTTTATTTTTTTTCTTCTATCTTTTTTTTTTTACTTTATTCTTTTCTTTCAATTCTTTACCTTTTTCTTTTTTTATTTTATTTTTTAACATTTTTTTTGTTTTTGGACAATGTCCTATATTCTAGGGAAACCCTAAAAACTAAATTTACACAAAATGTAAATAATGGCAAGGGAGTCTAGAAGGTGGAGCAAAGTGAGGAGCGTGAAGTGATATGGAGTGTGGGAGTGGAGGGAAGCGGAGCGGAGAGAGATATGGGTGAAAAGGAGCAACGAAAGAAATCAGGAATTGATGAGCCGAGTCCGAGCTCAAGTAGGAATTGATAAACCGAGTTCGAGTTCAGAGTGCAGGAGCGAATCCGCTCTGATACCAAATGGAGCAACCGAATCCGGAATCTGGTTGGTCCGTCAGTAGTCGAATCCGACTATCATTTTAAATAATGAAATATGAATAATATATTAGATGATGAATATTACAATGATGTCTTGGCCTTAAATATGACTTTGACATTCATGATGAGGAAACACCTCCTTTCATACTAACCTAACTATAAATTATTTAAGTATTTAATTATAATCTTATTTTATGTTCATTACAGTATCAAATTCTGAACGTTCCTTTGTTGATAAGAATGTATTGGTCCTATATTGGAGGAGGTTCCAATCTTCCAATGTTGGTGTAGCATTGTGGATGTTTGTCAGGAGCTCACATAATCGTTGTCGAGTGCCATCAGTCTATGCTTGTCGAAATACTTTTTCTAGGATGACGACGGTTCTAAATTCAATCCATAAACGATTTCCCAAAGTTGCTCCCGCGTATAAAGGTTTGTCCATGACAGGTGGCAGTTGGCCTAAATCACCGACAAGAATTATTGATCAATTGTCGAATAAGTGATTATTTTTTTCTGGGAAGCACTCACGCAAGCGACTGTCAATTTGTACAAACAATTTAGGCCCTATGAAGCTCATCTCATCAATGAGAATGTATTGAATATCTTTCATTTCTTCTTGCAACACTGATAGTGCTTGTCCATGCAAAGGTTGCATATTCTTGATAGGAATTCGAAGTCCTGTGTGTATAGTGGTAGCTTGTATATTAAATGATGCAACTCCACTTGGTGCAAGTAACAATAGTGGGTTGTGACCAGCGACTGCTTGAGAATATAATGCTTTCTTAATGGTGTTAATAAGGTAGGATTTACCTGTTCCTGCAGTTCCTTGAATGATCATCCGTAATGGTTCTTTAGTTCCTTGTTGTTTTGAATGTTGCAAGATTATGTCCAACGCCATCTGTTGCTTGGGAGATAATGTGTTTGTTGTAGTAGACTAGTAAGTTGTATCATGTATTACTTGTCCATTCCTTCAATTGTAGCCAATATAGTTTGATGCAAACTCTATTTTGGTTGTCGATACTTCTGGATGACTCCATGCATGGTTGATATCAAATTCTCGAAGGCCAAGCATGTCAATATCATTTATATGAATGCCTCCTCTAAGCATTGATCTTGATAGTGTTTGTCATTCATTCATTCCATTGTCGAGGTAGATATTGGTATCTTCATCTTCAGATGTTGTTTCATCGAAAGTGGGTGGAGGAATGCGATCGACATGCCATGCATGATAGGTATTGCGTATGGCTTCCCAATTTCTGATAATGGTTGTCTTTATAAGTCCTATATTTTCGTTGAATGAATGAAAGAGCTTATATAAAAGCAATTCATTCCAACAAAAGTCAACATATGAGTCAGAATCTTTAGATGGAATTGAAGGGAACCGTGGCCATACATGGACAATTGCAGTGGCAGTTCTTTTCTTCCATTTTTCATTCTTGCGTGCTCCCTTGCCTTATTTGCTTAGAGGAAGACATTCTCCATGTCAGGTTGTTTTCATGCTTTGAGGAGGACATCGAGGGATTTTACAGCATTCTAGGGGTTAGATGAGGCATAATGTCACCCTTACAGCTCACTTCGGCCTTTCGTTCAGAGTGATTCGCTTATTTGAGCATGTTTTGGCACCTGGGAATGCAAATACCCCAGGTAGCCCACCTTAGGCTATATTTTATTATTATTTTCTTTTTTCAGTCGACATTTTATAATTTCAGATTAATTTATTTTAAGGCATGTTGACTTGGATATTTTGTAAAAAACGAGTATGAGATCATATAAATAGATCTCCTCACTTTCATTTTAAATGAGAACTTATGAGATAAATAATTGTGCACTTGTTTTACCCTTCTTAGGGTTTCTTTGGATGAATGCGCTCCTCTTGAGGAAATTTCTTGGTTAATGCAAGTTATTTTTCTAGTAATTCTTTGGTGAATCTCTGCTTTTGGTGATGCTTCGATTTGTTAGATGAACACAAGCATAGAGAGGTCAAGCTTCTTACCTTTTTGTTTGGATGTTGATGGATGTGCATGTCTGAGTCTTAGTGGTGGCCTTAGAAATGCACTTTGTCCTAGGATAGGCCATTGCCTTCCTTCTTGTCACCTTAGCAAACAAAGGCACTTCCCCTTGTGAAGGTGCCCTAGGGTTTCTCCTTAGTTTTTCTAAGCTAATTGCTTAACCTAGGACCCTTCCTCACTAGCTTAGTCATCTTCCTAAAAAGCCCTAGGTTAGGTAGGGCTGGTGCTAAGGTTTCCCTAAGGCCTCACACCATTTTTTTCTCGCAAGCTTAGCCTATGGTTAGTTCTTAAAATAGTTTTAAAGGTTAGTTTTGGTTAGCCCTTAGTTAGGGCTAAGTTAGGGTTATATTGCCTTTTCCTCTACCATCATCCAAACCTTGCTATCTTCCAAAATAAAAAGCCCTTGAACCACACTTCTTCACTCCTTCCCCACCTTTGCTATCCTAGCGATCCCTCTGCTGCTACTACGGTTGCGTCGCCACTGCTTTTCTCACCCGCTGGCCTGCCTTCTCCTCCTCGTATACCTGGTCGACGCTCCCACTACCTCCTCAACAGCCCTCGCTAGCCCTCTTTCTAGATCTTCGCCAACTCCTCGTTTACTCGTCGTTGCTCCTTTGTTGCTACCGGCAGTTACCCCCACGAGCTCGCCTTTTCTCCTCGCTGCCCAGCAGCCTCCTTTACTTCACCCTTCTAAACCTCCTCCCTACCCTCGGCCCATGTTCCTGACAGCACAACCTCCCTCTCTTCAACCTCGCTGCTGAAGCAGCCTCTACCTACACCCGTGATCTATTAGTCCCCTCTACCCGCGAGCGTTTTCGAATAGCCCTAGAGTTGTCGCCCACGCTCCCTTCACGGTTTGGCGAAGATCTCTCCATCCCCGTTCACCTCCCCTATCCTCACCTCTCAGCTACTTGTCAGCCTTCTTCTACCCTCCGTCTGCTGCTGTAGCGGCTGCCCCTCACGCGCTTGGTTACCGCCCTTCTTCTAGGTCTGCACAACCTTCCTTTGCCTCCTCTCCAGGCCGTGTACCGAGACAAGGTGCCCTCACGGGCTGCCCTTTACAGTGGCAGACCTCTCACAGATTATTTCCATATATTGTACTAGCTAGTCACAAATTGCACTCCTTGTTGGCTCATAATTACGATAATAACGTTGCTGCTATGAGATAATTCAACAAATTCTAATTGTGATGACTATGGCTACATGAACACATGCTTGTATATTGGTTTTCTGATGCCACCGTGAATATGGTTTTGATAAATGACTAATATTTTATTGCTAATTCACATATTGTATGTTACAATTGATGCAATCATTTTGTGATCTAATATTATATGATCTCTTGATGACGCTACTGGTATTGGCTGCTAGTATAAACACCACTTTCTGCCATCATATACGTTTGTGACTGATATCGCCGGCCTATGTTATCATACACTGCTGCATTGATACTTACCGCTAGTGCAAATAAAGACCTATACTGTCACAATTACACATACTTACCGCTGGTACAAATAAAGACCTATACTGTCACAATTACACATATATATTGACACATTTGTTATGCTGCTATTTATTTTATTTCAAGTGTTCAACAAGAATGACTGTGGGAAGGTGACTGAATATGCATTGCTTGCTGTACTGACTACCTATTTGGGTAACCAATGCTTGTTACGTATCCTTTTATACCTGTGTTTTGGGGGAATGACTTATGCTTGCACTTGGTCAATTGTCACGTATGTATTTTATTGTTCCCACTGAAAAACAAGACTGATTTTTTTGACTGATATATTGCTGCAATAATACACCTCGTATACACCCGCACCCACTCTCATGTTTGACTCCACTCTCATGTTTGACTCCAACAAGGCACCCACTGAGAAACAAGACTGATTTTTTTTTACTGATATATTGGTGCAATAATACACCTCGTATACACCCGCACCCACTCTCATGTTTGACTCCAACAAGGCACTGATCTCTGATTTAATATCTTTGGAGGGTCAAATAGGGATCTCCCTTAGGAGGATTCCGCTTCCGAAGTAATTGGGGACAAGTGACTAAGATGACAGTGGTCACTTTCCCTTATATGCTTACCGACGGCTTAACCTTATATGCTTACCGACGGCTTAACCTGCCATTTCAACCTGTAACAAAGCACCAAACATCAACATATTTCCAAAACAAAATCCATACATAACTGTTAACAATTCATGTGTTCAAAACATAAATAACCAAACTACTCTTCCTCCCAGAGGCCATATATATCAGCACTTCCCCAAGAGCACACAGAAAAACTAACATTGAAGACTCAATTGACCAGAGTCGATGAAAGACCCCTCGGAGTGTTCCTCCCAAGCAATCACTCCTCCTACTAGACCAATGGCCCGCTTGGAAAGGCCATCAGCCACCTGGTTGTATTGGCGATAAATATGATGGAAGAAGAGTCCTTGAAAAAGCCCAATAAGCCGCTTAACACGACCTACTAGCCAATGATGCAGGTCCACAGACTGGATCAAATACATCACTAGACATACCAAAAGAAAACTCTCATCATGTATGGCTGTAGTAAACATAGACAATGAGTAAATGCATTGAAAGATGGATCATTGTTGACAAGACTGTAAATATTGTATGTAAAATAAATATACAAAGGGGACCTTTCGTAAGCTCAGGACTAAATGTTTTGGAGGATATGTAAAATTCTCCTTCATGACTTTGTCAATACGTGAAAGAGGGCCGGTGGTCAGCATCTCCAGCAACCTCCAAAGTTGGTAAGCCCTCTATCGTTATTCTAACGACAGAGTGTTCATTTTGCTCGCAATGTTGGTTTTCGTGATATGACTTGATAGAGTCGTGCAAGTTTTTTTATCATTACGAGACTCGAGAGCGTTTGTGTTGCTATCTTGTTGGTATCATCATATTTTTAATCTTGATTCCAGCAAGAAGTAATTTGTAAATAGCTTCTGTTGCTCTGTCACTTTGCATAGCCCTGTAGCCCAGCTAGCACTTTTCGCAGCACCACCTGTGTGAAGACATTGTTCCAGTGCACTAAGATATTGAGTCATATTGCATTTTGTTTCATCCATCATGACATTGCCAATTTTTCTTATGATGTGGCACATGGCTCGAGCACCTTACTAGTTTTTGCTATTATCTTCGGCCAATAGGTCATACTCCCATGTCTAACAACAAACCTTTTCTCGAGTTACCACATTTGTGGATCATGCTAAATCTTGACGAATTTCCTGTAAAGTTGTCATTTTTCCCTTTAACTTATTATTAAACTGCAGAATTTTGTTATACTACTGCTGTGCAGCTGCTGCTAAAACACAGGTCTCAGTAATCACACTGCCATTTACCGACACAGGTCTCAGTAATCACACTGCCATTTACCGTTTGATAATCCAGTAATGGTTTCAGTCGTATCGAGCGAAATCTCTTTTATATGATACCATAACAGTTCATGGGACAAATTACCAGATTGGATTACATGCTACGTCCCTAAGAGCCATTATTTGCATAGCTTCCAATGCAATTTGTTGTCAACTTCTCTTCATTCCAGACATGGCCTTTACCCCACTTCGTGTTACATGGTCTTCACAATTTCAGAATTTGCAAAAAGCTAATGAACTGAACTGTGTTCGACAAATTAGATGGTTTCACAGACTACAAGCACGCCATCCGTCTGCTGTTTGGACTTCCACAATTTTCTAAAGATTTCTAGAGTCTGAATTTGCTATATCAGAAGTGTCTATGAAAGGAAGCTTCGACTTCAAGCACATAGAAGCTTCATACGATCTTTTCAGAATGTGCAAAGCATAGCAGCAAGATTCGGTCCTAGCCTTTGTTGTATGGAAATTTAAAAACAATACAAAATTTGGTGAATTTGGTACTATCTGGATACATTAAGGTCACTGTATTTGATACTCGTACAATAAACTCAAAGACAAATTATCCAAAATCGTTAAAAATGTTTTTAAAAGTCTTAAATTTATAAACTAAGCCATCATCAAATTGTAAATGAAAGATTGATATTGTCTAATTATTAAAAGTTCAAAACACTGAATATGGAACAAAATACATATTTTCATATCTATGAAGTGTATACTTCCGATGGTAGAGCAGGTCTATATACTTCCATATTGTATTGGAATCGTGCCAACATGATGCAAGTTCTAGGTGATCTTTTATTGTGTGATATCTTTAATTATGTGTTTGGATCTATGCGTATTGATTTTTCCAGTGGCTTATTTCTTGGATCATATTCTGCAGTGCTAATTAAGTGTTTGGGTTATTGAGCCATTGATTTTTCCAGTGTCTTATTACTTGGATCAAATTCTGCAGTCCTGACTCAAAATGTGGATCACGTCATGTCATTAAATCCATAGCAAATTTGTCTCCAAAGAGAATAAACTAACTTTTGTCATTAAGCTCAGATGATTTAACACCATGTTATTTGAACACTGACAACTGTCTGCCATTAGAACGTCTGCAAACGTTGTTTGTTGTTTATAATTTTGAGCATGCTGCCACCATTTCTTTAATTAAATCTAATCGCATTTGAGACATGCTTTCATATTGTTTTCTTGCTCTGCAAATAACCTAGCTATTATTCCACCAAACAATGTCAAGAGTTCTCTACTTCTCTGGTAGTGAGCATATACCATCATCCCAAATCTGGTGTTAACATGTGAAAGGCCAAGAATAACCCCCGAGTCAGATTCCATGATTGTATATTAAGTTTGTCTAATTGATGAAAAGGTATTCCTGTGTATAGTGTGGGGTATTTTCCGATAGGTTCTTGTTTCTCTGAAAGGAACTATCTTTCAGTTGTCATGTTATATGTTGTGGGATGGGCAGACTCAGAAACAGAAACATTGGTGACCAAGTGTTAACCATTTAAAAGGCTTGTGAAAGGGGTTGACAACAGGTTGGCTCACCCAAAAGAAGCCTGGCAAATTGCGAGCTGTTCATCTAACAAGAATGTTCCAGACAAATGTATACCACTCGTCCACATCTCCTGCCAAAACATGCAAGCAATTAGCAACTCCAATTTCCGACCACCATCACCACCATGTAAATAATTTTCTATTATCTTATGTATTAACACCTGGATATTTGTGTGTTAAGCCTCTGTTTAATTAATCTTGTATGGAAAAAGCATATTCAGTATTCGTAGTCAAAACCCAAAAGGTTAGCAAAAAATATTTCAAGGTTTCATTACATGGATATATGTACTTAAAACAACTACTAAAGACATTTGAACAAGGTAATATTTACAGATTATCTGCTGTAACAGGCGACATATATTCAAAGCTTTTCGGCTTCCATATGGCACAAGACAGGATATACCCACAACAAACCCTAACAAAGACGAATACGGACGAACATTTACTACATCAGACACTCTACAATACACAAGAAGCTTATGCCTTCTACCAAATGCAAACAACACTACAAAACACATATCAGATAGTAGCAGAAGTGGTCACAGAATGTGAGATTCAAAATTCAAACAACCCGAAAGAAAATCTTGGTCCTTAAATTTAATACTAGAGAACGGAGTCTACACTTTGGCCTCGTTATTGAAAGATAAGAAAAGAAACATTAGTCTTCCCAAGCTGAAGTGAAAGAAAGTTTCTACAGCAGAACTTCTTTGTTGAATATCCAACTAAAAGCACAGGTTTGTCCTTGTTTTGCCCTTTCTTGAGCTCGCTCATCCAGCCTTCTGATACGAGGTGCCAATCTGCAAACATAATCTTGGGCCTTCCTTCCCTTGCTCGAAAGATCTTCAATTTTCTCCACATTCCATCTCTTGACCAAGAATTCCAAAATGTCAGCATAATCCCTCGCTGTGTATACACCTAATCTCTGAGCAACAGCTGAAAAGTGCTCAAACAAATTATCATCCTGCCCATCATACATTAAATGTGCAGGCATGGAAACCTTTTTCCGCATCATATCTTCAAAAGCTAACATTGTGGTGTCAGGGTCAATCTCAAACAGCTTTTCCACTATCTTACTATATGCAGTCTCATGGCGCTTCTCGTCTGAAGCAATAGTTCCACATATCTGGGCCAGTTTTAGATCACCGTATCCTTTAGCAAATCTTGCAGTGTTACCATGTGATATAAATGTTGCTCTCTCCTGGAAAGAAGTGTATAAGAAACCAAGATAGGGACTATTTTCTGTTCGGGGATCCTAAACAAGCAAAAAGATCAAGTCAGAAAAATCTCATTCAAGCACTAAAATATCCTGCAGAAAGCTTGCAACATGCAATATGGTGAATTCAGTATGCTAGTCATACAGAATGATATCCCACAGCCTTTTGCCCCCAACAATAAAAATATGACTATGTTTGCAAAGTTCAGACACTAACGTCACTTACCATTCCAGACCCAACTAGATACTGTATGGTTTTTTCAATCTGTCTCATGTCCACTCGGCCACACAAGTAAAGATATTTATTAAGAAGATCACCATGTCTATTCTCCTCAGCTGTCCACATACGTGTCCACGTTGCCCAGGATGTGGGACTGGCACCAGTCTCATCTCTTACACCATCCAGGGTGTTCAGCATAGTCTGGTAAGTAGGCAACGCTTCCTCTGTAATCATATCTCCCACTAGACAAACTAAATAGTCATCTGGTAATTCAAGCGACCGCTCCCGCAATTCTTTAGCTTCATCAATGAAGCCCTCAGAAGCTGGATCAGGTAAAAAGTCTTGTGGCTGCCAAGACTTCTCAACGGATTTCAAGTGAATCAATATATTGCTTTCTGCCCAGTCCTCAAGCGATTTAAAGATCTCAACCTTCTCAGGTGGCATGGAATGAGTCACCTGTTTATGAACTTCACGTGGTTGGACATTAATTTTTATCTTTCCAACTTCCCTGAAAAATGAAACAAATGACGTTAGAAATCACAACTACTTTATAAAAACCAAAAGCGTACTTAGGGAATGAAGTGCAGGAGTTCTACACAGTGCCAACCAAACTCTGAAAAGACTAAATAAGTGATCACGGAGAGACAAAATATACTGATGATTACATGACCAAGCATTATTAACTGGGGATCTGCAATTTGACTCATGGACAAATACAAGAAGCCTAGAATTGGACACCCAGTGGAGACAAAAATCTTAAGCCAGTCCCCACAAAACAAGGATGTAAACACTAAAAAACACAACAGTATCTCCACCAAACCCCAAAACATGATCAAAGCATGCATTCAAATCCCGGATAGCTGATGTTTTATGTTGTACGCTTACTCTAGGCCTATTGAGTGTTTAGGCTACGGCTTTGGGCTGTTTGTTTGTTTATGAGTATATATCCATCTATCCATCTTAACCCAGGGTTTTGGGCTCCTTGTTTGTTTATGAGCATAAATCCATCTTTAACATGTTTATGAACATAAATCCCGGCTAACCGATGTTTTCTGTTGTATGCTTACTCTAGGCCTATTGAGTGTTTAGTCTAGGGCTTTGGGCTGTTTGTTTGTAAGTATATATCCATCTATCCATCTTAACCCAGGATTTATGGTGTATACTAATTCCTTTATAATTATATATGTTATTTTTATTATTAAATGTAATGTTCCACCAAGTTTCCGAAAAACAGAGCAATTGATGGGGGACATGTGGAGACACCCCCAAGTTTTTAAGGAAATTCATGGGGGACTGGGGTACATCTAGGCCCTCCTGCTCTAAATTATATTTAGAAAATAAAATCTCAACATAACAATTTATACCGTGTAAATTCATCATTGTGCAATATAAATGTTAAATTCAAAATTGCAAAATGACATAAACCCGATTCATCAATCACCATTATTAGGGTTTTATGTATAGTTTTTAGGGTTTTTTAAAAATTGAGTATGCCCAGTGCCCACAAGCCCCCCCCCCCCATTTTGCAGAATGCATCTAACATTTCGAGAGGGGGCGCACACAAGTCCCCCATTTGCACAACGGGTCTTGCACATTAGTGAAACACTTCGCTGTGCGTTTCACCGAGTTTCACAAAATGGGGGCGTGAAAAGGGCAGGGGCACCCCGTCCCCATGGAAGACTAATTATATGCTTAACTTTTTTCAATTCAATGTATTAAAATTGTATTAAAGTTATATAAACAGCAAACGACACGCCACATCCACAATGATATTTTCTGGAAGTTTTTGAAAATGTATGCTCAAGAGTCAAAAGTAACCGTACCAGTTTACTGTACTAGTTTAATGAACGTTTTGGTAAGTACTATCCGCAATGATATTTTCTGGAATTTTCTTTAAATGTATGCTCAAAGGCAAATGTACTAGTTTAATAAACGTTTTGGTAAACCAACCCAGTTTTTCAGCATATATCTTAACATATTAACATGGATCTATGGTGCCATGCAGATACATTTATACAACCTAGTTTCATTAATTATTATATATGATTTTCATTAATTAGAGTCTCTGAACATTTAATGGACTGTTACATTGTGTACGCTACAAGTAGAAAAGTTATGCTTTAAGTAAAGGTTACTAGTTAAGGGGAGTTTTTAGTAAACCGTCCCGGTTTTGAGCTTTGAGCGTTTCTATTTAATTAGCAAATACTAATTCAAATCCCCTGAGAAAGAAAGCACAATATTCCATAACCCTAAAAGATTCCCCAATACAGGAAACATTTCTGATGATATACAATTAAACGATCCGTAACTGGAAGCATGACAAATAAAATCCTTTGAATTAAATATTGCGAGCTTGAGGTTTGAGAAATGAATGTACTTACTTGGCCTTGGGAGGCAGCGTTGTGGTCATGGAAACCTTGTGCGATCTGCCCAATTTGGCCAGCCCAAGCTTGCCGCCATGGAAGAGTGGCGTAGGCGCAAGGAGTCCCGCCACTGAGGAACAACCATATTTGGGAGTTCCCATACATTCCACAAGACAGACAGCAGGCGCCATCTCTTCTCTTCAATTCTGCCAAACACAATCAGAAGAAGTTTTGCTTCAAAATATAGACAGAGAGAACGGCTGCCTCCACTTGGCCCTTTGCATGGTAAATAAAATCCAATATCCTCTACGTCTACCTCCCTAACCTCACCTGCCCACAGTTTCTTACCCCATGTAAATCGTGCGCCAATGTAAAATCTATGTGCGGGGCCATCGAAATCTAAAACCACTCTTAATGAATAATTTTAACGGTGGGTCAGTCTTATCGCCGAGCTTGACAAGTGGCATACTTGGCATGCGCCACATGTTATAATGTTGGTATGTTCCATGGATTCTAGTTGAATTGTGATTTCACTGGGTGAAAGTGAACACGTTCAACCATTTTTTCATCGAAAATCTTTCTCAAATCCAGGATTTTTTTGAGAAAATTTGACATGGAATTTTGTCTCTCCTAATAAATAAATTAAAATGGAATTTTGAAATTTGAGAAACTTACCATATCTGAAATCTCAACATATAATGTAACAATATAGAGTTTAGATGATAATTACCACAAAATATCTTCATATCAATTGATCATCTTAATACACTAAAGTAGATAATAACCGTAAGTTTAGTAATGTAACAATATAGAGTTTAGATGATAATTACCACACAAAATATCATCATATCAATTGATCATCTTAATACACTAAAGTAGATAATAACCGCAAGTTTAATACACTAAAGTAGATAATAAGCATACATTGAAAAAGATCATAAATAATAACTAGAAGTTAAAGAAGCATATGATCATCTTAATATACTAAAGTAGATAATAACCACAAGTTTAATACACTAAAGTAGATAATAAGCATACGTTGAAAAAGATCATAAATAATAACTAGAAGTTAAAGAAGCCCCACCACATATGGCATTGAAACAATATCTTATTATATAAATTGATCAATCATAAGATATTCACAAGTTGAAAAGGACCCACGACACATTATATTAAAGCAAAATCTCAATAGATAAAGACATAATTATAAAAAATGATGGTAATGGTTACCCTTCATTGAAACCAATTTTGTTTTATCGAATCTATAAACTTAATTAATTAGTTTAATTTATATAAAAAAAGAAACTCTTATGAGGATACTCAAAGGCACTTCTCTACATTTCACCAATGGTATCCAATGTAAACTTGACAACATTGATTACTACGCCTAACTAACTAGAGACATCAAGTGAGGCAAGCAAAAAGAATAATTAGCCTAAGAAATAGATATGGATATCTCTTGCTTGAAGCATTGAACTACTTGAGATAGCTCACCAAGCTAGTTTGAATGATCAAATTCCTTTTGATTAACTTTACAAAAATATCATAATAACATGGTGTATGTATTTATTTGTTTTTTTTTCCTTGGAAAATAAGTCACATTATATTAAAAGAAACAAAACACATTTTTCAGAGACCAATTGGCTTTATAAGTGCATAAGCACAATGGAAACACTACTCAAAAGAGCAAGAAGGGTCATATACACCCTTTACATCCCTATTACGCATCAAAATTCTGTTTTGAGCTCAATAAACCTCAGATATACAATGCACATATTAACATAGCTCATATAGAATGTTTGATGCAAGAACAATCATTTAAATCCCTATTACATGGCCATTTAATTGTGCATTGAGCACAAAAAAAAAAAAACTGTAAAAGAAAAGACAAATGTTGCTCGTCGCTCCCAGAAAGTATTCTTTTGTATGCTTATGCAAACTCACCACTATATGTAGCCACCACTGCCAAAATGATTACACACATCGGAAAAAGTTGTCAAAAACAACATTATCACTTACGCAAAATTATCCCCTATATATTTATTTGTTGATTAAAATTGTTAAGATCATAATTAAAAATTTAATAAAAAAAATCTAAAAATAAAAAAACATAAAATCTAAAAATAGGGATCATAATTAAAAATTCAATAAAAAAAATATAAAAATAAAAACCATAATCAAGAGCCAATGCCAATATATCGTTATTATCCATTAATAAAATTATATATGATCCATGGTTGGTCAATGATCACAGAGTAATATGTCAAAATCTCAAAGTAGGAATTGCATCCATCAAAATCTATTTGGAAGCCAGGTTTGCATCCATAAAAGTATATGAACCATAAAAATCCCTTTTCAATGAGACATGATTTGTTGAGAATGAATAAGACAAGACGTTTGTTTTCTCATTGTACATAATGTTATCATTGCCAATTGCATCAAATCAAATATCACGTTAGTAAAAAGATGAGAAATTCATAAATTTTAAAAGTGGGGACAAAATTATATTTTACAAAGTCGAAAAAGAAGGTATTTTTAATATTTTATTTTTTTAATTTTGATTACGTATTAATTTTATTTCCACATATTATAGAGTATTAACCTTGCAAAAATGGTGTTAAGTTTTCTTTCAAAAGTTAACACCATATGGTATGTTTGAAGCTTGATTATTTTCCATGACTTGTATGTTTCTTTGGAAGTGTTTGCAAACAAAACATTAACTACCCTTGGCTTATTTTTACATGTTTATGAGAATGACAATTCGTATTATCAAAGAACCTATTATTTGATAAATCTATATGTAGGGCGTCATTAGTTAACTCTTCCATGGGAGGGGTTGGGCATTATATATAATATAATAGTGACTTTTGGCACAACAAGTCTCTTGTGGGACTGAGACATGCCACCAACAATTGAGCAGAGTTGATTGCTCTTAGGTATACTCTTTTATTTGCTCATAGCTTTGGTATCCGAGAAATCCAAATTTTTTTAGACTCTCTTTTAGTTATAAACTGGATGAATAAGATGAGTCAGTCAACCAATATACATTTGGTTGCTATTATTGAGGACTTTCATAGAATATATGGGCTATTCAGCCACGTTACTTTTCAATATATCTATGGAGAAAAAAAACTCTAAAGTTGATCAACTATCAAAATTGGTCTTCGACAAGTGGAAAATCACTAACTACGATGAGATACCAACACGCAAAATATCTTTGAATACGATCCTGGACCCATCCCTTTCCGAAATCCCTGGGGAGGTTGAGTCCCTCCATGTTTTTGGTTGCATGTTGATTATATTTTTGCAGAGATCAACACTCAGTCATTTGGCTACAAATATAGAGCCACATTTATGTTTTGTGTCGTTTCTATAGACTATATGCACTTCCAAGTTTGACTATATTACAACAAATATTTGTTATGCATGACCAAATTGTTGCAAGACAAAGACTAGATATGGCTATCAAATAGCCTCTATACATTGTATTTTGTTATAATCTATAATGAAATGTGCCTTTTTTTCCGAGGAAAAAAAGTTTTATTTGAAAAGGATGGGTGCTAGAAGTCCAAATGTGTATTATGTTTTGATGCACCTATTTTAAGCTTTCCTTGAATAGACTGAATTTAACTCAATACTCACCAATCTATAGTATCTCCATCATTCACTCTACCTTGTATATTAAGTTCTCCAGCTTGCAACTTGTTTATTGCATTAGTACATAAAGTTTTATTATCAAAGAAAGAAAAAGCACTGGTTTTAAAATTTGTGAATATTGATATACAACTAAATTTTCCTATTTGTATATTGGACATAGCTTGGGTGGTTGGGAGGAATGATTGTTACCCTCCAAACCTAGGTTCAATCCTTTTAGTGACATGTTGAGCTCTTAAATGGGCATATTTGACACTCTTGTTGAGCCACATTTCTAACGACAATATCTTGCCTTCCCACAAAGGTTGAAATTTGACGTCCTACCTTGCACGCCAATAAATTTTTATATGATGTTTTATTTTTAACATTGCCTTTTTATTTGACGTTTAAATTTATTTTTAACATTGTATTTTATTTGACGTTTAAATCATAATAATTGTTGATTTTTTTTTCTAGGGGATTGTCTAAGATTCCTTTGGACTGGCTCTATTCGCTACCTGCTCTTCCCTAGTAAAGAGGCCTGGCTTCACAGTCTCTCTCCAAATATCCCCGCTCCTATTGTATCCTCGGTTTCTAGACCAAATCCTTGGGAAATTAGGTTGGAGAAGCTTGAATTCACTAAATGGTTGAGTGCCTTCCATCATCATACCCTTTTCTTTAATGGAGTATCTAAAGGAAATCCTGGGGAGGCAGGAGGGGGAGGAGTTCTCTTTGATCCCAATGAAGTTAAGGAATGATTATATTCTTGGGGTCTTGGATAAGATACCAATAACGTAGCTGAAGCTTTGGCCCTATGGAAAGGTCTCCATTAAGCTTGTGCTCATGGCATTTCTGAAATCATTGTGATTGGGGACTCAAGGCTAATCATCCAAGCCCTGGAGACAAAATCTCTCCCTACTCAGATGAAGTTGTGGAAAATAATCAAGAGAATATAGAGACTAGCCAAAGCCTTCAACAAGATAGATTTTTCCATGTTTCAAGGCATCTGAATGAAGTGGAAGATTTGGCGGAAAAGGTTGTGCTCCCTTAAGCAAAGGGCTTCTCAAATTAAATGGGATCTTGTCCCCCTTTCTGGTCCCATAGGACCTCAGGTGAAATGTTGAAGGGCCTACCATGTGACCATACTATGTGGCAGCAGCCCTTAAAAGCTCCCCACATGTCGCCTTGTGGCATGAGGCATGCGAACTTAGAATTCAGGGCCTCTCGTACTATCCATAAAGTCTCGATGTCATTCAGAGGTTTCTCACGCAAGATCATTTGGAATATGGCTCTGTATCAACGTCCTTTTCCCTCTCATTTTCCCCGTGTTGATCGTGTGATGAATACAACTAGAATTTTGGGAAATATGGGTTCTGAAGGTGTTCTTAAAAGATCTATTTCAGCAAACAAACTTTCCAAAGATACAAATTACTGTTTGGTTGGTTGGTCTCAGAAAGGGTAATTTATTTGTTGATCTCTGTGTTAGAAGGTGTATTCTTATGGCCTCCAGCTCAGAGTAGGCTGCTCCAGTTGACTCTCCCCCGTCGCTAGAGGCCGAGCTTCGGATTATCCATAGAAAGTTGAGAAATCAGAAACGCTACCTACTGCATATGGAAGACGAAGGTGGTCATCGCTTAGAACTTGTGGATAAAGGCATAACTCAAATTCAAGAGGAATTTGTTGAATCCGTTTCGCAATCTGAGCGGGAAATGCTAGCAATGTTGGCAAAATTGGAGATTCATTTCAAAAAGTTGGAGCTGCAGGTTTCAAGGATGGCAATGGAAAAGGTCACCGACCCAATTGCATTTCTGAAACCAACATCTCAGAGTCATGGCCTCCATGGGAAGTAACTTCGGGTCTTCTCTGTCTCTGGGTTTTGATTTTGTAAAACTCTTGATATTATATCTGCGATTTTTATCGGTTGTATATCAATCTCAATAGCTATTAGTCAGTCAATTTTCGGGTAGCTATAGTAAGTATTTCTATGTGTCTTCTCGTCTTTGTTCTCAGACAACAGACTTGGAATTTTGCAAGCTCTTCCATGGTAGTCATACCACTGCTTTTCTAATATGCTCTATAACCATTCATGTTAAAAAAAAATTGATTTTTTTAAAATAACTTTTATAATAACTATATGAAACATTGGATTCTCATATATTTCCTCATATAATACACAAATACAAAGTTTACAAAAACATAATAAACAAAAAAAACCTAACAAACATAATGTTTAAACCAAGCACACACATAAGACAAAGAAGGTTTATCATGAAAACCTTTAAACACACATTTTCACAAGCAATATAATAAGCCATTACCATGGACCGCCAAATACCCTAGTCAATTTTACCTCAAGGGGAGACAACAAAACCATGAAAAAAAATCAAAATCTTATATATATATATATATATATTCAAAATGACAGGTGAAATTAAAATTCCCACTTCATGACGATTAATTTTATAAAGTGGTAGTATTTTGACATATATATATATATATATTCAAAATGATAGGTGAAATTAAAATCCCCACTTCATGACAATTAATTTTATAAAGTGGTAGTATTTTGACATGTAAAATGGTATGTGATGGATATTTACTAGTCAAATTTCAACGTTGTCCCCCATTTCTCGCGGAATTCAGGGGGTTTTCCCTAGATTTATTGAACATGTATTGTGAAAAACAATCTCTCTAAAAAAAATTAGTCATAATTATAATTTGGTTATAAAAAACAATTATTTATCTAAAATAATAGTCATAATTATAATTAAGTAATAATAACTAGAATACCCATCTAACAAAATAGTCACAAATTACAATTATATTTTATAAAAAAAATAACAATAGAATTAATTATTTTCAAGTAATATTAATTCTACATGATATATCTATTATAAATTAATTAAGAATTTAATGTAGTTTTGTGTTTTGTTCGTAATCATTTGATTCTTTAAGGAAAAAACCATAATGAAGGGAGGGATTTTTCTTGATGTTTTGTTTTACATAAAAGGATATTAATATATCAAAACCATATTGAAAAGCATGAACGATGCTCTAGAGTTTTCTGGTTATGGCGACGTCGCTAGGGCTTACTGCGAGACTCGATATGGATGGAGACTTACATAGGACAATATGGATTCTATGTCCTTTTTTCTTAATATATGTCGATATTTATGTTAAGTGCAACCCTTTTCCTTAATCTTCGTAATTCGACCCTATTTTTTGGTCTTCGTTTTGGTGATCATATGAGATCCTTTTTAATTGCACATGGAGTCAAGTTTATGGTGCCATGCACTATAGACCTAGTACCATCCATGCATAAAAAAAAGTGGGAAGTTATTTCTGAGCTTCAGATCACTATTTTACTTTATCTAATGTTTTGGTCTCCTTCTTTTATCTATATCTTATAGTGTATCTTATAGCTGACCTTACTATTGGACTCTTTATGTATTTTTTGGTCCTAGAAAGAGGGTTTTCATGTCTTCTTATCAGTATGGAAGCTTTTGCTAGTATATAAGGTTTCTGGTATTTTCTCTTTGTTGTATTGGAGATATACTCTTATCTCCCCTAACATTTGATTGTGCATCTCTCTCTTTTAGGTGGTGGCTTTATTGTTTTTTGATGTCTGTATGTCAGTACCTATGCTCGCTTTTAGGTGGTTTTCTCATTTTTGAAGGGGTGGTTTTCTCCTTCTAGGAAGGGGCGACAGGTATGAAAAAAAGAAATACATCTAGGTTCCAACACCAAAAGGACTCCCAAGAAGAATGACTTGGATAAGGTTCCTACGCCGGATTTACGAACTCCACTTTGCCCTTCTCCTTCTGTCTTAGATGGTTCTAAAAATCTAAAAGACTATCATAAGGCCCTTCGTTATAACTCTTTGGGAAAGACTATGGTACCCTCCAAAGGGTTTTATCCAAACAAGTTGTCACTTCTAGACTGCATAGATGGTGATATCATCTCAAAACTTCCCCTACCATCACTAGTTTCCCCTGAGTACTCCCATGAGGCGCCTTTGTGTACCGCTCATTCTAACAGTATTCCTGTAGTCTCTAACTATATATTTTGCAAACCGCGGAATAAATGTATTAAAAAGGAAGGTGAAAGCTCTTAATTTTGCATTGGGTGATGATGTGGAAATGGTCAAGCTTTGCTCGATGTCCGAATATGCATCATTGGTGGGACGATTTACTGGATGTACCCTCTCTTTATCCTCTTTCTATAAGTGGGTCATTCATACATGGATGAATGCCATTGGATACACGCCTCATTGTATTTCTCTAGCTAAGGGTTGGTGGGGTATTTTCCTAAATTTTGCTAGAAGAGGCACATACCCTACTGATTAGGGTTTGGTTGAAGGACTTTGCAACTATCAAATTGAAACAATGGAATCCTACATTTTATGCAAGGAGGTAGAAGAGATTCATTCAACTTACTTGGGTCAAACTTCCAGGTTTTCCAATGGAACTTTGGATCAAAGATATTTTCAAGAAAACTGGAGATGCTTTAGGGGTCTATCTCTCTATTGATTTATCCTTTCGAATCACTGGTATAATGTATGTGGCTAAAATTCTGGTAGACATTAACCTTAGAGATGGACTCCTCGAATCTATGATGATTTCCAAATGTATGTATAAGCACCAACAAACCTTGGACTACATTGGGCTTCCATTCAAATGTATTCGTTGCCATTGGTATGGTCATCTCCTTAAAGATTGTTCATTGCCATACACTAAATCCTTCTAGAGGGTCAAGGAGCCTGATAAACCCTCATTTGCAGTTCCATGTACTCGGGGTTATGATATTCTTCCTATGATTCTAGACCCATTAAGTGATTTTGCATGTTTACACTCAGAATATTCAATGGATATGTTGATTAGCTCCTTTCAGGGTGATATTGTTCCTCGCGCCGAACCATATGTTGGAATTGGGCATATGGAACATCCAATACTTTCTGACTTTATGGTGGAGAACTATAAAGGGTCTAACAAGGAGTATCCATCTTTGGAGATTGCCCATTTTTGTATTTTTGAAGGCATTGGACCTTTGGGTAAGTCTTCTACCAACTTATTCTCTGAAAATATTGATCACATTTTTAATCAAGGCATAAGATCTTTCCTACTTTTTGGAGGTACTAGACTCTTTAAAGAACCCCTGGGAGACATCGCCCCCTTATATAAAGCTAGGGTGAGTCCTAAACTTGATCACTCTCTATACCAGCTAGGGTTTTATGAGCCTTCCTTATCTAGACTATTACTTTATCCCTCTCCCTCGAGATCTCCATCGATTGAAGATTTTCTTTTTTATCCAAACATCTGGATAATTCTAAGCCTCTCCTTGCTCTTGACTCTTTTCCCCTCCTTAATTTGTTTTCACTTAAAAACCCCCCATCTATAAATTTTAGCTCACTTACTTCTCCATCATTCGTAAGCCCATCCATTCAATAAAGATATTGTACCGAGATGATGATGCCCTATCTATTTGGACTTGAGAGTGACCATTGTCTGACTCCGCCCTCTCAAAATCCTTTGTGAAGATACGATTTGCGCAGTTATGACTATAAAAAGGGAACAAATAGGAAAATATGATTTACCCTTAACCCACAACCTATTTCAGCTAGACTCTGTGGACACAAATATATTATGGCATTGGCTAGGGAGACAACTATTATGGAAGTAAATTCGAGCATTCAACACACCATTAAAGGGAACCTTAAAGCAAGCTTTCCCTTATGCTCAGGTTTATAATGTTAATTTTGTCCTTCAATATTGGGGGGTCGAGCATCCCCATAAAGGACAGGCCCCTAAAATATTGGTGGAAGTCTCACATCCACATATTCTCTTGATACAAGAAACATTGGTTGCAGGAGATCACATTATTATTGATCTGTCTAATACTTTTCATGGTTGGTCTTTCAACTGTTCAGATGCAATTGGTAGGTCTAGAGGGCTACTCACAGGGTGGAAGAATAACCATTTTCTCTGTTTAAACAATCGATCTTTCCATAATTGTCCGAAGAATATTATATTTGCTAGAGAATTTGGCTTGGCTTATCTATCATAAATTGTAACGTCCCCCTCCATCACTTGGACTATGGTAGGGGATGCTAACGAAATTTGGGGACTCTAAATTTGCCCCATAACCATAATCACGTGTTTACTAATTCCATAACATACAAAAATACATGTGTGGAATGTAGATAAGATACATAGTTGAAATAAGATTTATCCACACACACTATTCATGCATATACAAGCACAATAAATTATAAGCATAAATTAAAAACATTGAATAACAAATTACAAGAGAATACTTATCTTAAAAAATGTTGATCCAAGCAACTGGTTGTGTAAGTGCGCTTTTCCACCCAACCATAGGCACGCTGTCCAACATATACTCTTTATGCTGAGAGGCCACCCCCAAGATGGGCTATGAGGCCACCAGGGTGAAGGAAACACCTACAGGATTCTCTCTCTCAACCCACAACCCAATATGCTCTCTACGCTTATCCAAATGCTCATATAGAGATCTAAAAGGGTCTCTCTTAGCTCTCATAACCTTAGCTTCCACAATACTCTCCTCACACAACACCCTTATTGGCTCAGTCATCCCCTTCACCGATCCATGGTTCTATTGGGCGATCCATCTTGTCGTGTGCTTCCTATGTGTGCATAGAAGAATACCAACCTATTAAATGTTGTTGGAGAACCACCCACAACCTCAATTCGTGGTTTCTCAAGCATGTAACAACAACATAATTTCAAGGGTTAAGGGTTCCTAACTTGCCCAACCTCTTTGCTCACCTATAGCCATGGATTTTCCTTCCAAATATGGTGTCCTAGATCCAAATTCAAATTTATGGGTTATACACAATTGCTAAAGGTTACGAACAACAATGGAGAGCTCTGCATAGTCTAGATATGCATGCTAAAATGAGAGAATGGGGGATTAGAATAAATGACTCCTGAGTAATGCAGATTGACTTTTGACTTGTGAAAGAATTGTCTAAAAGTGAATTCAGCTCCATGCTTCAATAACTACATGAAGTGACCTTTCCCACCAACTTCACATATGCATTCAATGATTGGAAAATAGTAAAAAAAGGAGATATTTGGCTTATTCAAGGCATATGCCAGAATTTTGGGTGAGTTCTAAGGTTGACACTTGGCAGCAAAGGATTAGTTCCCCTTAGGTCCCCTTTCCTCTTCCCTTCTGGTGGAATCATAGCCCCTTTGCTGCTCTTTACACAACCATTATTGGACCATTTTATTATTTGTGCACAAATATTTACATACATTTCAAATTGGCATGATAAGACAAAAACAAAGTCCAACTAACAATATTTACATCACATATGCATATCCATTCACTAGTCAGGCCTTGGCCTTGTGCTCCGCACTAGGTATCCAGACTAACATATTTACATCATTTACATAATTTAATTGAATACATTACAAGGGTCAAATTGGGGGTATTACAATCCCCTCCCGCTTGGAATAACATCATCCTCGGTGTTCTCTTTATTTTCAACAGTGTTCCATGTCCTTCATTTCAGCTGCTTTTACAATGCCTTTCTCTTCAAGGCAACTTTATCTTGTTTCTACCTATCTTGTATGGGGATGCTCAATCATTCCTTTGTGTTACCTTGGAACACCCCCAAGGTCTTTGGCATCCATCAATACCTATGCTCAAATAATGAGTCAATTCACATGTCAAATCCATTCTCATAGGATTCATCTCTTAACAAGATTTTTAAAACCATAGCCGAATCATATACACATGTATAATCACATTAAATCAGCAATAAGATACAAATAAACCAAATACTTATTTGCATAAGCATCTTCCTTTATTTCCATAGGTATCCCACTTTGTCTCCGGACAACTATGGCACCAACAAGACCCGCCCCACCCCACACAAGGATGGTACCTCTTCGCTGTTATATAGTCCCTCGAGCGTACCCATCCCTTCCAATGCTCTTCAAGGTGTGCATCGAAACGTAACCAAGTTTCTACAAGCCTTGGATCACATGTGCATATATATAAAACAAATCTTAAGCTAACATTCTAGCTATGTGTCAACATTTAAATAACTAATGCCAAGCTAGTAAGTTGACTGGGTTTATTGGGCATTCCATTAACTAGTATGTTAATCCCACTCCTCAAATGGGTTTCTAAATCATACAACAACTATTTCCAAGCCAACACCTCTATTGGATTTATTTGACAATCAAAAGGAATATAACCGCATGGCCCCTTCTCCTATGCAAACCAGTCGTTCCCTCTAGGAACTTCATAGGTAACTCACTTGGATGTGGGATAGTATCGACCCACAATACCCACTCACACAAAACAAGGATGATACCCCTTCTCTGCTACACAATCCCTCAGGCATACCCATCCCTCCAGTGCTCTTCAGTGTGAGTGTAGAAAGGTTACCAATACCCATGCAAGCCTCGTGAGCACCCAAGATCTTACTAAGTTTAATGGCACTACGGAGAGACAAGAAGATGCAACGGGTTTTACAAGGCTTCTTAACCCTAAGCCACAAATGGAATTTATTTTTAATTTTCAGCTTTAATAGCCAACATCTTCCCCAAGGACATATTTTCATCATCTCACCTGCATTACACACAAGCACGTAGTTCAGATGAGATGTCATCATAATTTTTTTTAATCATAAATTTTCAAATATGCTTCACATAGAAACTAAATTTCCCAAACATGAGGTCCTTCTCGTAATATCTAGATGTTGCAAGCCATAGCACATGGTCACCCTCCAATGTGTCATGTTGACACAATTCAAAAACAACCAATTAGTCAATAACAATAATAATCTAATTCAAATATGAATTTACAATTCTGTCTCCTACAGAAATTAAATTTATTTAACCATGAGGCCATCATCATATTGTTTTTATCTTGTAAATCAAAGCACTTTGTCCCTTATTATTTACACTTGTTTCCATAACCTGGACATCCACATACAACATGTCATCTTGATACAGTGCTAGATGAGCCAAATAATCATTAGTAATTAATAGTAAAATTTCAAATCTGAAATTTACAAATTTGTTCCCTACAAAAACATTTTTCATAGCCATGATATCCTCCTCATAATGTTTGTCCTTTGCATACAGTAGATTATAGTCTTTATTATGGACATACCCACACTGCCATGTCCAAGACAATTTTACCTGCAATCTGATTTTTTTTTCATTTGGCCAAACAAACTATAAGTATTCAGTCATGCAATCCTTTCGTTACAACATTTACAATAGTCACTAAAGTGATCTTAGAGTCACAACAGACAATAATTCCAACACTATCAATTGTGAATATCTCAAATGCAATGAAAAATATTTACTTTATATTCATCATTATCTTAATAAAAAGTGCAAGGTACAATCACATTATCTATGCAACTAAATAGAACTTTAAATACTCATGACTACAAAATCATATATTTTCATGCAACTTTATTCTCCCAATAGAACATTTTGGTATCCAATTAAATGTGTCTGCCTTCTTCATGCAATTCTTTCCCTAACATCCATATCAGTCCATGAAATTATCTCAAAATCGCTAATAATTGTATCATTTCAGCTACTAGCGAATTACAATGAAATATATATATCACAACCATGTATTAACAAAATGAAACTTAACATATGTACCCACACATATGCATGCATAACCATGGATTTACATAATATTTTAATGTACATTCACTCAGTTCTCCCTTGTATTGATTCATAAATACCATAATGTCATGTCATGCATTGCACCATGATGTTTTGGAAGATAGCCAATGTTGTGACACAATACCCAACCATCTCCCTAATCACTTAGTTAACTATCCAAGTTATTTCCTTCTTCATTTGAACAAAACGTTAGAAGTTCACTCACTCCCTTCTTGTTGGCAAAGAGGTTTCATCCTAGATTAACACCAATAGGGAGTTCATGGGACAATTGTGTAGAACTATAACATTTATGTTTCCAACCACATTATGGCCTTACCCATGACTATTTCATATGGCATGCACTGCTACAATATGACAATAAGTCCTCACTTACTTTGGTTATTAAACTCAGAACCAGCATACACACATGGCATGCTATTGTTTCATATGAATGCATTCAAAATTCTAAGCAGTTAGATGGTATAAGGATCTCCGCCTTAATACCCCATAGCTCACCATACCAGGTGGGATAACATTCACATAAATGCATCCAATATCACATGCAAACCAAGTTCTGTTGATTAAAATATAGATGAAGGGACTTTTACCCAATCCCATTTCATTACTTATGTAATCATCATAAATAAACCATTACCTACATGGTTTCCATCACATCTTTGATGCAACTAGATTAGTTGGTCTCTTACAAAGGTTTATGCAATCCTTCCACCAACCTCTTGATCGTATATTTATTGCCCCAACTTCTCTTCACAATGTTGTTGGCCACATGCAATAACATCAACAACATATTCAACCATGCCTCAACCACATCTGTTCATACAATCATCATCAACCATAATAATTTTCATTAGTGGCTCATGGCATATGTAAAACCATACTACCCTTACCGATATGCAATATCGTATGCACACCCAAGCATCTTGACATGCATGGTGCATTATATCTTAATATTCCCACTAGTGCATATGCATTTAACCTATCTAATCACTTGCATTTCTAGCATTCCTATTGTGGAAATTAAGCCCAAAATGTAGATCAATTACACTCACAAAATTACTAGTCAAACATGCAAAATTCCACAAAAAGGAGACTGAATATGGAGCATAACACAAAATTCTATTGAATAAGTGTACATCAGCCAACCTCATAAAGTAATAGGCTGTCCAAATATATAACTACATTAGATATTTGAAAGCATAAGGATGCTATTTGAATTGGACAAAAAACAGGCTTACTAAACTAGTCAAAATCCCCCATAGGTGCATAAATCACTTTCCTAATATGTCAAGATGCTCACGCATTGGATGAGTGAGATGTACCAGCGGATAAGTAATGGAAAGAGATCAAATCCATGCTTTTGGATGGAGAAAAATAAGGAGGATGATTTGGGAAAAAACAAGGCAGTTACTCCAAGGCTAGCTTTTCCTTTTTTCCTTAAAACTGTTGGAAAGAAAAGCAACTCAGGAAAAAGCAGAAATGCATTTTTACTATACTGGAATGACTACAAAGTTGTCAGAATCTTTTCCAGGATATTTCTAAAGAACTCCTTTATCCAGTTTTATCATTTGTTGACTTTTGGGTGCAAGTGGATCCCAACTAGCATAGTAAGGAAGCTAGGAGTAGGATAAAATTGACAGATTAATGTCTCCTAAGCCTAATTACGGGTTTGATTATTCTAACACCCCCTCTTACGCCTGAATTTATGCAAAATATCAGAAAAAAAATATCATATTATAGGGCCTAGCAACAAGGCTTAGTCACCCTTTACATACTGCTTGTCCATATAACCAAGGAAAGAGGAAAAAATCCTCCCTTAAACATGGACACAAACAAAAAAAAAATGGAAATATTGTTATCAATCATTCTTCACCACATGATCAACAATCCCCAACAGTGCTTTGAGATTACTGAAGGTCTTCTCATAAAACACCTTGGTGAAGATGTATGCTACTTGCTCTGAAGATGTGCAGTAGAGTAGAGGAATTGTACCATCATGCACAAGCTCCCTAATATAGTGCATATACATCTCAATGTGTTTGGTACACTGTATTTGAACTGGATCAGTGGATATTCAAATGGTGCTTTGATTGTCACAATATATGATAGTGGAAGTCTATGATTCGATCCCACACTCTCTAAGTATTCCCTGCAACCACAAACATTGAGTAGCTGCATTCACAGCTCCTCAATAGTTCGCCTCTGTGGATAAGAGTGCAATGGCACTCTACTTCTTACTTGAACAGCTGATTGGTCCATCTACAAGCATAAACACAAATCCTTAAGTAGACTTTCTATCAGTGTTATCACCTTCCCAATTACTATCAGTAAATCCAACTAGCTCTAAGTCAGATTTTGTTGCATAAAAAATGTAACACCCCGGTTTTGACCTTGTTGCATTAATGTATATGATGTAAATATTATATGGAATCATGACAAGGATCTCAAGTCGAAGGCCTTGTCATTGATTAATGTTTGGTATATAGGCGATCATGGTTGATGCCTATGGTTTATGTGCTAAGTCAAGCACATTTGTAAACATCATGTAAATATGCAAATTAATGAAAAACCCACAGCCAACTATGTCAACGCAACGAATAATGAGATGGGGGCATGATTTTCCTAAGGACAAGGGGGTGGGAATGTTAACCTTGAGCCAGTTTGGGAAAAGCCATGTGTCATGGGGATAACCAATTAGAATTGTCAACTACCCTCTTTCTTCTCTTCTCTTCCCAACCATTTATTTTTCGCCAGAAGGCGGTTGAGGTAGTTATTGCTTGGAAGGGGAAGAGTATGGGAAATTTTGAATTGGGTAGAGCACCCAGTTTTGGAATGTCATGTTTTGCTTGCATGGACAAGAAAATACCAGAACCGTATGCCAATTTGACTGATGCGTTCACGCTAGGGATTTACTCTCACATTTTGAGAGCTACAGGACGTTCAGGTTCAGGCATTCATCTTTCATTCACCACCATCTTTGTTTTCCCTAGGGGCGTGACATTGTGGTAGCAGCGGAGCTCTTCCTGGGTGTGTATCCTTCACATTCTACAAGTGTCTTCCCTTGGAAATATGGTGATTGCTGTGTTGCAATGTTATCTTAAACTACAGAATGTATGAGACCCTGTTACTCGTGTCCCAGAGTAAGCATTTGTTATGGAGTCTCCCTGTGGTGGTTGTGTTGTGCACCATGGTTTGGGTTTGAAATATGCCCAAGACTTAGGAATGGGAGAGACGTAGAATGTGATTTATAAACCTAGTGTGGAAACTCATGATAAGATAAGAGTGGCTGGTAAACCTGTTATGCACATCTTGAAGAGCACTGGAAGGGAAGGTGTATCCCGAGGGACTGTGGAGCAGAGAAGGGGACATTTCCTTTTGTTGGGTGTGTAGGCAGTGGGGAAGCCAGGCCAGATAGGTCTTGTGAAGGTGTTCTTAGCTTTGTAGATGAGTTCACTAGCTTAGCAACTCTTCCTGCCCATTGCCTTGGAATCCTGATAAACCCAGCTGGAGAGATGGCTTGGCTGGTAGCCTGATAAACACATCTATTGGATTGGCTATGTCTTGTCGCATTTAACCTTGTGAGTAACCTTTGAATTGACAGTCTGATAAAATTAACTGTGAATGCTAGCTTGGCTAGTTATCCTGATAAACCCAGCAGTGAGATGGCTTGAATGTGTATAGTCTGGTAAACCCATTTGTTGGATTGACCGGTCTTTAAAGGTGAATATTGGCTTGACTGTGTTCAGTCTATGATACCCAACTGTGAGATAGCTTGGATGAGTGGCCTATGAAACCCATCTGTTGGTGTGTTTTCCCCTACAGCCTGATAAACCCAACTGTGTTGGCTTGGCTAAGTGTTATTGCACCTTAGCTATGTATGATTCTGCTAGTGTTCCCTTATTCCTTGAGGAAATCATGCCCAGCTCTAGGGTGGCGGTGTCACTGAAAGATTGATGAGCGCACTAGCCTATGGTTAGGTGGAATGTTGCAGTGACATAGCTGGTTGTGGGACAAGTTCTGTTCAAGATAAGTGTTCTTGTCTATGTATAATTCTCTGAAATTGTATTTCTTGCATTGTAATTGCTTATGGAATGTGATGAACATGTTGATGTGTTGAACCGACTCATTATTCCTTTGAATAACGGTAATTATAGGCATCTATGTATGTTTTCCATCAATGCATTTGAACCAAGTTGCAGGGTAGGTTAGATAGATTGGTAATATCCTGAATGATCAGATTGATCCAAGTTTTCAGTTAAAAAGTTGAGTTTCTTGCTAGAAATCTCCATTTTCGTAGTCTGCGGGATGCGGGATGCCGGTTCGCATTTTTTGGTTTCCCTAGTTTTCCCTTCCGCAACTTACGGGATGCGGGATGTATTTTTGGAGAATTACGACTTTCTGCAGTTTTCGTTCCGCAATGGTCCTTTCCAATGCGGGATGTGGGATGCGGGATCGCGGTGTTGCGATTTCCAATTCCCAATCCTGCAAGTCAAAGTTTCCACACCGTCGATATTCGTGGGATGATTGTCCACCGTTGATATGTTTCCGGTGCGGAATGCGGGATGCAGGTTGCAGGAAGTGAGATTGGAATTTTTGTAACTTTCCAATCCTGCAACTCGGTCTTTTCGTACCGTTTATTTTTGCAGGTGGATTCTGAGCCATCGATTTGGTTCCAGCTGCGGGAGCGTTTGGGATCGTTGATTTCCGTCGTGCTTTCTCTCCGTCGTCCGATCTCCTCTGAGATATTTTGTTGCAGATCGTCGAAATGATCAATGGAAGATGGGAAGGAGAATGACAATGTTGGAAATGTCGAAAAGTGGTTCTCGACCATACCCTGTGTTTCATCGAACAGTAAAGGTTCTCGATGAAATTTTTAATTCCGCATGATAATGGGGTATGTGATTCGAATTTATGCAGGAACGCAACATAATACACAAATAACCATAGAAACAAAGATGCAGTGGAAATAACGCTTCATTTTATTGAGAAACAATGGAAACCCTACACATCCAAAAACCTAACCCTAGGAGATGAAACGCCCGAATGTGGGCCCCCTTGGTTAACTTGGTACATCAATTTCTCGGGGTCGTAACTTTGGCATACTACCTCCGTTTGACACACATGATACATTGTTAGAAAGATCTATTCAAGGAATACATCCTCAAATAACAAATATCAAGGCCAAAATGAACTCATATTTAACCGATTATTCGATGCCGAAAAAACGTTGTTTAGGGCCTCAAAACGAATCTGGAAGTTTAGGACCCGAAAACTGCCAAAAATAGTAAATTGTGCTATAATTAAGGAAACCAGAAAACTGAAAGAAACAATGGTGGGGGTCCAAGTGGAATAGGCGGGTGGCCACCAATATCCTCCTAGATCATTATGGGTACGTGACATCGTGGTATCAGAGCTGTGGGTTGCAGCATTGGGCCTAGATGGGCCGGAGATCAGTTCACAAAGCTGTCGCTTACAACATTGGGCCTAGATAGGCCAGGTGACAGTAAGTAAAATGGTTTTGATTTTGAATTACTATGTATCTAACAAATGATGTTGATAACACATTTTTCAGAGTCATAGTACATTTTGGAAAAGTGGGTTGTTGGCTCAGCCATGAGAAACTATGACAAATATGAGGCACAGGATTCCTACGAGCGTGCACAAGATGCTATGGGGGAAAATGTCCGAGATGGAAATGATGATATCGAATCTAATGGAAGGATATTTCAAGAGACACTGCCAAACATTGCAGCCATCATGAGAAGCCTAATTAAAGATCAAGAAGAGCAGCATCAACTGAATGTTGCCATGTTGGAAAGTTTGACAAACATCCAACAACAGATGAGCTCGGGATGACGTCCAACAAATACAGAAGGTAGTAAGAGTAGTACTAGAAGAAGGAACATGTCTCCTAGTGAGTCATATAAATCTAAAGGATCCACTAAGGATTCTAGCTCTTCCTCTCATGGGGAAAAGAGAAAGAGATGTTATAGGAACAACTCACGGGATGAGTTTAAGAAGGCAAGGTCGCCTACCTTCAATGGTGAGACAAAGAACGATAAAAAAGATAAGGCTTGGCTTCTTGGGAAGAGGAAGTATTTCCAAGTCCAGGATTATTTTGGAAATATGAAGGCTAGAGTAGCCATATTCAATTTGAATGGTAGGGCATCCATATGGTGGGAGCACTGCAGGCAAGTGAAGAAGATTAATGAAAGGAAAATTGTGTGGAAACAGTTCCAGAAGTATTTCAAGTAGAAATACCTCTCTGACAGGTACTATGATGACAAGATCAAAGAATTTCATGAGATGAGGTTGGGGAAACATACCATGGAAGAGTATGCAAACAAGTTCTTGGAGCTATTGAGATATGTCAGGTATATCAAGGATGAGAAGGTGAAAATCCAGTGTTTCCTGAGTGGATTGCCTCAGTCTTACAAAGACAAAATTGAGTTTTATGAGCCTATAACTCTAGAATAAGCAATAAGGAAATCTAAGTATTGCTATGAGAAAATCAAAGGAAAAACTGACAATCAGAAGATTTGGAAGGACAAGAAGAATGAGAAGTCTGACCAAAGGAAGAAAGGTTTTAAACTTTCTAACTTCAGGAATTAGCAGAAGTAGCCATCCCAAGCTGAAAAGCAGCCAACTAGAGTGGTGGGAGAAAATCCAAGAGATCTGTAGCAGATCATAGAACCACTCCAATGCTAGAGATGTGGAGGACCCCACATGTGCAGGAATTTTCCACTCGAGAATGAGAGTGCAAGGCCAACTTACAACCTTCAAGAGGTAGAAACAGCGGGTCAAGTAGCGAGGGCCGTCCCTAGGATTTACGTAGCATTGGAGGACCGCCAAGCAGCTCACCAGTCAACTGTGGTTGAAGTTGTAGTTAAGATTACTGAGCAATCTGTTTCTATTTTGATTGAACCTGGTTCTACCCATAGTTACATTACTCCTAGAGTAGTGGAGGTTTGTGATTTCAAGAAAGTGAGGCATAACAAATCGTGGTTAGTTCATCTAGCCACTGGAACTAAGAGGAAGGTTAGTGAAGTGGTAGAGAAATGTCCATTAGTGATGAATGGATTGGTCACTTGTGTAGATATGAATGTTCTACCCCTTGGTTCCTATGATGTTCTCATTGGAATGGATTGGTTCGAAGCTCACAGAGTAAAGCTTGACTATTACCATAAGACTTTTGAATGCATGGATGAAGAAGGGAACCTGAGAGTGGTAAGAGGCATTCCAAAGGTAATTTTTGTGAGGCATATTTCAGTAATGCAACTGAAGAAATTTTGTAGGAAGGGTTTCCAGTTGTATGCAACTCATATTGTGGAGGCAACGAAGAATGAAACTCCTAGGTTGGAGAACTTTCAGGTACTACAAGAATTCAAGGATGTTTTTCCTGATGAGATTCCAAGGCTTCCTCTAAAGAGGGACAATGATTTCATGATTGAACTTGTGCCAGGAGTAGTACCAGTGTCCAAGACACCCTAGAGAATGAGTACACCGAAAATGTTAGAGCTGAAGATGCAGCTGCAAGAGTTGTTGGAAAAGAAGTATATCAGGCTGAGTGTGTCCCCTTGGGGAGCACTAGTTCTGTTTGTAAAGAAGAAAGATGGTACACTCAGATTGTGTATTGATTACAGACAGCTGAATAAAATCACAGTAAAGAACAAGTATCCTTTGCCTAGGATTGATGACCTCTTTGATCAAATGAGAGGAGCAAAGGTATTTTCCAAGATTGACTTGAGGTTGGGTTACCATCAAGTGAGAATCAAGGATGAAGACATACATAAGACAACCTTCACAACAAGGTATGGACATTATGAGTTTGTAGTGGTACCATTTGGTCTCACAAATGCGCCAGCTACATTTATGTTCCTTATGAATAGTGTCTTTGGTAGGTATTTGGACAAGTTTGTTCTTGTTTTCCTCGATGAAATTCTTGTTTATTCTAAGAATGAGGAAGAACATGAAGAGAATTTGAGATTAATTACAATTTCTTAGGGAGCATTGGTTGTATGCAAAGTTGAGCAAGTGTGACTTCTATAGAGATAGAATTTAGTACTTGGGTTACATTATCTTAGAAGAGGGTATACCTTTGGACCCTGAAAAGATTGAAGCCATTACGAATTGGCCTACCCCAAGAAATGTGACGGATGTAATATATTTCATGGGACTTGCAGGATACTACAGGAGATTCATTGAAGGATTCTCCAAGGTTGCACATGCCATTACTTCTTTGCAAAAGAAGGGCATAAAGTTTGAATGGACAGTGAGGTGTGAAGAAAGCTTCCAACGGTTGAAGAATCTCCTCACAAGTGCACCGGTTTTGAAAGTTGCAGATCCAACGAAATATTTTGTGGTGTGTACTGATGCATGTGGTCAAGGCCTTGGAGGAGTCCTTATGCAAGACAACCACGTGATATGCTATGAGTCCAGAAATTTGAAGAAGCATGAGAAGAAATATGGTACTCATGATCTGGAACTTGTAGCCATAGTACATGCTCTCAAGATGTGGAGGAATTACTTGATGGGAAGAAGATTTGAGCTAAGGACAGACCATTGTGGTCTGAAGTATTTGTTTGATCAGCCTACTCTGAATGTTAGGCAAGCCAGATAGCTGGAGCTTTTATGTGAGTTTGATTTTGAGATCAAGCACATAAAGGGGAAAGAGAATAAGGTAGTTGATACGCTCAGTAGGAAGGTGCAGGAAATGCATATGGCATCCATTAGTGTTTTCCAATCGGAATTGATGTAGCAGATTGTTAATCATGTTGCTGAAGATGAATTGTATGTGCAGGTTAAGGACAAATTGCAGCAACAAATCCTTGAGAAGAGGTATATGCTATTCAGGATTAAGCACCCTTGTAACCTAGGGTCTGGGGTTACTAAATTACTACTAACCTTGCAGACAATCAGCTTTAACAGAGAATAGAAAAGAAATAGGAAGAAAGTATTTACTTACCCGATTATCGACGGTTGATCCAAGCTTGGTCTTCTTCCTTTCCTCTTCTCTCCAAAGCTTCCAGGGATGCACCTCCTTCACCTGAAAAGAGAAAATTCTCCAAGTACTATCTTATACATGTATACATGAGAGGTTAGATAAATGATATATCTAGTACATAATAAAAAATATTCATTAACCATAATACATGAAAGAGACTCAACACAATGTTGGAAGAAGAATTCTCTTTATTAACAATCAGTGAATGAGATAAGAGTACAACCCAAATTCTGAGACAAGGACTCCTCTGCAACCAAAGGACTCTAAGTTCTGCATTTCAACCCACGTATACCTCCTCGTGTACGCAACTGTTGTATTTGCAACCCACGTACACCTCCTGAAAATGTCAAAAAAATACGTATTTTGAAATTCGGGTAGTTTGGGTAGTTATGCAACTGACTCCTTCAGTTATAACTACTTTGTCTTCGACCCTAACTCTTCATAAAGCATATAAATAGAGGTAGGGAGGTCCATGAGAGGAGACTTGAAATTTTGAATTGTCATGCTGGAGGAATTGGGACTCTCTTTGCCCTCACCTTTGCCCTAGTTATCATCCCCTTGTGTTGCAGAGATTGGAGGCTGAGTTCCTTGGAGAAGAGAAACAACAGAACCAAATCAAGGTTTCGTGAAGTGCCCAACTTGTGGAGAAGGTATAATTGTACTTGTTTTCAAGATTGATAAAGATGTGATGTCCTTCTTCTTCCCAAATAATTGTTCAATGTGTGATTGAATCTTCGTTTATGATCATATGATGATGTTAATCAGATCATTACTTCATGTTTATTTGATTATCATTTCTTTATATGTTGTCATATTGGTTTGAGGAAGGTATAATTCGTTTTGCAGGTCTCTTGGAGCAAGAGGAGCAAGAGGAGCAAGAAGAGGATTGAAGGGCTGCTTGGATTAACCTTCGTTTGGCTAAGGTATGAACCATTCTAATCTCTGAATCTTGTTTATATTTGCTTGAAGAACCATTTGCATCCACCTTTCAACCCCAATACATTGATGGCCTCTTAAACCCTAGCCATAGGAAAATTTCCTTTACAACAGTATGAGGGATATAAATTGGAAGAAGATGGACTTCTTACTTACAAGAACATAATTTACATTCCAAATGTAGCATATTTGAGGAGAGTTGTTATGGACGAGATCCATCAAGATCCATATTTTGGTCACCTAGGATATCAAAATACAATTGCTACTGCTATAAAGCAGTACTTTTGGCCAGGAATGAAAAAAGACATGGCTGAATACATTTCCAGGTGCATGAAATGTTAGCAGGTGAAGGTTGAGCATCAACACCCAACAGGTTTGTTGCAGCCTTTTCCAGTTCCAGAATGGAAATGGGAAGTTATTTCCATGGATTTCATTATGGGATTGCCAATGACTTGGAGACAACATGATTCCATCATGTTTGTGGTGGACAAGTTTACAAATTCAACACATTTCATACCGGTTAAGTCTACACATAAGACTGATGACATTGCAAAGATCTTCATGTAGGATATTTTCAAATTGCATGGATTGCCTAAGGCAATAGTCTCTGACAAAGATGTCAAGTTCACTACCAATTTTTGGAAGGGGTTGTTTGCAGATTTGGGTACAAAGCTGAACTTCAACACTACCTACCATACTCAGACTGATGGGAAGACAAAGATAGTAAATCAAGTGCTTGAAGACATGCTTCACATGTATGTGATGGACAGACCAACCAAGTGGGAAGATTATTTACACTTGGTAGAGTTTGCTTATAACAATGGAAATCAAGCATCCTTGGGGATGAGTCTGTATGAAGCTTTGTATGGTAGGAGGTGTAGGACACCGGTGACTTGGGATAATCCAGTGAACAGAGTTGTGATTGGTCTAGAATTGCTCAAGGAGATCGAGCAGGAGGTTGTAAAGATAAGGCAGAATTTGAAAGCATCCCATGACAAACAGAAAAGATATGCCGATAAGCATAGGGTGAACAAAGAGTTCATTGTTGGGGATCATGTTTACCTTAGAGTGAGGGCAAGGAAGAGTTCCTTGAAGCTTGGGAGTTGTGCCAAGCTATCACCCAGATATTGTGGGCCGTTCGAAGTGCTTGAAAGAATAGGGCCAGTTGCATATAGACTTGCATTTCCTGCTAGCACTAGGGCTCATAATTTTTTTCATGTTTCTTTGCTTAAGAACTATATACATGACCCTACCCATGTGATAAATTGGGATGTGATTTACGTGGAACCCGAGGGTGAGTTTCGAATTGAGATAATGCACATCCTCAATAGGAAGGTCACCATGCGTTGGAACCAAGACATAGGACAAGTAAAGGTGCAGTGGGAGCACTACGGTCCTAAAGAGCCTACTTGGGAGCTGGAGGATGCCATGCGATTGGCACATCCATTTTTGTTCAAATATGTGGAGCACTGAGGTGATGCCAGTGTAGCATTTTGTTCAATTTTGTAAGCAACGAGGATAGTGCTATTGAAGGAGGAGGGGAATGTAACACCCCGGTTTTGACCCTGTTGCATTAATGTATATGATGTAAATATTATATGGAATCATGACAAGGAGCTCAAGGCCAAGGCCTTGTCATTGATTAATGTTTGGTATATAGGCGATCATGGTTGATGCCTATGGTTTTTGTGCTAAGTCAAGCATGTTTGTAAACATCATGTAAATATGCAAATTAATGAAAAACCCATAGCCAACTATGTCAATGCAATGAATAATGAGATGGGGGCATGATTTTCCTAAGGACAAGGGGGTGGGAATGTTAACCTTGAGCCAGTTTGGGAAAAGCCATGTGTCATGGGGAGAACCCATCAGAATTGTCAACTACCCTCTTTCTTGTCTTCTCTTCCCAACCATTTATTTTTTTCCAGAAGGTGGTTGAGGTAGTTATTGCTTAGAAGGGGAAGAGTATGGGCAATTTCGAATTGGACAGAGCACCCAGTTTTGGAATGTTGTGTTTTTATTGCATGGACAAGAAAACACCAGAACCATATGCTAGTTTGACTGACGCGTTCATGTTGGGGATTTACTCTCACATTTTGAGAGCTATGGGACGTTTGGGTTTAGGAATTCATCTTTCATTCACCACCATCTTCGTTTTTCCTAGGGGTGTGACATTGTGGTAGTAGTGGAGCTCTTCCTGGGTGTGTATCCTTTGCGTTCTGCGAGTTTCTTCCCTTGGAAAGATGGTGATTATTGTGTTGCAACATTATCTTAAGCTACAAAGTGTATGAGACCCTGTTACTTGTGTCCCAGAGTAAGCATGTGTTGTGGAGTCTCCCTGTGGTGGTTGTGGTTTGCACCCTGGTTCAGGTTTGAGCTATGCCCAAGACTTAGGAATGGGAGAGACGTAGAATGTGCTTGATAAACCTAGTGTGGAACCTCATGATAAGATAAGAGTGGCTGGTAAACCTGCTATGCACATCCTGAAGAGCACTGGAAGGGAAGGTGTAGCTCGAGGGACTATGGAGCAGAAAAGGGGACACTTCCTTGTGTTGGTTGTGTTGGCAGTGGGGAAGCCAAGCTAGATAGGTATTGTGAAGGTGTTCTTAGCTCTGTAGATGAGCTCACTAGCTTAGCAGTTCTTCCTGCCTATTGCCTTGGAATCCTGATAAACCCATCTAGAGAGATGGCTTGGTTGGTAGTCTGATAAACCCATTTGTTGGCTTGGATGTGTCTTGTCACGTTTGATCTTGTGAGTAACCTTTGACTGGAAAGTCTAATAAATCCAACTATGAATGCTGGCTTGGCTAGTTAACCTGATAAACCCAACAATGAGATGGCTTGACTGTGTATAGTCTGATAAACCCATCTGTTGGCTTGACTGGTCCTTAAAGGTGAATGTTAACTTGACTGTGTTCGGTCTGTGATACCTAACCGTGAGATGGCTTGGCTAAGTGTCCTGTGAAACCCTTCTGTTAATGTGTTTTCCCCTACATCTTGATAAACCCAACTGTGTTGGCTTAGCTGAGTGTTATTTCACCTTAGCTATGTATGAGTCTGCTAGTGTTCCCTTATTCCTTGAGGAAATCATGCCCAACTCAGGGGTGGAGGTGTCAATGAGAGATTGATGAGCGCACTGGCCTATGGTTGGGTGGAACATTGCAATGACATAGCTGGTTGTGGGACAACTTATGTTCAAGATAAGTGTTCTTGTCTATGTATAATTCTCTGCAATTGTATTTCTTGCATTGTAATTGCTTATGGAATGTGATGAACATGTTGATGTGTTGAATTGACGCATTATTCCTTTGAATAACTTTAATTATAGGCATCTATGTATGTTTTCCATTAATGCATTTGAACTAAGTTGCAGGGTACATTGGAAAAATTGGTAATGGCTTGAATGATCAGATCGATCCAAGTTTTCAGTTAAAAAGTTGAGTTTCCTGCTAGAAATATCCATTTCCGCAGTCTACGGGATGCGGGATGCAGAATGCCGGTTCACAGTTTTTGGTTTCCGCAGTTTTCCCTTCCACAACTTGCGAGATGCGGGATGTGGGATGCGTAATGCAGGATGTATTTTTTGAGAATTATGACTTTTCGCAGTTTTTATACCGAAATGGTCCTTTTCGATGCGGGATGTGAGATGTGGGATGCGGGATTGAGGTGTCATGATTTCCAATTCCTAATCCCGCAAGTGAAAGTTTCTGCATCGTCGATCTTCATGGGATGACTGTCTGTCGTTGATCTATTTCTGATGCAGGATGCAGGATGCGAGTTGCTGGAAGTGAGATTGGAATTTCATAAATTTCCAATCTCGCAACTTGGGCTTTCCACACCATTGATTTCTGCGGGTGGATTCTGAGCCGTCGATTTGGTTCCAGCTGTAGGAGCGTTGATTTTCGTCGCGCTTTCTCTCCGTCGTCTGATCTCCTCTGAGATCTTTCCTTACAGATTGTCAAAATGATCAATGGAATATGGGAGGGAGCATGATAGTGTTGGAAATGTCAAAAAGTGGTTCATGGCCATACCCTGTGTTTTGTCAAACAATAAAGGTTCTCAATGAAATTTTTAATTTTGTATGATAATGGGGTATGGGTACGTGACAAAAAAATCCCATGAGTTCTTGTTCCTTGAACCAAGTTTATGATTATCTTAGTTGCTTTCCAATGGATTTGATGAGGCTGATCCATATGTCTGGAATTCACACTCACTGCATAAGATATATCAGGTCGAGTATGAGTCAAATAAATCAAACACCCAATCAACTGCCTATACAATGTATTATTTACCAATGGAGTAGAACGCGCTTCTTCAAGATTAACCCTAGAAAGGAGTGGAGTCTTTCTTGGCTTGTAATCCTTCATGCTTAACTTGTTGAGTAGTTTTGAATCATACTTGGGCTGATGTACCTTGATCCCATGGGCTGATTGAGAAATTTCGAGTCCCAAGAATTGACTCAACAATCCCAAATCTGTCATGGAGAAGGCATGGTTCAACGCATCCTTCAAGGAACCAATATCTTTCATGGAACTTCCTGTCATCAATAGGTCATCCAAATAAAAAACAATAATGATTAAAGAACTATGTATCAGCTTCAAATAGACATTTGGATCATATTTGCATCGAACAAATTTTAGTGACAACAAAAATCCATCAATCTTGGCATACCAAGCCCTAGGGGTTTGCTTTAGCCCATACAATGATTTCTTTAACATGCACACCAAAGATGGATTAGGAACAAAACCTTTAGGTTGCTGTATATAAATCTCTTCTTTTATATCTCCATGTATAAATGCACACTTCACATCCATGTGATGCACCTCCCATTTCCTTGAAGTTGCAATGACCAAAGCTAGCCTTATGTAGTCCATCTTTGCCACCGGTGCAAAGGTCTCATTGTAATCAATACCTTGAAATTGTGAGTATCCCTTAGCTACCAATATTTCCTTATATGTCAAAGGTGAACCATTAGCAACAAATATGATTTTATAAACCCACTTACACTTGACTAGCTTTCTCCTTGGGGGGAGATTGACTAGTTCCCATGTGTCATTCTTCTGGAGCGAGTTGCATTATTCCTTCATGGTTGTTTTCCATCTTGGATCATATGATGCATATTCATATGTCTGAGGGTCTGATTCAACCATCAAATAGCACTTCTCAACAAAGAATGGATCTTTCACAAAAAGGGCACCCTCAAATTGAGATCTAGTCCTCCTAGTGTCATTAGGATTCCCAGCTAGTTCCCCAACTGCATGAATGGTTCTTGATTCCCAATTTTGTCTTGTAGGACTGATAGAATCTGTAATTAAATTATCATTATTAGACATATCAGAATCAACAAACTCATTGGCCTCTTCACTTACATTCAGTGGTTGTGGTGATGAAGAGGACTCTCAAATTTCTGCTGTTTCTTAAGGCTCTTCTTCAAACTGAACATTCCTTTTGATGAAGGATCTTTGAGTGCTCAAGTTGATCAGCTTGTACCCTTTGGAATCTTCAAAATACCAAACAAATAGGTACTCTTGACTTTGGGGTTGCAAATCCTTCCTCTTTTTAGTTGGAATTCTAGCCCAAGCCTTTGAGCCAAAAATTCTAAAATCGGTCACATCTGGCTTGTGCCCACTCCAAGATTTGAAAGAAGTGATTCCATAAATTTTGTTGTGAGGCACCCTATTCTGGATACAAGATGCACATTTTATTGCTTCAGCCCAAAACTTTGGTGGAATTTTTTTTGACTCCATCATACAGGTTTCCATCTCCTTGAGTGATCTATGCTTCCTCTCAGCAACATCATTTTGCTAAGGCGTGTAAGGAATATAATGTTGCATTTGGATACCTGTATATTCACAATAATGGATAAAATCATACTTGACATACTCACCACCATTATCAGATCTGATGATCTTGAGTTTCCTCCTAGATTGGTTCTCAACCAAGGATCAAAACTTCAGACTTATGCTTTAGGAAGTAAACCCAACAATAACTGGAAAAGTCATCTATGAAGGTTAGGAAATATTTGGCTTGACTCATGGACATATGAGGGAATGGACCCGCAATGTCACTATGGATTAAATCAAGGTGTGCGTATTTTCTCTCATGACTGACTCTTTGATACTCGTGCTGTAGGTGTTTTCCTAGGATGCAACCTTGGCACACTCCTTTAGAAAACTTGATCTTTGGTAACCCTATGACCATGTCTTTGTCACTTAAATCTGAAAGATACTTGTAATTTAGAGGGCCAAATCTCTCATGCCAAAAATTGCTTGCTTCATTAGCATGAGTGAGAAGAGCAGAGGGGTTGGAGAAAGGTAGGAAATGGTAAAACTTGTACACTTTCGAAATGTGATCCACAACACCTTTTGATATGACTCTACCATTCAAAATTTATGATATTTCAACATCATTTGGAGAGAATACAACCTTCTTAGGAGACCCAATGTGGCCCTTCATCTGATACACTGAAAAGAGGTTAGCAGCAAGACCTGGGACATACAATGCATCATTGAAAGAACCATGGTCAAGATCAATCCTACCCTTTCCCTTACTATAAGTAACAACATCATCTCCCAAAACAATTTTTGGACCTTTTGAATCATCAAGAGAGGAGAAAGTTTCCCTTGTCGAAACCATGTGACTTGAAGCTCTAGAGTCAATGATGAAGGTAGATGATCTCGAAGTGTTGGAAACCAAGGAATGAACTCTCTCCTTGTCATATGTATTCGATCCTCCTTCCCTCTTCTTTGTGCATTCATGATGGGAGATGTTGTTCTTATCCAGAAGTTGAGTCAACATGTCAATTTGCTTCTTCATACAAGATCTCTCAAGATGATAGTCCTTACTGCAGTATGCTCACTTGCTCATTTCACCTTTATTCTTTTTCTTCTAGAAGTTCTTCTTGGAGCCTGAGGACTCCTCTTGAGACTTGGACTTGTCTCTCTTTTGTTTTGGTGGTGTTGGCAGGGGTTTTGGGATGGGTTAGTTGCACGACAGCACGAGTGCCGCGCAAGCTCAAAAGACACCTCGTAAGGCAAAAAATAGACTATTTTATGTATTTGTTATCATATTTTTGTATTTTGGACCATATATTATGGATATTGGTCATTATTTTGTAGATTCAGTTAAAAATTGGTTAAGAGTTAGTTAGAATTAGACCTTCAATGTAAAGGCACAAGCCTATAAATAGAAGTAGAATTGCAAATGAAGAAGAAGATTGGATATTGATACCAAGAGCACTTGGGTGAACCTGTTGAATTGTGGATTGTTTTGAATCTGTGACTCATTGCGTAGAAGTAATATGATAAGACAATATTTGATCTGAATTGTTGTTTCTTTTATCTTTTTTTCCTATCTTACTCGTGATATGGATCTATGATGTGATGTTTTATGCTTTTAAATGATGTTATCTATCTAGATCTGTTGGTGCAACATCACGATTGTTTCGGTTAGGAATGAATGATGTGATCTGTTGATGATTAAGTAGCTAGTTAGATCTGTTAGATAAGTTGATGAATTGTTGATCCACATAGTCCTCTTCTATTTCGTGGAAAATTGGTTCCGACATCTCTCCCTAGAAAATCTCGGGTGAGACTTCATCTGCTTTGCGGGTGTTTTTGGGCAGGGTAAAACCTGTCTGGGCCGATGCTCAGGGAGATCGCGGCGAGTTGAGTGTCGACAGAGTGGGAACCCATGTTGACTAGTTTTGCTGGCTGGGTTTGTGCCAACAAATGGTTCCGTTGCTGATACTGAGAGGAGGATATGTGGAATCCGACGAGACCAGAAATTCAAGATTGGTTTGATCATAAGCTATGAGAATTTGTTGAGGCAAAAAATAAGAACCGTGGACTGATGATGAACAAGTAGTTGGTAGGATACATATACGATGGTCCTCATGAATATTTTTTCTTTGAATTTCTCATCATATTTTACGAGTGGTTGGCACAGTTCACTTACAAGAAGACAAAATTCCAAGGAGGAGAGCCAACATCCTGGACCCTTCAACTGATCCAGGAGTTGCAAGAAACTGAAAAGAAAGCATCGCAAGATGTTGAGGTCTGGTTGGTTAGTATCCTAGAAGGATATATCACTGAATTCACATTTGACACTACCAATTCCTACAACAAAGCATAAAGGGAATTTTTGAATGGACCACAAGGTAGTTTCCTGTTGTCTTTGCAATTATCAATTAAGATGATTGTCTGTGAAAAGGGTATACTGAAGATGCACCTCGAGTAGTATAAATATGGTGTGTGGAGGCTGTGGATACCATGATGAAATGGCCAAGACGAATGGAAAGATAAAGGGTAGATGGGTTCAAGTTTCAACGAGCCTGTGAGGGAAGCCGAGGAAGGAAGTGGTATTACGGGGGGAGGAGCAAGGTTTCGACAAGAGAAGAGGCAGAGGACAGGGGAAGTTCCTACTGCGATCCAAATGCAAGATTGCAAAGGAATACCACACAGGAAAAAGCAACCCTACAATAATGAAGAGGATGAATAGGACCAGGCTACACCCAGGATAGAGATGAGATCAAACCCCAGCAGCAACGTGCCCACACCTCCGTACACTACTCCACATTCAGGAAGACACATGAGTTTCATGTCGACCTATCCAACGTGCAAACAACAGTCTAGTAGTAGAGCACCATCTGTAGAAATAAGGACTAGGATGGCAGCATATGACACGAAGTTACCTTTGTTCCATGGAAACAGGACCGACGATCCCGAGCAACACTAGTTTCTATGCGAGGTAGTGTATACTATCAAACCGAATACTGATGATGATGTCAAGAAAGGTCAATTAGCGACTACTCTTAGGGGTCATGCGCTGGATTGGTACATGAAATTTATACAAGTTCCTATGGGGACCCCTGCAAAAACATTGGATGAAGTCAGGAAAGGACTAATTGAAGAATTCAAAAAGCCCAAATCTGAAGCACAGTATATTATAGAGTTAAAGGATATTAAGCAATTTCCTAATGAGACCGTTTGGGATTTCGATCAAATATTTAAGACACTGATGGAAAGAGTCAGTTTCGATATGAGCGACGTTCAACATAAATAATAGTTTATCGTAGCGTTGGTATCTCATATCTGGCAACCGCTAATGCAACAAAATATCGCGACACAGAGTGAGGCTCTGGAGATCGCAATGAAGTTGGAGGCTTTTCCTATAGGAGAAAGCGTAGCTGGCATGAACCAAATTCAGGCACTGTTGGTGAACTTGATGCTTCAGTTACAAGACATTAAGAAGGGGAAGGAGAATCATGAAGATATTTGGTGCACTCGATGTCACGCGGATGGACACACCAAAGATACTTTCCCTCAATTTTGAAACTATCTGTTATCTGGGGCGTCAAACCCACTGATTTGCGATAGTGTACCATGGTGCTGTATATGCCAAGTCTATGGGCATTGACATGAGGAATGTGGATACATGCAAAATATGGTGATAAAGCCGACTAACTTATATTGCTCATTTTGTCGATCTATGGGACATGAAGATAAAGACTATCGTGCATATGAACTACTTCAGGAAAGGACGTATGACTCATACTATGTGAAGGGTGAAGATTATCGCACAATAAAAAAATCACAGTCGCATTTGCAGGTGGCGCAACCACCACTGCAATCACAATATGTGCCGCCACTACAGATGCAGTTCATACCACCGCAACCACAGTTCGCACCACAACTGCAGTACAATAAGATGTCGATGGCTTCGCCGCAACCATAGTATGTTCAGGCAACGCACTATGTCCAATAGCAGCTGAATCCACCGTTGCAGTACCAACAACAAGAAGGATTTCGCAGAGGATTCCAAGGACAATAAGGAGGCTTTGGTAGAGGAGCAAGACGAGGTCATGGACCTGTCCAATGTTACAATTGTGGGGTATTCGAACATTACCAAAGATATTTCCCACAATTTTAGTGTTCGTGTACATAATGTACTACAATTGATCACACTATCGAGAATTGTCCACAATTAATCGCAAGATGGCAGGTAGGAAACATTCCTCAGTTGCAGAATCAAAACTAGTTATGAAATCAAAACAAGATCCTGAACTAGAATCAATTGCAAGGAGCATCAAATTCCACTTCAGAATCAGAACATGAATCAGCCTACGAATCTGCCATTGAATCTTAATCCACCAATGAACTAGAATCCGCTGGTGAACCAAAATCAAGGGTCAATAGTTGCGACGATCTTAGCAGAACCCATAGCAGAGGATGTCGATGTTGCTATTGTCACCCATGAAGGTACAACGACTAGAGAGGACAACCCACAACCGCAGGTTTGACTATTTGGAAAAAAGAAGGTACCATTTGACATTACTACTGAGTGAGATACATTCTTTGAAGCATGAGATGCGATTGAAAGAAATCCTGGTAAGTCACCTATTTACAAAATGCCCTCTGCTTTTGATTCTTCATTGGAGGCTAGACCATCACAGCAGCATGGTACCTTGCAAAAATTCTTTGAGAGTTGCTTGTCATTGGCAAGAGATCCCAATTCTCTTGCCAAGATTGATAATATTTTTCATCGACCAGGTAAGGAGAGGAAGGACTCTCTGGTGAACTCTTTATATAAGAAAAATAAAGGCAAAGAGATGCGCGTGAACATTCAAATTAGGGATTATGAAGTAGATTCAGTCATTCTGGTTCTAGGATCAGATGTGTATATCCTGACAAAGAGGTCGATGTTGGGTTGGTCCCCTGTGCAGCTATGATTGGCTAATCAAGACAAAGTACAACCAATCGAATGTGTGTCGAACCTCGTTGTAGATGTTGAAGGTATGAAAACCTATGCCGATTTCGATGTGATTGAAGTTGTTGATGGTGGAGGATACTATCCCGCACTGCTGGGGATTGGATGGGCCAATGATAGTATGGCAGTAATTAACTTTAAGAAGCGAATGATGACATTTGAGAATCAAGACATTAGAGTCATCGCTCCTATGGATCCAAACAAAGGACAGAGATATATTGAACCAATGAAAGATGAAGTTGTCAGGGGATGGGATCACGCTTGCAACATTTCATAGGATTACATCCACCCAACTGCTGATGGAGAACTTGGTTGGCATAGTGCTAGTTCTATGTCTTCTAATTCTGATGATGCATTAGAAAACTAGAAAAACTGCATGCACGAGGTGTCATTCAAGAAGTGTGGTCTGATCATGCAGTCGCTGTGCCATGTCGCGACTAAGACTATCGAATTGCCAATCTATGAGGGGCTACCTAAGCTGTTCGAGTTCTTAATAGCATTTGAAGAAAAGGTATCAGAACCGCAATGATTGTTGGCATTGGAGGAAGTGCTGAAGGCTACTCCATCACACTGGTGGGTGACTCATAAGAAGACAATTAATGGATGGACGTAGTGTCGACGACAGATGAAAATTTGTTTCGGTGACACATAAATATATCACTCTGGAAATTATGATGGGAAGAATGACCCCAATAGTCATCTCACAGAATGTCAGACTGTATGGGAATCGTGATTGAAAGATGAATGGGTCCATGCCTTCATTCACACTTTGGACGAAATGTCGAGGTCCTGGTATGTATCGATGGAGTTGCGCAGAGAAATAAATACGTGGGAGGAGTTGACAGTTTTCTTTGCTAATACCTTCAGTTTCAAGGATGCCAATCCCGATGTCCATAATGCACTTCAAATAATCTGCAATGTGGTGTTGAAGATAGTTCTAGTTGCATATCCAATGGACCCACATGTGCATTGCCACAACCAGTCGATGATGGAATGTTATAATGTGTCTGGTGGACTTGAGGACGATGATGAGTTGCAGAATATCAATATTCCTAAAATAGAAGGGAGTAGGAATGTCGCAGCACCAAATGTACCGACCGATCCCATGAATCAACCGTTGAAGAATAGAAAAGTCAAAATTGGGATAGAGGAGAACCCAATATTTGCAAGTGTTGGGGACTACTGGGATGAAGAGACCATGGAGAAGATCACAAATCTCTTGCATGAATTTCAATATCTATTTCTGATGAAGTTCTCGAAAATGAAGGGGATACTGGGTGATTTAGGGGAGATGTAGATTCCATTAAAGACAGAAACGAAACCAGTAAGACAGAGGCCGTATCACTTAAATAAACTATACAAGGAAAGGGTTAAAAGCGAGCTGGATAGGATGTTGGATGTTGGAATAATTGAGCCAGTTGAAGAATCAGAATGGATCGGCCCTATGGTGGTCCAAGACAAGAAAATAGGTGAAGTTCGGATCTGTGTCGATTTGAGAAAATTGAATGATGCATGTATGCATGATCTGTTTCGGACACCATTCACATATGAAGTGTTAGAAGGAGTAGGCGGTCAGGAGATGTATTTTTTTACAAATGGATTTTATGGTTATCACCAGATAAGAATCACAAAAGAAGATTGACATAAAATGACATTTGTTACGGAATGGGGCTGCTTCCAGTACACAGTGATGTCTTTTGTGTTGAAGAATGCACCTGCGATATTTTCCTGAGTTGTTGTTGCTGCATTTAAATATTTTATTCAGAAATTTCTTCAAGTTTACATGGATGATTGGATAGTGTATGGTAGGATTAGGGACCACTTGGCAAACCTGTGACTGATGCTAGAAATATGTCAACAACATCAGATTGTAATGAACTCTATAAAATGTATCTTTTGCGCACCTTTTGGGATGTTGTTGGGACACATTGTTTGCAAGCAAGGATTGTTGGTTGACCCTATGAAGATAGTGCTCATTTTGAGCTTGCCGCCACCTATACGAATGTGAAAATTCTTACAGAGACATTGGGGCACACTGGATATTATCGTAAATTCATCAGAGGTTATGCTGTGATTACTGCCACTATGGAGAAATTATTAAAGAAGGATGCTGCATTTGTTTGGGCTCAAGAGTTCCAAGGAAGCTTCAACACATTGAAGGATAAGATGGCCTCAGAGCCAATACTTGTGTTCCCAGACTGGAACAAGGATTTCCATGTCCATGTGGATGCATCTACTTTTGTGCTAGGAGTGGTACTCGCACAACCAGGAGAAGGGGATCTAGTTCACCCGATCACTTTTGCTAGTCGGAAGTTGTCTTTTGTTGAGAAAAACTACACAACCACAGAGTGAAAAGGTCTGTCGATGGTATATGCGCTACAGAAATTCAGGCATTACCTCCTAGCCAGTCATTTCAAGATGTTTACATACCATTATGCTTTGAAGTACCTAGTTAATAAGCCTGTGTTGTGGGGGGGCGGGAATCTGCCGTTGGCTACTTCTTTTCCAGGAATTTGATTTTGAGATAATTGTAAATATAGGTCACTTGTGTTGGGGGGCGGAAATCTGCTGTTGGCTACTTCTTTTCTAGGAATTTGATTTTGAGATAATTGTAAATCCAGGGCGAGGAACCCACCGTTATTGAAGAAGGGTTTCCCAATGCGCAGTTATTTAGAGTTGACATGGCATATGACTATTACGACCAAATAATCCAGTTTTTGGAGACGGGAGTCACGCGAAAGATTTCTCAACAAGCCAGAAGTAGTTGGTAGTCAAGGCTTCATATTTTCAGTTGATTGCTGGACATTTATACAAACTTGGACCAGACGAGATTTTGTGATGTTGTGTCCTACCGCATGAGCAAGGGAAGATTTGGGTGGAAGCACATTCGGGGGTTGTCGAGGGACACTATGGAGGTTGCGCTACTGCAAGGAAGGTACTTTGCATAGGGATCTGGTGGCCCACTTTTCACAATGATGCGATGGATTATGAAAGGACTTGCAATGTCTGTCAACGCACTAGAAAACCATCGCGATGAGATGAGATGTCGCTGGTACCGCAAGTAACTTTGCAACCTTTTGATAAATGGGCTGTGTATTTTGTGGGTCCAATAAACCCACCTAGGAAGATAACTGGTGTGAGGTACATAATCACAGCGACAGACTACTTGATGAGGTGGGAGGAGGCCGCACCAGTCGTGGATTGCATCGCTGCGGTAGCAACAAGATTCCTATTTGATAATATTGTGACACAGTTTGGATGTCCAAGAATATTGATGAGCGAGGAGTTGCAAATATAGCATAAGAAAAGTACCCCATATCATCCACAAGCAAATGGGACAATACAAGATTTCAACAATATCATGGAGGATGTGCTTACCAAGGTATGTAATGCTAACCACGATGGCTGGGACTTGAATATTCTCGCAGTATTATGGGCATATCGCACCACTTGCAAGAGATTGATGGGGAAAACATCATTCAAATTGGTATATGACCAAGAGGAAGTCATGCCTATGGAGTACATTGTTCCTAGTCTATGCATTGCAGTACCAACTGGCATGGATGATGAAGTAGTGCCAGAGGAGCACGCAGCACAATTGATACAGATTGAAGAGGATCTCTTTGTAGCAGGCTTCCATCAGTGCATTGAGAGGGATCGACAAAAGGCTTGGCATGATCGCCACATAAAGAACAAACAGTTTCAGCAAGGATATTTGGTACTATTGTATGACAGTAAGTTCATGAAGCATCCAGGTAAGTTATACATGCATTGGTTAGGTCCATATCTTGTTAATTCCATTACCTCAGGAGGCGTAGTTCAGCTGCAATATCTAGATGGTGCGACACTACCAAATATAGTGAATGGTAGCAGGTTGAAGGCCTATAGGGCATGCCCAGAACTGTGTGGTGTGTAAGGAACTAGGAGAGAAAATAAAAAGTAAATAGTATAATGGATGAATGGAAGGTGCACCCAGAGTAGGTGGTTGCGCAATAGTAGGAGTTAGGAGGTCATGCTGTGATAGCCATAGGGCTATGAGCAGAAGTCACATCAGTCATAAAGGAAGACAGTTAAAGTAGTTAAATGACGATGCTTATAGAAGTGACGTGTAATGATGGGGGATCCAACTGTTGGGTTGAAAGAATCGGCGGCAGATTCGGGTAGTTAATGAGTGATTTGGTCATAATGATCTAATTGATGTAATAATGATGAAGTATTATTCGAAAGAAACCATTGTAAGGAGTTGAATTACGTTGAGTTGTAGAGTTACTGAGTTGTCGAGAGAGATATTGAGAAAAGTTGAGAAGAGTAAGGAAGTTGCTAAGTCCAGAGAGGGTGTGAGCTTAGTAAGTCGAGAGGGGAATTAGTATGGTATGCAGAGAACCCATACACCATTGAGATTTTGAGTGAGCGAGATTCACCTCTTAGACCAGTTTCAATTGAAGAAGAAGTCGCAAGTATGCAAGCTAGATCGTCAATGAAGAGGAAAGCCCAGAATCCTATCTCTCCATCATCACAGAAGTGAAGGAACATAATGACCACAAGGGAACATGGGGAAGCTACACCAAAGATGGGTCCATCGATCCTTGAAGTTATGGATTCTGCTACTAGAGCAGGGGTGTCTGTCAAGGACATCCATGGCTACATCCCTCCTAGTCAGCCCGGTGCATAGGCCATGAAGTCCATGAAGAATCAGAGATACTAGATGAGGATGTCGGCGATACCACAAGGAATGGTATGCACTTCTGATATTGTTCCTGCACTGATGCAGCTAAGTTACAAAGACCATAACATGCTTGCATTAGAGGATGTCATGAAGGATTCGTATATGCCAATAGTCTTAGTAGAAGGAGCCCCAATACATTGTATTCTGTAGGATTGGGCAAGAGGATTGGACAAAGCTGGATTACTCAAGTTGATCAATATGTTGCACTTTGGGCCACCAAGTGAGGAGAATGCACATGTGAAACAAATTTTGGCATGTTTTCATGGTGGGTATTTATGACTAGATGATCTAGTTGCAGTCACTGTGGAATTGATTTCAACAATAACGGGGCTACCCAAAGATGGGCTAGACCCCTCATAGTATATCCAAGGAAAAGATAATGACAGAAAGTTGGAACTGACTCTAAAGAAGAGCTATGCTCTGGAGTGCGACGGCAGAGCCTACTGCATTGATACCATAAATGATTGCATGGTCTGTATTGGTGCCAGGATTTTGGCTAGTAAAGTAGTAAGGAAGAACCATCCAGTTCAATGTAATTCCTGGGTGGTCGCATGCACTGATTTATGTGCGCAAGGCACATAAATGAGTTGGTCCCTTTTTCTGATGAACCAAATAATGGAGGATGCAAAGGCCCCATAGGAGGGTGCAAGATCATTTACATACAGTTGTATCCTCATTTTGATTACGCTAGTAGCTTGGACGGAACCAGAGGATTACCAAGGGATGGATGTCAAAGCAGTAAAGGTGTGCAAGGGTGCCAAATATTAGAATTTATGGTGGGTTAAGGAAGCAAAGAAAATGGTATATTGCTCGATACAATTTTGGATCTAATGGGAAGTGCTGTAGGCAGCGACGGTAAAAGTTCCATGACTGAAAAAAGAAGTCACGAAAAAGTATCGAAGGATTGCGCATTTTGCAATTGGACCCCACACTGTTTACGTTCATGCATGGTGAGACCCTGCCAAGAAATGGGTACCAATGAGGTACAAGGTGTCTGATATGGAGTTGGATTTAGAGATTAATGGTTGGCCTGTGGAGTGGCAAGAATCGATCAGTATAGCATAAGTTTCAACGAAGAAACCAGAGGATGCACCTAAGGATACCGTGCATAGAGATGACCCCAATAAGATGATGACTCATCAATAGAGACACCCACTGACCTAGAAACAAAACGCATACTCCAGGAAATTAGAGCAAAGAATTGCATGGATTAGGATGCGAACAAAAACACTGTGTTAGCAATGGAAACACAACTGCATCGACTTGTTAAGGCTCTCAATGATGCAATTGATGTTGCCACAAAGGAAATGAAGAAATTAGCACATGAAGGATTCACTGAGGTAAGAACTAAATTGGATTATGTTTATAATGTCGTTTTGCAAAGAGTACCAGAGAGCGTAGTTGCATAGGAGTGTGAGTCAATCAGCACCAAGCCACGGGCCATGAATGTTCAAATTCCCATGACTGCGATTGACATCGAATGGGAGGCCTTGAATACCTCCCTGCAATAGTTGCAGAATGTTGCCTTAGATATCAACAGGTTGTCTACCCAGATGTTGGTATCCATGCAACAAGTTTCCAACCAGGAATTGGATGATAGACAGAAGGATATCAATGACCAGTACTTGTGGTCACATGAGAAAGAAGAAGCAATGCAAAGAGAGGTAGAAGAGTTGCGCCGTGCCAAGGAAAATTTGACAGAAGACAAGGCACATGGGATAGAAGTACTGAAAATAATGCATGAGGAGCTTAAGATGGAAACTACAGAGGAAATCAAGGAGTTGAAGAATAGCCAAGTTGAATTGGAAGCGGTAGTAGCAGATGCCTTCCAGCATGTCTTGGAGAGAACCGAAGAATTCGATGCGGTAGTTAGAGCGAAGAAGCTTGAAACTATTATTGAGAAACTACAAAGAGAAACCAACATTTTGGATGCATTGATACTCCCCTCCACACCACCAGAACAGATATCCATGAGGAAGGACGAGATATAAGAGCTAGAAACATAACTCGATGAGTTAGACCAAGACGCCAAGAAAGTTACAAATGCCACTACGCAAGTTTGGGGTAGCATTGTGTAGAATGAATAACTAGAGAAACTAACGACACATTTGCAAGAAACAGACATAAAATTGGTGGCCTTGAAGACATCGATTAAAGCAATTCCATTTATGATGAAGATCACCAAGGTTCCAGAACTAAAGGAGTTGCAGCAATAAGTCATAAGCGCAAGAGAAAGGAAGCAACAACGCAGTGCACCATTAGATGAGTTACAGGATATTGGAGCTCAACTATCGGTAAAAGCGGTCTCTACACTCCAAGCCACACAAGAAGGAAAGACAAACATTGCTATGAATAAGCTTGAGCATGTTGTCAACCATGATCTAAAGGTGAGCCAGGAGATTAGGAGCAGGTCAAAGTGATCACTTAGCAGTTTACATATTTCAAAGCCAAGATCGCTGAGTCACACTAGGTCTAGCTAAGCGTGTATTGAGGGCGAGCCACAAGATTGTGTTTGGGGCCTGTTGGCAGGGGTTTTGGGACGAGTTAGTTGCGCGACATCACGAGTGTTGCGCAAGCTCAAAAGACACCGTGCAAGGTCGAAATTAGACTATTTTATGTATTTTGTATCATATTTTTGTATTTTGGACCATATCTTATGGATATTGGTCATTATTTTGTAGATTCAGTTAAGAATTGGTTAAGAGTTAGTTAGAATTGGACCTTCAATGTAAAGGCGCAAGCCTATAAATAGAAGTAGAATTGCAAATGAAGAAGAAGATTAGATATTGATACCAAGAGCACTTGGGTGAACTTGTTGAATTGTGGATTGTTTTGAATTTGTGACTCATTGCGCAAAAGTAATATGATAAGATGGGAGTTGATCTGAATTATTGTTTCTTTTATCTTTTTTTTCTGTCTTTCTCACGATATGGATCTATGATGCGATGTTTTATGATTTTAAATGATGTTGTCTATCTAGATCTATTTGTGCAATAATACGATTGTTTCGGTTAGGAATGAATGATATGATATGTTGATGATTAAGTATATGGTTATATCTGTTAGATAGGTTGATGAATTGTTAATCCACATAGTCCTCTTCTATTATGTAGAAACTTGGTTATGACATCTCTCCCTAGAACATCTCGGGTGAGACTTCATCCACTTTGCATGTGTTGTCAGGCAGGGTAAAACCTGTTTGGGCTGATGCTCAGGGAGATCGCGACGAGTTGAGCATCAATAGAGTGGGAACCCTTGTCGACTGGTTTTGCTGGCTGGGTTTGCACCAATAGGTGGATTCTTTGAATTGGATTTCTTCTTGCCTTTGTAATCCACCTTCAAGACTCCAACAAACAAATCTTGGTCTTTGGAAGGTTTGATGGTGCCCATCATTACCAATTTATCTTGCTCCTGAGTGAGGGATTCCATGAAGTTAGAAAGCTTAGGCATCTTCCAGGCTCATGCTATCAATTTGGTGGCATGGAAGGTCGAAAGAAACACAGAGTAGTTAGGACAAAGCTTCAAAAGTATGGTCAAGACTAGTTTCTCACTCTTCTTTTAGATTCCACACTGTTTTAACTACATAACAAGGTCCTTAAACTTGGAAAAGTAGATTTGTAAGGATTCAAAGCTACTGGGACTCAATGATGTCAACTCATTCTCGAGTTGATGTCCCCTCATTTCATTTGTATTTCCAAATAGAGTCTCAAGCTTCTCCCAAACCTCATTTGGTGATGTCAATCCATCAAGATGGAAAAGGAGGTCTCATGAAATGCTCAAACACAAAATACTATTGGCCTCATCCCTCATGTTGTGCCATTTAATTTTCTCTACTGATGCATTAGGCTCAGATTTAATTGCCATGGTCACTCTGTAAAGGCCTTTACTCCTCAAAAAAATCTCCATTTCATCCTTCCATTCAAAAAAGTTGAATGGAATCAATATGATCCTTTGAGATTGATCCATATCTCAGCAACTGCACCCTTCAACCATTAAAATGCACTCCCAATCAGTGATTTTGAACCTGCAATAGAAATTTGGAAGGATAATAATCAAACTACCAAGGATCTGATACCATGTGGAAATCAATCCCAAGCTGTAGATCAATTACACTCACAAAATTACTAGTCAAACATGCAAAATTCCACAAAAAGGAGATTGAATATGGAGCATAACACAAAATTATATTGAATAAGTATACATCATCCAACCTCATAAAATAATAGGCTTTCCAAACATATAATTACATCAGTGATTCAAAAGCATAAGGATTCTATTCAAATTGGACAAAAAGAAGGCTTACTAAACTAGTAAAAATCCCCCATAGGTGCATAAATCACTTTCATAATCTGTCAAGATGCTCATGAATTGACCGAGTGAGATGTAATAACTAATAAGTGATGGAAAGAGATCATATCCATGATTTTTTATGGAGAAAAAGAAGGAGGATGAGTTGGGAAAAAACAAGGCAGTTACTCCAAGACTAGCTTTTCCTTTTTGCCTTAAAACTGCTGAAAAGCAAAGCAACTCAGGAAAAAATAGAACTGTGGTTCTACTATTCTGGAATGAATGAATAATTGACAAAATATTTTCCAGGATATTTCTAAAGCATTCCTTTAGCCAGTTTTAGAATTTGTTGACTTATGGGTGCAAGTGGATGCCTACTAACATAGTAAGGAATCTAGGAATAGGACAAAATTGACAAATTAATGTCCCCTAAGTGTAACTATGGGTTTTATTATTCTAAAACCTATGCCAAAATTTATGTACGAAAAACTTAGAAAAATATAATTATATCAACAAGAGAAGAGTTGAGGAGTTCGCCCTTTCCAATTCCTCATCATAACATTGAATTCATCTTCCACATCATTGCTGATCCAATTTCATGGATCCTCTTATGGACATTATTCTCCAATTTATGTTATAACCATCTTATCAGTATTATGTAGATTTCCTTGGTCATTATAGAATTTCTCCTTACACTCTAATCATACTGCCTAGAAAATCCAATCGCTCTGAGCAGTTCTTGCCAAGTCCAACTTGACCTTTCTGGGACTCCCTAGTACTTATTACACTAAAATTATATCAATTCCAACTCCATGCGTATCCTTTTCAAGGTCCATTATATTCCCTTATTCCTCATCCAACAATGGGACGTGTCTTTCTTTTCCCATCGAAATATTTGCCACAATTATGAACGACACTATTGATTCACACATGGTGTTGTTGTAAATGTAACTTCAGAAGATATTCATTTGTATTTTATATTTATATTATTATTTTATTTTACTCATACCTTTGAGGGAGATGTTTTTCCTCCATTTGAGGATGTCATTATGTTTGGTCATGCAAGGTCATTGAGGTAAAACCTCCATTATAAGTCGGGGAAATAACACCCTAAAGAATAAATGTAAAAGGTATTATTAAGTCTCCCTAGGACAGGTCATCCTAGTCAAGTTAGTCAATCCGACCTAATTAGGAAAAAGGTCACCCAAAAGTTAAGTATAAATAGAGAGCTTTCTCTCTCATGTTGACACACCACTCACTCACTTAAGTTCTCATAATCAAGAGAGAGAAGACAAGTTCACTAGAGGAGAAAGAAAGAGAGTTGTATAAGACTTCCTTTTTTTGGGTTTTCCATTTTGTGATATTGTATTAGTGATGAATCTATCTTTGAGGAAGTTGCAAGGCTTTCTCATTTATGGTTTCCCCGAGGAAAATTATTGTGTCGATTTTGTTTTTTTATTCTTGATATTCTTTCAATTAAAGATCATAATTAAATTAAAGTGTAGACTCTAACACATGGGAATGCCTAGTTCCCTGGTTGTCAGCCTTTGCATGGCCACTCTATCACTATCTTGAGCCACATGACAGTACACATACTAGAATGTATTATTTTGTTAATGATTACTTCTAGGTGAATGGAATTTTCTTACCCATTCACATTACTTACTCATAAGTGTCTGGATCATATCCTGTAAGATATCTCAACATGGATGCAATTTCCCATAAGGATAATTCACCATCACGCTTACAAGTTGCATGTCCTTTACTTGTTGGCCTATTGCATACCTTGCTGATCGTTCACTTATTGAATATAGTATCCATATATCAAGAGATCACATGGATTTTCTTTGCAATTTAAATTGCACATTCTAAACATTGAGAATGCACTGCATACATTATGGCTAAGGAACCATTACTTCCTATTAGTTCCCCTTCTTCCATTATATATGTTTATAAAATACAATCTACAAGAGTATAATCTTATCCATTCAACATGTTTTCCCACATGCTACTGTAACGTCCCCGACCCTCTGACCGGAGAGGAGGACGCTACTAACACCAAACAAACGGGCAAACAACCCCATGAACATGAACATGGATGAATGCTGATATTAAAAATCTTAACATAATGCCTACTGAGATGCATAAAACATGCAAGGATACATTGATACTCAACATTCAATGGAAGCAAACATATACATTTCAACATTCAACATGTTCATCATAATTCATGAAACAATAGATATAATTGCATAGATGAAACAGTCAGGAGCACTTATATTTTGATGAAGAACTCGTCCCACAACAAGCTACGTTGCTGCAACGTTCCACCCAACCATAGGCCAACGTGCTCATCAATCTCTCAACAACACTGCCACCCCCGAGCCGGGCATGATTCCTCAAGGAATAAGGGTCAATGCAGGCTTACACATATCCAAGGCACACAAACCAGCCAAACCCACACAGTAGGGTTCACTAAGCTGTCTAAGAGCTACGAAAGGCTAAACGCTAAACTGGTGGTCTCAAACACCAGTCTTCTCAAGCATACCCAACCTCTAATCCCACTCTCAACAGTATGAAGACCAACCACTGCATACCGCAGCAAAACAACCCATTCACATCTCTGTGTAGAAGGAAAGGACAACCGGGTGGCAACCCCAAACAATAGGTGAACACAGCTCAAGTCCACAAGACAAATCAGAGTTGTTCTTGGCCCTAGCATGGCCAAAACAACTTAGCAGCAACCCAAAACCAGGGTACATCAATAGCTAAAACTCAAAATGAAAACTATGGAAACCTTACCCAGTCTCAAAACAGGGTCAGAAGCAGAACTCCCAGCATAGACATGGGAGGACTCAACCAACGGGTGTGGAAATCAATGGCCAACCAACACCCACGAGCCCACAACACACACAATCCCCAATGTAAGAGATGGAGGACTTACATAGGCAGAAAAGGGTAAAGAACAAAATCTCAACCTGTGCGCAAGGGGAAAAGACACAGCGGAGGAAAAACATGGAAGAAAACACAGAGGTCTACAACTCACGATCCACCACGAAGGATGGAAAAAAATACATAGCTCAATAATGCCAAAGGAAAACTGGTTCTCTGCGTGAATGGAAGGAACACCACCACAGACCGACAAACAACATGAGAGAGGGAAAAACGAACCCCCAAACAAGAAATCGCACCCCTTCTTAATTCGGCTATGTGTGAGGAAGATGAACCGCCCCCCTGCTGCGTGTCCCTGCGTGAGAGTGAACCCCCAAAATGGAGAGAATGGCCTCATGGAGAGAATGGTGGTGGAGGTTTTTCTTTCCAACGTGAGGTCAACCTGCTGGTGGAGTGCGTGTGTGGGAAAGGACTGACAGTCCTACCACACTCCACTCCCAGCCATAACTGCCTCAACTACTCAACAAAACATTAAAGTGGTAGTTGGATATGACAAGGAAAGATGGGAAAATCAAACAGGGTGGCGACACATGGATTCCCCCCCCCCTATGACTCAAGGTTCATCATCCCCCCGCATTATCCTTTGGAATCATGCCCTTTTCATTTTAACGTTGCACCATCATAACTGGCTGTAGGTTTAGTTTAATTGATGTGCGTATTTACATGGTGCCAAACTATAATGTGCCGGATAGCACGAGATACCATCGACAACTATCCTTATTGCCGAAACATACACAACCAAATCGATGGTGGGGCTTTTGCCTTTAGCTCCTCACCACGATTAATTACATTATATACATCATGCAAGCGGGGTCAAAAACGGGGTGTTACATTCCCCTCCCTCTTGGAATAACACCGTCCTCAGTGTTCCAATACATAGGAATAAATATACAATTTGCACATCCAAAATTTCAAAATTTTGTAGATCTATCCCACGTTCCATTATTTACTTTGAACATTCGAGACCAAGCCCCTCGGCTTCCATGAACTTCTCCTATTGGTTCTCAGCTTTCTGTTTATCCTGAAGTCTAGGAACTTTGCGGCTGTTGCCCTCTTCATGCTCCCTCATTGGGAAGTCCCGGCATAGATGATGTCCTCTGCATTCTTAGCATTTCACTTACTGCTTCATATTTACCTGCTCAATTTCCTTTGAGTCTTCATTCCTAGACCGTTTCTTAACGGGTCACTTGGACGAATGTCCCATCACTGATCCACCTTCCTTTCCCTTGCCGATTTCTCCCAGAAGGCTTTTCACCTCACTTTGCAAACCAATATAGTCTTGCAAAATCTGGTGGTTCATTTCATTCTTCCTTTTCTGTATCTTGAGAATCTCCCCAAGATTTTCTTGGGTTTTGGCAATCATTTGAAGGAGACTTCCAGCCAAGTCCAACAACTTTTGATCTGCTGCCATGATCAATGTGCACCACCGAGTTTCACTTTTCTCACCTGTGAAATGCACCATTGAAATTTTGTCAGGCCAAGCATAATATAGACATTAAAATCAGTCAGTTAATTGCCCAATTGGCATGACAGTCCAAGTCTTATCAAGGAGACTTTCATATTTTTCATGCCTTCCCAACAGGCACATGAGCTCATTCATGTCCATTCTTGGGCAAGGAATTAACTATTCTAGCATTCACAATTTACTTTACTTTCAGCAAATACACACATTCCATTTTCAGTCATACATGCATTCAACAATCTTTTGTTTTTCACCATGCATATATATATATATATATATATATATATATATATATATAATTAAAAAGGAAAGAGAGAGCAGCAAGAGTTTTTCCCCTTTATGTTTTGTTCCATCCTGGAACCCACACCACCGCGGTGGCTTTTCATGCTCTCAGCCTCTTTCACTTCATCGTGAATGCTGGACCAATCCCTCTTGGTCTTGACACTTAGTGTCTCCAGTCTATTCCAGACCCCTAAACCATGGAGCCTCCCCACATGGTTTCCTCGGCTGCTAGGAACTTCACAGTCTCACTAGCACCTTTTTCATTGCTGCTCATTTCGAGTTTTCCAGGACAGTCACATGTCCACATGCATCCCTAGGATGCTCTCATAGTCCTCGCTCCCAACGATTCCTATATCCAAACATTGAATAGATTCACATGTTTAGTTTATTATTATTGGTTTTATCTCTAGAACAAGAGCTTAAAACATCATAACCAAATCATATACACATGTATATTCATAAGCAAAATAATCCAATACTTATCTATATTGTGCGTTTCCTCGTTGGTCCACAGGATCCTGCTTCACTTTGCAAGCCTTGGGATCGCCTATGGACTTGGATGTTAGGTCAGCATGTAGGCTGCTCCACAACATCAAATAATTAATGTCCAGCCAGTACACCCTCATGTCGACTGGGCTTGGGACTTTACCACGACCATTTCTAGGTCCAAGATCTACTATGGATCCCCAGGCATATAACAGCCCAAAACACACTTATATCAACAATGATACATACACTTATATCAACAATACACTTATATCAACATACACTTATATCAACAACAAACCTTACTCCGCAACCCCTCACAACAACCGTTTGCCTTTTCTCTTTAGGTTGCAACACCCAACTGCATCTATTTAGCCTATCAACACAAGCAATATAAGCAAACTCATCAGCGTTATTGCTCTAAAACTGTAATCATATTTCATACCATTCACTATCAAGTATTGAGACACTAGGAGTGCGTCCACTCCCTAGGGTGTAGTCAATATTGAAAACCCTTTCATGATTCGACATCGGAAAAGTGTGCACCCTTTCCCAGTGTGTGCCATATAGGCCCTATTCATACTCAAGCAATCGGTCATAATGGAAATAAAATCAAAACAGGTTCTGCATATGGAATTTTAATAATTTGACATGCATATTCTTAGCAAGGGTCACAGAACACTTATCCATTTGCCGACGTAGTATTCCTTCGTTAAGGAGGAATGGGGCTCCCTTCTCCGAGTTGACAGTCCCTCGGTTAGCCATCCCAAATCCTTTTTACATTTCATATCCACACATGTCTTACCGACATAATCTATACCATCTCACTCATGTTAACCCTTACTCCGCAACCCCTCACAACAACCGTTTGCCTTTTCTCTTTAGGTTGCAACACCCAATTGCATCTATTTAGCCTGTCAACACAAGCAATATAAGAAAACTCATCAGCGTTATTGCTCTAAAACTGTAATCATATTTCATACCATTCACTATCAAGTATTGAGACACCAGGAGTGCATCCACTCCCTAGGGTGTAGTCAATATTGAAAACCCTTTCATGAATCGACATCGGAAAAGTGTGCACCCTTTCCCAGTGTGTGCCATGTAGGCCCTATTCATACTCAAGCAATCGGTCATAATGGAAATAAAATCAAAACAGGTTCTGCATATGGAATTTTAATAATTTTACATGCATATTCTTAGCAAGGGTCACAGAACACTTATCCATTTGCCGACGCAGTATTGCTTCATTAAGGAGGAATGGGGCTCCCTTCTCCGAGTTGACAGTCCCTCGGTTAGCCAGCCCAACTCCTTTTTACATTTCATATCCACACATGTCTTACCGACATAATCTATACCATCTCACTCGTGTTGCTTACCAAACATGTAATGCAGATGAGACATTTCCAAAATGTCCAATGGAGTTTCACCCGAAACCCATTTCCAAGATAAGGGAAAACCTTCCCATGAAGTTTGGCTCCTATAGGCCATCACACATGATCTTCCTGCAGTGTGTACCCCTGGCACATTCATCAAATAGCCAAACAGTCAATCATTATCTGATAATACAATCCAAATTTATTGTTCCATAACCAAGCAATGACATTAGTAATCAAATTCAATAGGAATTTCCAATTCTGTCTAGATTGACCAACCTCTCTACTCACCTACAACCATGGGGTTTCCCTTCCAAATCTATTGTCCTAGCTCCAAATTCAAATTTCTAAGTTATACACAATTGCTAAAGGTTATGAACAACAATGTAGAGCTCTGCATAGTCTAGATTTGCATGCCAGAATGAGAGAATGAGGGTTGACTATAAGGGATATGAGAAAATGGTGAAAATACATCTGACATTACTTCTAACATTAGAAGAAAAGACTCTTAACCATTGAATACTGGCTTGTGACTTGTGACAGAACTGGCCAAAAGTCCAATTAGCCCCATGCTTCAATAACTACATGAAGTGACCTTTCCCAACAACTTCACACATGCATTCAATGATTGGAAAGTAGTAAAAAAGTGAGATATTTGGATTATTCAAGGTACATGACATAATTTTGGGTGAGTTCTAAGGTTGACACTTGGCAACAAAGGATTAGTTCCCCTTAGGCCCCCTTCCTCTTCCTCTCTGGTGGAATCATAGCTCCTTTGCTACTCTTTACACAACCATTCTTGTACCATTTTATTATTTATCCACAAATATTTACATACATTTCGAATTGGCATGATAAGCCAAACAAAAATTACAAATAACAACATTTACATGATAAATTCCTATCCATTCACTAGTCGGGCATTAGTCTTGAGCTCCGCAGTAGGAATCCAAACTAAGATATTTACATCATTTACATAATTTAATTGAATACATTAGAAGGGTCAAATTGGGGATATTACATAAATATTTATGGTCCAAATTCTCAGAGATTTCAATTATGCAAGAATGTTTTTAAGATGGAATGTTTTAGAAGGGACCATGTCATGATTGGGGGGTATCTAAATTTCTCCCTTGGTGAGAGGAAATATTGGAGAGACCGTAGTCACCCTAATCCTATGGATGATTGTTTCATTAAGATAATTGAGGATACACATCTCTTTGATATTCCTCTTGTAGTATATATAGATACTTGACGAAATATGAGAATAAGAGATAATCATATAGAGGAAAAGACTGCCAGATTCCTCTTTAATGAGGGTATTCTTCGTGGTCCTAATATAATCAAACAATGGGTAGGTGAAGGTGGTGAGTCAGACGACTTCCCCATATATATTGAACTAAAAGGTGATAATCATAAATCTCTATTTCCTTTCAATTTTAATGCAACCTATATGGAAAATGAAGAGTATGCATTGAAGGTTAAAAAAGCTTGGAGAGCTTATAATCCGACTTATCCATCATCTGTTGTTGTACAGTTTCTTAACAATTTGAAGGTTATCAAAGAAATGAATGTAGCTTGGGAATCTTAAATGAATATGTGATAGGAAAAAGATCTTCGAATAATTGAGGATATGCTCCAATCCTTCCTTGATGCACACCTTGATAAGTTATATGACTATTGATCATAAACAAGAAATTGGGAATTTAGAAAGTCACGGAAGGAAGATTATTTATGAGAAGGAGGCCTCCATGATATTAACAAGTAGATTTGTTTGAGGAACGATGATACTAAATATTTTCATTAGTTTTATAGACATCGGTTAAACACCAATTCTCTATGGAATCTTGAGGATGGTGAAGTCAATCAGATTTCTGGTTTCATGGACTTAGCCTCTTTCAGGGTTAACCACTTCAAGCACTTATATAGATAAGATGAACGTGCTTTGAATGCCTCCATTTTAAACTTGATCCTACATTATCCTTCATTTGTTGATGATGAACATAATCTCTTCACTAATTCCCATGTTTATGTTGAAGAGCTTAAAGAGGCTATAAGGACCATGCAACATGATAAGAGTCCAAGACTTGATGGATTCCCTATGGAATTATTCTCTGGTTTTCTGGATACTTTCCAAAATGATTTGTTGGTGGTTATTGGAGAATCTTATATTAAAGGTAGAATTCTTGCGGCCTTCAATACAAATTTCATTACCTTGATACTAAAAATTGACATGCCTTCATCTTTTGAGCAATTCAGGGCCATTTCTCTATGCAATTGTATTTATAAATTATATTCCAAGATCATTTCTAATCACATCAAAAGATATCTGTTTAAGGTAGTCTCTGGGGAACAATTTGCTTTTTTGGATAAGACATAGATACATGATCATACAGGGGTGGCATAAGAAGTATTCCATTCTGTAAAAATTAAGAAGCTTCCAGGTGTTATCATCAAAGTGGACCTTTCCAAGGCATATGATAGGGTCAATTGGACCTATCTTTGCTGATTGTGGAGCATGATATTCCTGATTCAGAGATGTTATTTTTCATTCGTGTTTGTAGCCATGTTTTAGTATACACTCATCCCAACAAGAGGGTGTGGGGGGACATTGTCCCCTCATGGGGGTCTTGTCGGGACTGTCCCCTTGGATGGGGGGTCATAGGGCTAGTGGACCCCCATCAGGGATTCGGGGGAAGTGCCCCAAAGAAAGGGGGTGCAGGGTGAATCCCCTGAAATAAATTCTTTGGGATGTTTGGTGGGAAACATTTTACGGGTCCATGGTATTTGGTAACCCAAGGTGTTTTCCCATGGTAATTCACCTATAAATGGAAAGCATTGTAATATGAATGTGTATTGTATTGTATCATTGTAAAATGATCTAGGTGATTATGTGACATAGACTGTGAGAGAGTGAAGAGGATGTGCAACGGGTTTGTTGCAGGTTATATCCCTTCATTTTTATGGATGGTATAATAATAAAGGACTGGCGATTTCTATGTGGACATAGCCCATCTTGGGTGAACCACGTTATATTGGCATCTCTATTGTAATGTGTGTTGGCCTATTTCTCTTCCTTGTCTCGACCCGCGGTTCAACAACAAAACAATGCCAACAAGACACCACAAGACATCAGCCCAACATAGCAAGCTCAGTCGGCAATGCCCACGAGGCAGGCGCAGTCTCACCCAAGATATATTAATGGGTAACTTCTAGAACCATGTTTCCATAGTTGGTGATGGATTATAGTCCCTTGGCGCATGGCCAAGGCACTCAACAAAGGAAATAGGACGATGGAGTCTGTCACTGTGTGACCAGGGCACGAGTGTATGTCAGTGCGCATGTGACACAACCCTATCCTTACCCTCAACAACTGGTGCAACTTGTGTGATGCACTTGATTCCTTACACTTAACTGATAGTGCACGACTTATACTTTAACTTAGTAGTTTAACCATGAACTCATACATTCCAATAATGATTTAAAAATTCATTCATTCACTGATTAATAAGATGGTGTCATACATTCAACAGTAACTCATCAATATATAGTAAGAAACTACTTGAAATTCACATAAAAATTCATAATCAATCAATCATTCAACACAAGAAATAACGTGGAAACCCATATGGGAAAAACCACCAAGGTCCTCTTCATTTGGCACGAGAATTTGTGTATAGCACCTTGCAGTCTGCGATCTGTAGACTGTTCTAAAGATATGTCTTTCTGACTCAATCTTCTTACTCTCATTCTCTCTGGTTTATTCTTCTATCTATTCCTACTAATCCACACATAGCATGGATCGACTCTTCTACCTCTACTATCTGCACACTCAACTGCAGATTACTTCTACTACTAGCTATCTGCACACGCAGTTGCAAGATCCATGGATCAATAACGATATACTACTACTTGACTATTCTCTGAGTCTTCTTTCCTACTAACCCTAACTTCCTTAACAAACTGAGTGGCTTAGCAAATGAACAACTCTTATACAGAGTGGGTTCTTCCTATTTATAACTTCTATAATATCATGCAGGGTTGACTACATACTTCTCATCTGTTACAGGTCATAATCAACCGTAAAAAATGATTACAAGCTGTCATAGACTGACAAAAGGCGCTATCGGCCTAAATTACATATATCCCTTCATACGTGTGACGTCCACAGGCTTACACCGACTTTAGCAACCACGATATTCTTGACATGTCGCTTTCTAGCCATTACTCATTTGCACGCTTGCAAGCTCTCTTTTCCTCTGTTGCGCGCATGTTCTATCTTTCTGTGCCGGTTCCTTTGCTTCCTTCTTGACCTACTTTCCTCTTTTGTCACGCGTGCACTTTTCCTTCCTTGCTTGTGTGTCAGCTTCTTCCTTATGCACTTTTCTTGGCCCAATAGGCTCCCAACACTCACATGTGGCTCATCTCGAACCACTAAGCAAAAAAATGAAGTCTTCACAAAATTTCCTGTGGAAAAACTGTAGTTTCTCCCAACCACTTATGTTTCTGGTGCAAGCTCAGGCTATGCAGGAGGATTAACCTTGTACTGAAATTCCTTCACCATCTGTTGCACTCTAGCAACTTCCACTATTACCTCTTTTTCCTGTGCGACCAACTGTTCCACTCAGTCAGAACTGATATGTTTCGACGGTCCTGCCTCTATTGATTGCGTAATGGTTTGAAGTTTCTACTACAGTGGATGAATAAGGCCTGTGAGCCGCACTGCTTCCGATTGGTATTATTCCACTTCTGCCTCCCTAGTCCGCTCTTGGTCATAGAGAGCTTGGACTTCTTACAACAGTTGTTTTATCTCATCCATCTTGGTAACCTTCTCTTGAAACGACAGCTTCTTCATCTCTGCCTTTTTTGCATCAATTTTCTCCTCAGCTTTGCACACATTTTCCCTTATCTTTTATGCAATTGCATTGTTGGGCTATAGGGTAGACCCGGGCTTTATATCATTAACTTCGCACCAACGAAAGACCCACAGTGTTGGCCCTTTTGGCAACAACCCGCGTGCAGGTCGCAGTCTCACCTGAAACAGCTATGGGGTGCCGCAGAATCAGGTTTCTGCAAGCAGAAGAGGGATATTACTGTAGCTTTAGTCTGTAACACTTATAATCATACAATGCAGAGCTTTAATAGTTACTTATTTAGCTTCGCGGTTAGATAAACAAACAGTGACTTGCTTAACCCTTTACTGGGAATTCCAGTGAAGTTAGTATTTAGCAGTGATCTTACTTATCAGTTATATATTTATCAATGCATAAAAGAACATAACAACAATCACAACAAAAACCACAACACACGATATAACGTGGTTCACCCCCAGTTTAGGGGTTACATCCACAGAACTGTGTTTTATTCAACTCTTTACAAAAACCACAGTTCTGATCTGCGCACTCAGCTACAGATCCCTTCAAGTCCTCAAAGCCGCACACACAGCTGCAGATTTCCTTAATCACCCAAAACCCTCTGCACACACAGCTGCAGAGGTTGTCCACGCACACAGCTGTGACTTAAACTTCTTACAAACAAGCCTTAGCTTCGCATCAATTCATCTTACATCAAAATCCTAAACTGACTTCTTTACAAGAGTGGTTATTTATAGTGCACTTATTACAAAACCATGGGCTTAAACCATGGGCACCCCGAACCCTAAATCCTGGACTTAAACCATGGGTTTATTACAAAGAGAGGACTTTGACTCAACCACGACACCCCTAAGACTATTTTGAGTCGTAACTCTGCTTACAAACTCCCATAACCCTATGGAGTTACCCACCTTAAGGAACATTAGGGTGCGCGCCCCAACAGGCCCCTAAGACTCACCAGTGTCCCGTCCTGGGACACTCATCTGCTTTTCTGGTGTTAGAATCTTGTTGGAGAAACATAGTGCACTGCTTGCTGAAGCCATACATGTGGTTGTCGGTTGCTTGTTTCTTTCCTTCATAATATTTATGCTGTTTAAGGCCTTTTGGATCTATCAGCGACCCCATCCTTCAATATGCTTGCAGAACATTTGACCATCCACAACTTAGGGTCCCCATAATTGTGTGTCAAGGTGCATAAGACAAATAGCCACCTCAGTTCTGCCAAACCAGGAGGATACATCTTGGGATGTTACAGAGTTTTCCTGTGAGGACCGGTGCTTTTCTTCGTGCGGCTTAGAGAGCACTTCTGCCTTTCTTCCTTCCTCTTGGAGCAAACTTCTACCTTTCTTTGTGCCTTGGTCGAACATGGCTGCACAGGTGGATTGCTCAGAAGGTTCAGCAGATCTCTCTCCCTGACCACTCGTAATAACTCCTGGACTTCACGATCATTCGACATAGTTCCAACTGAAGAAACTCAAAGAGATGCACAATGCAGGAGTCGCAGGCTGATGTAGCTTCTTATAGAATCTGTCATCATGGTGCATTAATAACGCCGAATCTGATGGAGTGGTGGAAATCTTGTCCACACGACGCCAGATTTTCCTAAAATCTCATCATTGCAGGTAGTTAGGGCAGTTCTCATGCCGGCGCCGCCAAGTCTAGTTTGTCCCATCCGTCACATTTTAGGCTGTGACACACCTTTGATCTTCGACATAAACACTAAATTCAGCTTCACCTTGATAAGTACCTTTGACACAATATTCACCTTCGACCCATCCTGACCTATACGGCAACCAAACTTCAAACTTCAGACTTTGACAATTTTTAACACTTCGTAGCATTGGGAACAACTTCATTATAGTCTAGTACCCAATTCCAACCATTCTTGGTACTTAGACGGTCCTTCATGCTGTTAGTCCTGATCAAGGGGTCCCAGTTTGTCCTTGTACTTCTTTAACCTACTTCCATTCACCATGGAAGGTAAAATTTCTCCATTCAATTTAGCTAACTGGACTGCACCACCATCAGTAACTCTCTGTACTATGTATGGTCCTTTCCAATGTGTCTTGAACTTCCTCGGGAATTTCATGAATTTACTGTCATATAAAAGCACAAGGTCACCATTCTGGAACTGCTTCTTCTTAATGTGTCTATCATGCCATGCTTTTTCTCTAGCTTTCTGTACTTGCTGCTGGAACCCTGCAATGAATTTGTCCTCTTCAAGTTCTAATATATTTTCCAGCCTTTCTTTCATCATATCTGGGTCATCCATCTCTGTAAAAGCAGATATTCTGAGGCTAGGAACAATGTACTCCATGGGCATGACTGCTTCTTGTCCATAAACCAACCTAAAAGGTGTATGGCCTGTCAACTTCTTGTAGGTGGTTCTATAAGCCCATAGTACTGCTGGAATTCTAAGGTCCCAATCATTTCTGTTAGCATTTCAAAAATTCGTCAGAGCGTGTTCAAGGATCTTGTTAAAGGCTTCGACAGTTCCATTTGCTTGAGGATGATAGGCAGTACTCTTCTGATGATATACTTGAAATTCTTCAGTCAATACTTCAATAGTCTTATTTAAGAAATGTGATCCTTGATCGCTCATAAGAATTCTAGGACACCCAAATCTTGACAAGATGTTATCAAAGATAAACTTCACGGCTGTAGCATCACTACAGGTCTTGACTAGTTGAGCTTCAGCCCAACGAGTAAGGTAGTCAGTTGCTGTAATAATGTATCTTTCTCTTGACTTCTTCGTAGGGGGATTGATAGGGCTAACAAAATCAATATCCCACTTGTCAAATGCTTGTAAAGTTACCTGTGGGGCTAGAGGTATCTCGTCCCTCCTGGATGGTTTTCCTGTCCTTTAACAGATGTCGCAGCTATGGAAATATTCTCTTGCATCCTTGTGAATTGTGGGCCACCACAATCCGGCTGTCAAAATATTCTGTGCTGTAGCTTTTCCTGCATAATGACCTCCTTCTACTCCAGAGTGTGCCCCAGCCAAAATTAATGGCTTTTCATGCTCCAGGACGCATCTGTGCAGTATTTCATCTGGTCCCATCTTATATAGATGTCCTGCTATTAAGGTAAAGTCGGCTGCTCTAACCACCAGCTGTTTCTTCTGCTGCGTTGTCATTTCGGCGGGTGCAAAACCTATAGACAAATACTGAACAATATCCTGGAAATAATCATCAACCATCTGGATGGAAAACAACTGGGCATCAGGAAGACCTTCGTCCAAAATAATGGGCTCTTCTCCTGACTCGAGCCTCGACAAGTGGTCAGGACCTAGGTTCAGTCTTCCAGGTTTGACTATGATCTCAAAGTCATATTCCTGAAACAGAATCAACCATCTGCATATCCTTCCACCTAGCACAGGATTGTTAACCAAATACTTCAAAGCAGAGTGATCAATGAACATCTTAAAATGAGATCCTAACAGATAATGTCGAAACTTCTGTAATGCATAAACCATGGCTAAACCTTCTTGTTCTATAGTAGTATAATTTTTTTTTCTGCTGTTGACAGTTTTCTACTTGCAAAAGAAATAGGGTGATCGATATTACCTTCACCTGACTGAGCCAATACTATTCCCAGAGCAATGGAGGATGCATCGACATGCACATGAAACTCCTTATTCCAATCAGGGAATACTAAGATAGGGGTAGTTACCATCTTTTCCTTCAAAATATCCAAGCTTGCTTGACACTCAGGTGTCCATTCAAACCTAATATCTTTCTTCAACTGCTTTTCCATAGGGGCTATTATCTGAGCATATCCTTTAATGAATTTCCTGTAATAACCAGTATGACCAAGCGTAGTGTGCAGTTGTTTAATAGACTTCAGAGGTGGAAGGTTCACAATAATGGCTATCTTCGCATGATCCATCATCAATACTTGCTTAGATACAATGTGACCTAGCAGAATTCCAAAAGGGGCACAGAAGATACAGTTTTTCAAGTTCAAGGAAATCTGATGTTGTCTACATTTGTCCAGCATAAGTCTTAAACTAGCTATGTGGTCTCTTAATAACCCGAAGATAGTCCAATCATCAAAATAAAATTCTAAGAATTTATGTATAAATTCCTTAAAAGAAGAGATGACTACTCTAGAAAACATGGCAGGTGCATTCTTCAATCCAAAGGGCATAACTGTATACTGGAAGGATCCCATTTCTGTAGCGAAGGTTGTCTTATGTCGATCTTCTGGAGCAATTCGAATCTGATGGTAACCTGAAAATCCATCCGTAAAAGAGTACACTTCTTGACCTCCAACATTGTCTAAAACTTCATCTATAAAGGGAGTGGGGAAAGGGTCATGCAAACATGCATCATTCAACTTCCTTAGATCGACATAGATTCTGATTTCTCCCTTAGTCTTCTTTTCTTGCACCACCATAGGACTGAGCCACTCGGACTCTTCAACAGGCTCAATGATTCCTGCATCTAGCATCTTATCCAGCTCCATTCAGACTTTTTCCTTATACTTAGGGTTCAGCCTATAAGGGTGCTATTTCATAGGCATCACATCAGGTTTCAAAGGGATCTTTATCAGTCCTATATCACCAAGGATACCTTTCATCTCTGAGAACTTTGTCGGAAATAGATCCTGATATTCATGGAGAAGTTGGGTCACCTTGCTTACCATTTCGTCATCCCAATAATCTCCAATGGCAGCATACTTAGGGTTTTCCTCTAACCCAATGTTTACGGTCAATGTCTTCAGGGGTTGAGTCACCTCAAGTGCCTCAACTGCTAGTCCATGTACTTCACAGTGTCCTTCTGACTCAGGAATGTGAATGTTGCGCAGATCGTCATCCTCGTCAATTGCGAGGTTATAACATTCTACTGCATTGGCTTCCTATGCCTTCTAATCAGGTTGGTATTTTGCTATTTCTTGATCATCAAATACTTTAGTATGGATCAACCTAACAGCTGCGTCCAAAGCAGGAGAAACCTCATTAATAGAGAATGTCATCACAAAATTATCAACAAGACAATCCCAACTTACAGTACCGTGGCGAAGCTCAACCTCTGCATACCAATTCTTTGCGATAGGTTCCAAGGTGTGCACAAACCTATGTACCCATTCTTCATGAGGTACATGCTTCCATGCCTCGTTGCATTGCTCCAAATGTCCCTGAGGACTAGTCTTACCATTAAACCTTCTTTGCACCTCCTGAGGTTGGTCTCTGAATCTTAGGTAAAGGGTATTCTGGCATGTTTCCCAACTATGAATGTACTTTTTATGGCCATTCCACCATCTGGCTGCTGTGGCTCTGAATGCTGAATCCAGAGTCTCCATTTTCTGTGAGTTTGGTACCTGCTATCAGAATTGCGTAATAAACTGTTCTGGGTTTGTCGAACCATAAAAAACAGGCAAGGTTCTTGTCTATGAGCCAAGCCATCTGAGAGACTTGGTAATTCTGGCACATCGATGGCCATGTAGCTCATACAGTCTATTCTTCCAATTCTCTAGGCCATCATTTGAATCTGTCATGCAGGAGCTGTCACACTGCCAATCCATGATACATTCAGTAGTAGGATCAACATAATCTTCTTCCTTCACTGTGATATTGTAGATGTGGTCCAAAACATCCTGGTCTTCATCTCTTACTGGCTCTGTGTATCTCTCTCCTTGAGAAGGATCCAATGGGACTATGACTCTCAGTGCTTTCCCTTCGAAAGTCATCTGTCTCTTCTTCAGGTTGATGACTGCATCATTGTCTAATGCCCACTCAATACCTAGCAATGCTGGATAGGGGTTGCTGTCGTCAATGATCTCAATAACTTTGAAGTCTGCTACAGTATAGACGCCATCAATATCTACTGGGACATTAGGGAATCATCCTAGGGGCACAATCTTCTGGTGGTTGGATAATCTCAACTGTATAGGGGACCAATCAAGGTTAGGTTTTCCCATTTGTTCCCAGGTTTTCTTAGTTAAGACATTTACCTCTGATCCTAGGTCCAAGATAACATCATTCATATCATACTCTCCTATCTGAGCATTCAATCTCATTTCCCTGCTAGTTCTCCTAACTCTATTAATAGCTTTTGCCTGACCAGAACTTTACTGAGGTTCGCAGGAAGCAATAACTTTCTGCAACTCACTTAAAGAATTCTGATTTCTTAAGAGCTTTAGACAACTCTGTAAAAAGGAGGATAATGTACTTACTTTTTCCGTCGAAGCTTCTTGCGGCTGTGACTGCTGCTGATTTTGTTGCGTAGGTGCTACTGATGTGCTAGGAGTAGCAAAATCTCTCTTGGCTTCCATGAATGTCTCTTTTTCTCTTTCGATATCAAATGCTGGGACTTTCTCTGGGGCCTTACGAACCGAAGACTCGTCAGGCTATTTCTCCTTATTCTGTATGTGCGTCGTAGCTCCACTCCGGGTAACAACATTCATATCTGGGGCAGGTCTTTGCTCGACGAAAATCATCTGAATATTCTGAGTAGGGGCACTGTTTCTTTCCTGAATCTTAGCTATCAACTACGGGCACTGCTCGATCACATGATCTACTGCTCGAAAATACCGACATGTCGTAGTTGGGTTCCGACAGTATCTCGCTAGATGCCCGGCCTGGTTACAGTTGTAACACACAACCTGGCCTCTTCCTCTTCCGGCCATACCACCACGACCACGACCTCCAAAATCACCTCTACCTCATGCACCACTGCGGTAACCATAGCCATCATTTCTCTGTCCCTCATTTTGTACCCGATATGTGTCATAGGTGCGTTCTCTCATGAGGTCATAACTGCGACACTCATCTTCATTATGTCCTACGGACTTACATAATTTACAATAGGGGTTCTGAGGTACTTGCCCATACCTCTGTAGCAGATAGCAGTCTTCAGGTTGATGCTAACCTGTTGTTCTGCAGAGCTCACAATATAGGACTTGCGGGTTAAACGGGTTTGGCGCACTAGTATTCAGGTAATTTCTTACCACAGGACACTGTTCCTTGGCATGACCTTCTGTCCGACATTGTGTACACCAAAGCTCTTCGCGACCGGTTTTTCCTCTCTTCATATCGCGAAGCTCCAGAGCCATCGCTGCCAACTGCGCTTGGATTTGAGCGATACCAAAGTTATCTTTGACAAGAGCGGTTTCAAGCTTCATCGTGATTTCCAGAGCCTCCTGCTGGTCAGCAACCTTTTGTTGCATGAGTGGAGTTATGATATGTGGTAGCAATGCTGCAATGAACCATTCCTTGTGCTGCGCAGGTCCAATGGTGAAACTGACTTGGTCTAGCAGAACTTTGAACCTTTGATCAAAGTCCCACACTGATTCTCCTCGCCTCTACTGGATTTCCTTTAGTTCAGTGATACACTGCGACTCTGATTTAGGATTCTTAAATTCCTTTATCATTGCTGCTTTTATATCAGCCAAGACATGGTTTTGAGTGTGGAAAACTTCATGAACCAGGTCAGAGTGCGGTCTCTGAAAGAAGTAACTAGTTGCGCTCTTTTTGTATCTTGATCCGTAATGGTCTTAGCAGTCCACACTGCTTCGCATAAAAACCAGAACTGTACTGGATCCTCTGATCCAGTTCCTTTGAAAATAGGGAGGTTAATGTCGTCATTCATATGGGCCATCGCGGGTCTAGGGGGGGATGGAGGGGGACTGGTAGTAGGTGGGGGGGGGGAACTTGCTGGGGTAGATTGACCTGCTACAGGAATACTCGAGCTAGGGTTACTTTCAGACTGCGATAGGTTCTCGGGGATAATAGGTCTTCGATGCGGGGTTACCAGAGGGTTTCCAACAGAAGGGGTTTCTTCGGGCTCTGAGACTGCTGGACTTACGGGGTTAGACTCGGTATTTTGACCTAGGGTATAGGACTCAAAATTTCTCTTGTACCTTTTTCCATTTCGCAGCAAACCACTTTGCTCGTTGAAGGTACTTTCACTTGCAAACATACGTTAGTAGTGCTAAATCTAACAGTCTGATTCAATGAGCAATATACCTTTTTCAGCCAATAGCATTTTAATTCTCAAACTAAATGAATTCAAGTACTTACCCCTTGGTCCTTTGAAGAACTGTCGTTCGGCTTCGGTGAAGGACGTACTTGTGTCAATGGTGAACTCCGTCACAAATTCTTCAAGAGTTCGCGTTGTCCAGAAATCAACAGCGCGGGATATCTCGTTGTTCACCCTTTTCAGTATATTAATTCTTGCGGGGGACCAATCAGGAAACTGACGTTCTTGGAAGTTCGTCCTTATCTCTGTTAACCTCAATAACCACTGGTGCAACTCTATGTGGATACTACCAAATAAAATTTCATACACATCAGAAAAAACATACCTTTGTAGAAAGTCGTTTGCACTACGACGCAGATCTTTGTTCTCTTGTACTGCAAAGTTCAGATAAGTCTCTTCAAGCCAATCACCGATTTCCTTCACAGAGGGTCTCCAGAACATAGTCCTCGAGGTACGACGTAAACCCCTCTTGAGCAGATACTGAGTTTAACCGGAAACGGAACCAATTTGTTGGGCTATAGGGCAGACCTGGGCTTTATATCATTAACGTTGCACCAACAAAAGACCCACAGTGTTGGCCCTTTCAGCAACAACCCGTGAGCAGGTTGCAGTCTCACCTGAAACAGCTATGGGGTGCCGCAGAATCAGGTTTCTGCAAGCAGAAGAGGGATATTACTGTACCTTTAGTCTCTAACACTTATAATAATACAATGTAGAGCTTTAATAGTTACTTATTTAGCTTCACGGTTAGATAAACAAACAGTTCCTTGCTTAACCCTTTACTTGGAATTTCAACGAAGTTAGTATTTAGCAGTGATCTTACTTATCAGTTATATATTTATCAATGCATAAAAGAACATAAAAACAATCACAACAAAAACCACAACACACGATATAACGTGGTTCACTCTCAGTTTAGGGGTTACGTCCACATAACTGTGTTTTATTCAACTCTTTACAAAAACCACAGTTCTGATCTGCGCACTCAGCTGCAGATCCCTTCAAGTCCTCAAAGCTACGCACACAGCTGCAGGCCTCTACGCACACAGCTGCAGAGGTCGTCCACGCACACAGCTGTGACTTAACCTTCTTACAAGCAAGCCTTAGCTTCGCATCAATTCATCTTACATCAAAATCCTAAACTAACTTCTTTACAAGAGTGCTTATTTATAGTGCACTTATTACAAAACCATGGGCTTAAACCATGGGCACCTCGAACCCTAAACCCTGGACTTAAACCATGGGTTTATTACAAAGAGAGGACTTTGACTCAACCCCGACACCCCTAAGACTATTTTTAGTCGTAACTCTGCTTACAAACTCCCATAACCCCGCGGAGTTACCCACCTTAAGGACCGTTAGGGTGCCCGCCCCAACATGCATCTTCCAAAAGTGCTTCCCATATCATGGAAAAAACTTCAACTAGATTTGCGCAGAGTGTTTCTCCTTCACTTATCCTTCCATCAGCCTCAGATGTTGTTCTATTGCATTCCTTAGGCACCTTAGGAGGTGTGCTTGGTACCTTCCTAGCCTGAATCTCCTCGACCTAACTTTTTAGCTCTGCTGCAATCCATGATAGCCGGGAAACTGTAGTAGCTGAATCTTCATCTCCTTAGCCCTCTTTCAGTGGGAAGTTTTTGATTGCTCTTTTAATGGTTTCAGCTAATGTAATGCGGGTTTTCTCGCGTGCCTCAATTTCTTACTCTTTCTCCTTCAGGAGGGCCTTGTGCTGCTTAGCCTTCCCCTACTATTTTGTTTCCTGATAGGAAACAACATTCTCCCGCATCTATATTTCTGTCGTAGGTGCCTATTGTATCTCATAGAATTCTCCCAATGAAAGCTTGGAGAAGTCGATCTGCAATGTGGCAAACTCCTTGAATAAATCATCAAATGCACCTATTCCCCTCCTTGTCTCCATTGCGCGCCCGTGGATTTGTAATTTAATTGGCGACACTAGCTCTAGCATTAAAAGCAGAATGCTGGGATCCACGCCATATGTATCGGCCTCAAAAGTGGTTTTGACATCGTTAATGGTATTTATAAGCTTATTCAAGAGCTTGGCAACTTGACCAACCAAGTTTACCTGCTACGTGTTTAGCACCTCGAGGATTTTCTTGGCGACCTCAGCTACAATGCCTGCTAGCTCTTGAACATCATCTTATGTCAACGTGTTCGTGTTGGATGCTCTGTCAGATTTTCTTTTATTGTGTAGTGGTTGACGCTGTTGTTGCTATTATTTTTAGCGATTGTGGCTCTCTTCATCAATAGGCGTATTCTCTTCATCACTTCGATGGGAGTCACCATCACCGCTATTATCATCTTTGTTTTAATCGTCGCGTCCATCTCTTCCCTGACTATTTCCTTGGACAATTCCAACATCGTCGCCCACGCCAACGTTTCCACCTTGGTTAGCTTGTGGGTCTTCTTGGTTTTTCTCTTCAGGAAGCGGCTCTGCCAATGGACCTCACCATTCCTCAGGCCACTCTGCAACAATGGAGTCCACATCATCATCAGTGATCATGAACCTTGCCTGGTATGCTTGCTTGGCCAGTTCGTTCCTTGGTTCTAGGATCATATTATGTGCACCCACCTGGAAATTTATGAAGGTGACATACCTGTGCACCATTGTAGCATGGACTCAGTGGGATCGCCTAATAACATTGTGCAATGCCTCGGCATGCATAAAAAACTAGATGTTACTATCCTTTTGGAGGATCATATTTTTCTTATCCTCCCATAGGTTCTGGTACTTTATGCCATGGCAAGGTAGTGGGACATCCAATTGTATATAATCTGGTGGGTTGGTCTACAAGATGAACGAGATTAGGATAAGGAACCAGGAGTAGTGAAATTTTTACTTGGGGTCCTCCCGGGCCTATGGTGCGTCGTCTATCAGTTTGTTCAACAGGAACTGTGACCAATTGAAAGTCACACCTTGTGCACATTTCTCTACAATCTCTACTGCTACATCAGTGCATTCATTTGGCTGCATCCTGTGCAACAACTTGCACAACATGATCATTGTGGAAAACCTCATGGAAGCATCCTCGATGAGGGGAATAGAGAATCCCCTACCCGCGCGCTGAAGCTTATACTTCGTTTTGATCTTAGTGGTATCCTTTCCCTGGAGAAAACACAACGCTAGGTGTTCTCTTGACTTCGACAGTCCTGTGATTGACGAGATAAGATCAACGTCAATCAGGTATGGTCGATCGAGACATAGGCACCTTCTGTGGAAACATACCAAGAGCTATTTTACATATGTGTTGGCTTGTAGGCTATGGCTAAAATGGGGCATGAATATCAAGTTCATCAATCCTTCCTAGTCGATGCCAGCAACCCACTTCATTGGCTTAAGAACCTTGGGCCCAGTCGGCCTAGTTTGAATTGTGACCATGCAGTTTGTTCTTTCCAAACCCTCCTGTAGTCGAGTGTCAAAATCCTTGAAATTCAACAAGGAGAGCTTCAGAATTATGTCCAGTAGTAGGGGTACGCACTTAGGGATTTGAGGTGCTATTAAGAATGTATTGGATTTCATGGAAAGCTCCATTGGCCTTGCCTCGGCTCTCCTCGGTTGGACATAATAGGAGAAATTTTCATCTCTCTCCTTAGCTTGTGGGTCTCTGTGGGGTGAGGAGTCCTCCATCAGCTCTTCCTTGAGCACATATTCCTCCATTGGTGCTTTCCCAGCATCGTTCATAATGGCCTCGACCTTGCGTTCTCTGGAGAGTGGTGGCCCAGATGACTCTCTAGCCGCTCTCTCCCCAGCCTGTCTCAGCTCCATGACAGTTCATGCAGGTGTAGCTGGTGGGTCTTGAATAGGGTTCGACACCACGCCCGAACCAGGAGGTCAAATAGGGCCTAGAGAAGGCACAGGGTGCTTTCTTGTCTATGCCATTGGGTCGAGTTCTGGTTCTGGTTCTGGTTATTGTACTTCAGGTGATTGAATCTCTTCCTCAATTGGGCAGGCTAATCCAATGGTTATGTCTGATAAATCACTGGCACTAGAAATCCCAATAACCATGGGTTATGACTCTCATGGCGTTACAGGCTTCGGATTTGTAACTCTCCGCTCTGGTTCTCTTATGATCTCTTTGTGTGTGTAAAAGATTGTTTGATGTGGAAGCCTTGTATTTATACCTGCCAACGGGTTCTACATTCTTCATACAACGGGAGGTCTAGGTCTAATCGGTCACATGGGATTCTCAGTCGACGCATTTCTTCATTAACTTGGAAACTTGAGTACTGCGTTGTACCTATCAGAACAGTTATGGCAGTTATGTCAAGGATGACTGATGGGACCAAAAAGCACATCGTCATTCTCCTCGTATCTTGTCGAATTAATGATGCTTAGCTGTCATAACTGCCTCAATATTTGCTGGATATTTTCACTTTAATGTCAGTCAGCCTGTCATTTCAGCTTTTTCCAACACTTTCCACCTTTTCCTGTGCTATGCGCTTTTTCCTACGCTTTCAGCTGGTTCCACCGTAGACGTGCGATAGAACAATTTACATCTTTTCACTTTTTCCCACTTTTTTTTCATGTGTAGCACGATCCTAGCTAGGGATGCTTGTTATAGAGAGAAATTCCTATGGCTTGGGGGTACCACAACAGACAACTTAACTCCAGAAATAAATCATATCCTATATGCAAGAGAAACCAAACAACTAACACTAAAGGACCTCGATTTGTACCTTATTCCAGACAGTTGATGTAGATCCCCGTTGAGCTTTCCAACTTCAGCTTGAATTGATAAATTTCTTTGTCAACATTCAATAAACAAGACAAGCATACTATATATTATTGTGTTAGCTCTAGTCTAGCATATATAATCAATAACATATAAGCATTTGAAATCATCCATGGATAAAATATTCATTCAAAAACACAGTATTGGACAAGAAAAGATATTTCTATTAATATAAAATCAAAGATTACAATGAATACAACCTCTGTCGGCATGTCTGCAAATCGGAGAAACCAAGTCCCCCACTTGGGCCTCCACCACTTCAATCCTCCATCTCTCGATAGCAAGCTCACAAGCAAAATACAATCTTGGGAAGAACACAAAAGTGCTCCAAGGGACAAAGGGGTAGACTCAAGCACAAGTTCCGACAACAATGGACTATAGTTCTCTTACTCTCAATTCCTCATGCCTTCAATGCATCCAAAGGGTTCCTTATATAGCTCTTCAATGGGGTAATGAAAGGTCGAATCTGAGCGATCTCAAGGCATATGGAAGGCCAGGAGACAAGTGAGTCGGATGCACATCAAGGAAAAATCCAAAAGAATTTAGCCTTTTGCACACATCTCAATGTACGCGGTTTTAGGGGTCAAACCTGCGTATATACGGGATAAAGGGTTTAAAAGTCGTGTATGGAAACTTTTACATGTTTTTAGGCATGATCAAGGAAAAACCAAAGGAACAAAAATGGTCCATGGGGTCTAAGGAGTCTACATAGGGACAGGAAAGGCCATAAAAATGTGATTCACCATGTGTGGTAATATCAGGTATAACAGATGCCCCCTAATGTCTGAGGTCAGAGGGGTCATACGATGGCCGAAATACATTATAAGTCCATCCCAGAAATGAAGTGATGAAGAACCCAGTGGAAGAACTAGCCATCCAATCAGCACTATATAATGATACAACTCTGCATATAACTGCAAATACATATAGCAGTCTTAGATACATAAGAGTACAATGGCCATGAATAGGCATGATACAATATGACATATGTGGTCATTGCCACGTACAATATACATAGATCAAAATATCCATGATGAAGATATACAAAGGATGATGATCTCCATGAAGACTGAAGATATATAACAGATCAAGATCTCCATAATGGCTGGAAATGTCTGACATATACTAGAATCAATTCACGAGAGCTGAAATCTCATGAACACTAGCATGATCAAGGAGGTAGCATATATGAGATGCCACCAATCTGGAAGGTCTTCTACACACACCAGTACGAGTACATGTCCTACTATGTGAATAGAGGTGTCGAGGTCGAACATAGTAGTCCATCGTCTGATTACCGGTCATTGATGTATACCGTTAACAAACGCGAGATCACCCACCTATAATGAAAATGGGAATCAAGGTACTAGAGTGAAAACTAACAAGTGTGAATAAATGTGTTGAGGTCAAACACTTGAGAGAATCCATCGATCAAGGGACATTGATGTATTCCAAAAAAACTGTTGATGGCGAGAGAACCTGCCACTGATGACTGCAAGTCTCAAGGCACTCAAAGATGACTCTAGATTCCTATCCCAGAATAAATGATCTGAATTCGATGGGATGAAATCCGCTGGAAGGAGGGCATTAAGACACCCCCCATCATCCAAAACGAGGTACTCAACAAAGCTGTATGATGTTGAAGGACTCAATCATAAGGTGCATGAACTAGTAACTGTACCAAGAATGGTCGACATGCAAAGTCAAGATAACTGAGGAATGGCCGACTTTGGTTTCAACTTCCTTCAAACAAGAGCATAACAACGAATGGTGACTGACTATAGGCAGCATAGACTAGATATGCAAAACTAGGACATCTCTGTGACACAGGAGGCATCGACAGAGGCTCCATAGGGACTGGAAGCTTAACCAATCGGTGGAGATAAAATTAGATAAACGAGTACAACTCCCAAAGTCAAACTATTAACCCAACCAATGGATGTGATATACAGTGCTCTGTTCGAAGGCGACACACTTGACTGTTGCGAAAGATAACATCTTTCCTTGTCCACCTTTTTGGTTTTTTAATTTTTTTTGGACTTTTTCAAACATTTGAAAAGCTTGAAAAAGAATAAAACTGCTTTAAAGTTACAGACTAGGAGGAGACAAGTGTCAAATGGGAAAACAAACTAGTTCCAAGCAGTGGAACATACCTATGCTCAATGAAAGGAAACATGTGTAGGATAGTGACACTCGGGGGAAGGTCCCCTCCTGGTAAAAATAGGGAATCAAGCTGCAAAGGATATATAAAATGGCTCTGCATGGCTAGAGATGAGACAATCTCAGGCTATATGGCTGATACTCAAAGTCAGGGAAGCCGGCATAAGGCTCAATGAGGCAGGAAAATCTCATGATAATGCAATTACAACTTGACATATACAGGGGAGTCTTGGGGAAATGGCCAACATAAAGTTCAAGAGGAGTGTGCAGCTCTTGCTCAAGGACATGGTGGGACTAAAAGGGACTCCCAGACCTAAGAGAGGACTCACAGCATGGGTACCAAATGCAAAGGGGAGACCCATGTATAGGAAAGCTCTACCATTCACATAGTACCACTTCTAACAACAGCATGAAGGTTCTGTGATACAATGGAATGGGTTCGTACCTAAGGTTAAGATGGAACGGTCATAAGGAAATTCATAAGTGCAAGCGCATGTGATATCCTAACCTATATGCCAGTTTAGCCATGATACCTGTGATAGGAACAAACGGGTCAAAACCTCCGAGAGAGTGTACAAAAATTGGACTCTACATGACAACCATATTAGTCCAAAACAACCCGAAATAGTTAATAAAGAATCCAAAGTATAGGGAATAGGGAGGAATGATCATGACAAATAAATTCAAAGGAAACAGTGCAGTGGACGATGGGTCATAAAAAGGGAAGTAAGGTGTAGACCCAACATTCACACATCCACTAGCACCCCCATGAGGGTGACCACTGGTGTAAATACCAAGAGAATGGAGTCAACATCCTCCATAAATGGTGTAGAGGGCAGAATGTGACCACTCGCAAATCTATTAGCACAATAAGGGGCTGTGACTTCCCCAATTCTGACACCAGGGTCCGGACTAGGACCAAGGATGGGTGATAAGATACTAGGCATGCCGAAAATAAAAGGACCTGAACTCAAGAGAGCATAAATATACTCAAGTAACCGCGATCCCAAAGTCCAACTAGCGCACAAAGAACACACTCCTAAAAAAATATACAGCCAAATACAAGCAAACCAAAGGGAGGATATGTGAGCTCCCAAGTGCAGCACGTATGTCTCACCTAGGAGAGGCTCGAAACTCCCATACACTACAAGTGGAGGTATGTAACCAATTATAGTGGCCCTCAGCTTCAACACATAAAGCGACTGCGCTAAGGTGACCTCTACCTGGCCGGGACACCTACAGAATAACCTCTGCAAGTACCCCTTGTGATAACCTAGGTAAGACAACTAAGGTCACCTCAATATAATCAATGCTTAGATGGATAGTCGCAGGAGGGATTGACCGTATGGGCAGGGTTGCAAAGCCCAAAACTCTGGAAAGAGCCCCCAGATACGAATACAATCTTGGAAATATCTCCGGTGCTACTCAGTTATGACCAGGGGTCATCCTAATAAATAACCGCTCAAACTGCCTCGTGCTTAACTCCCTTGTAAGAGGAGGATCCTGAGAAACACTAATTATACCAAGGAATTTCACACTCTCACCTAGAAAGACTCATACATGTTGTTGTTTAGTGGTCTTGGAGAATTTACTCACAATGAACTATTCCAAGACCCTAAAACCTAATCTTGTTGGTGTACCCTATCAAAAAAAATAGTGTAATCCATTTTAATTAAGCATTAACTTTATTTGGCTTTATTACTCAAAAAAGGTAGATGGCCGTGCAACCAATGGTGTTATGACGCAACATGTAGTAAAATGCACACCTAACAATCAATGGAAATGCATTGTGTCGAATGAAAAGTAGGGCATGCCACTACATGAGATGCATAAATATATATTCCTTTCCGAATGCCAATGCAATCCTTCCTATATGAAAGCCTAAATAAAACTCTCATCCAAGCAATCCAATGCAAATACCTCCTCAAATCCATATGCAAAAAAATGCAACTACCTTGTATTTTCCAATATAAAAGAATGAAAAATGCAATAAAAGTCATCTAAAACTCTCAGTCTCTGCAGCAAGTATAAAACATAAGCCCAGCAAGACACCGAGACAAAAAATAATAATGCACTAATGGCAAAACAAAAAGGATAAATGAGTAAAACTACTTTCAAAGAAAAATCAATGAAAAAGCGGTCTCTGGTCACAAAAGAAGCATCCAACAGACAACATCAGACCCAAGGAAGACCCAACCACACTCACAACCCAACCAACAACTTCCCACAACATCAAACTCACCAAAAGGGAGGATGTAAGCGACTATTTAAAGAACAATTGCGTATATACGCGACTTTTGGCCAAATAACTGCATGTATACGCAGATTTTGGCCAAAAACCTGTGTGTATACGTGACTTTTGGCCAAAAATATGCATATGTATGTGACTTTTGGTCAAAAACCTGCGTATATAGAGAAGACAGTGGTAAAAAGCAGGGTAATGGTAAAACCAATAAAGGGGAGTGTCAATGGATGAACATACTATAAAATGCAACACAAAAACAAGGAGAAACAAAGAGCAAGTCAAGAATATCAAGTACATTGTGCCCCAAAACCCCAAAGAAAAACAAGGAACATCCCCAGCAGAGTCACCAATTCTGTTACGAAGAGAAATTCCTATGGCTTGGGGTACCACAATAGACAGTTTAACTCCAGGAATCAATCTTTTCCTATATGGAAGAGAAACCAAACAACTAACACTAAAGGATCTCTATTCGTACCTTATTATGAACGGTTGATGTAGATCCCCGTTGAGCTTTCCAACTTCAGCTTGAATTGATAAATTGCTTCCTCAACATTCAATAAAAAAGACAAGCATACTATATATAATTGTGTTAGCTCTACTCTAGCATATATAATCAATAACATATAAGCATTTGAAATCATCCATGGATAAAATATTCATTCAAACACACATTATTGGACAGGAAAATATATTTCTATTAATATAAAATCAGAGATTACAATGAATACAACCTCTATTGGCACGTCTGCGAAATGGAGAAACCGAGTCCCCCACTTGGGCCTCCACCACTTCAATCCTCCATCTCTCGATAGCAAGCTCACAAGCAAAAGACAAGCTTGGGAAGAACACAAAAGTGCTCCAAGGGACAAAGGGGATGTAGACTCAAGCACAAGTTCCGACAACAATGGACTATAGTTCTCTTGCTCTCAATTCCTCATGCCTTCAATGTATCCAAAGGGTTCCTTATATAGCTCTTCAATGGGGTAATGAAAGGTCGAATTTGAGCGATCTCAAGGAATATGGAATGCCAGTAGACAAGTGAGTCGGATCCACATCAAGGAAAACTCCAAAGGAATTTGGCCTTTTTCACACATCTCAATGTACGCGGTTTTAGGGGTCAAACCCACATATATACGCGATAAAGGGTTTAAAAGTCATGTATGGAAACTTTTACATGTTTTTAGGGATGATCAAGGAAACACCAAACGAACAATAATGGTCCATGGGGTCTAAGGAGTCTGCATAGGGACAGGGAAGGCCATAAAAATGTGATTCACCATGTGTGGTAAAATCAGGTCTAACAGATGCCCCCTAATGTCTGAGGTCATAGGGGTCATACGATGGCTGAAATACATTATAAGTCCATCCCAGAAATGAAGTGATGAAGAACCTAGTGGAAGAACCAGCCATCCAATCAACACTATACAATGATAGAACTCTGCATATAACTGCAAATACATATAGCAGTCCTAGATACATACGAGTACAATGGCCATGAATAGGCATGATACAATATGAAATATGTGGTCATCACCATGTACAATATACATAGATCAAAATCTCCATGATGAAGATATACAAAGGATCATGATCTCCATGAAGTCTGAAGATATATAACAGATCAAGATCTCCATAATGGCTAGAAATGTTTGGCATATACTGGAATAAAGTCACGAGAGATGAAATCTCATGAACACTGGCACGATCAAGGAGGTAGCATATATGATATGCCACCAATCTGGAAGGTCTTCTACACACAGCACTACGAGTACATGTCCTACTATGTGAATAGAGGTGTCGAGGTCGAACATAGTAGTCCATCGTTTGATTACCGGTCATTGATGTATACCATTAATAGACACGAGATCACCCACCGATAATGAAAATGGGAATCAAAATACTAGAGTGCAAACTAACAAGTGTGAATAAATGTGTTGAGGCCAAACACTTGAGATAATCCATCGATCAGGGGACATTGATGTATTCCCAAAAAACTATCGATGGCAAGAGAACCTGCCACTGATGACTGCAAGTCTCAAGGCACTCAAAGATGACTCTAGATTCCTATCCCAGAATAAATGATCTGAAGTCAATGGGATGAAATCCGCTGGAAGGAGGGCATTAAGGCATCCCCCATCATCCAACACGAGGTACTCAGCAAAGCTATATAATATGGAAGGACTTGATCATAAGGTGCACGAACCGGTAACTGTACCAAGAATGGCCAACATGCAAAGTCAAGATAACTGAGGAATGGCCGACTCAGGTTTCAAATTCCTTCGAACAAGAGCATAACGACGAATGGTGATTGAATATAGGCAGCATGGACTCGATATGCAAAACTGGGACATCTCTGTGACACACGAGGCATCGACAGAGGCTCCATAGGGACTGGAAGCTTAACCAGTCGGTGGAGATAAACTTAGATAAACAAGTACAACTCCTAAAGTCAAACTACTAACCCAACCAATGGATGTGATATATAGTGCTCTGTTTGAAGGCGACACGACTCAACTGCTGCCAAAGATAACATCTTTCCTTGTCCGGCTTTTTGGTTTTTTTATTTTTTTTGGACATTTTCAAATATTTGAAAATCTTGAAAAAGAATAAAACTGCTTTAAAGTTACAGACTAGGAGGAGACGAGTGTCAAATGGGGAAAAAACTAGTTCCAAGTAGTGGAACATACTTATGCTCAATGCAAGGATACATGTGTAGGATAGTGACACTCGGGGGAAGGTCCCCTCCCGGTAAAAATAGGGAATCAAGCTGCAAAGGATATATAAAATGGCTCTACATGGCTAGACATGAGACAATCTCGGGCTATATGGTTGACACTCAAAGTTAGGGAAGTGGACATAAGGCTCAATGAGCCAGGAAAATCTCATGATAATGCATTTACAACTTGACATATACAGGGGAGTCCTGGGGAAATGGCCAGCATAAAGTTCAAGAGGAGTGTGCAGCTCTTGCTCAAGGACATGGCGAGACTAAAAGGGAATCCCAAACCTAAGAGAAGACTCACAGCATGGGTACCAAATGCAAAGGGGAGCTAACTAAGACACCCATGTATAGGAAAGCTCTACCATTCACATAGTACCACTTCTAACAATCGCATGAAGGTTCTATGATACAATGGAATGGGTTCGTGCCTAAGGTTAAGATGGAACAGTCATAAGGAAATGCATAAGTGCAAGCGCATGTGATATCCTAACATATATGCCAGTTTAGACATGATAACTGCGATAGGAACTGACGGGTCAAAACCTCGAAGAGAGTGTACAAAAAATGGACCCTACATGACAACCATATTAGTCCAAAACAACCCAAAATAGTCAATAAAGAATCCAAACTATAGGGAATAGGGAAGAATGATCATGACAAATAAATTCAAAGGAAATGGTGAGGTGGACGATGGGCCATAAAAATGGAAGTAAGCTGTAGACCCAACATTCAAACATCCACTACCAGCCCCGTGAGAGTGACCACCAGTGTAAAGACCAAGAGAATGGAGTCAACATCCTCTAGAAATGGATTAGAGGGTAGAATGTGACCACTCCCAAATCTATGAGCACGGTAAGGGGCCGTGATGCCTGCAAGTTTGACACCAGGGTCCGTACTAGGACCAAGGATGGGTGATAAGATACTAGGCATGCTGAAAATAAAAGGACCTGAACTTAAGAGAGCATAAATATACTTAAGTAACCACGATCCCAAAGGCCAAACAGCACACAAAGAGCACACTCCTAAGAAAATATACAGCCAAATACAAGCAAACCAAATGGAGGATATGTGAGCTCCCAAATGCAGCAGGTATGTCTCGCCTAGGAGAGGCTCAAAACTCCCATACACTACAAGTGGAGGTATGTAACCAATTATAGTGAACCTCAGCTTCAACGCATAAAGCGACTATGCTATCCGACCTCTACCTAGCCGGGACACCTACAGACTAACCTCTACAAGTACCCCTTGTGATAACCTAGGTAAGGAAACTAAGGTCACCTCAATATAATCAATGCTTAGGCGGATATTCACAGGCGGGATTGACCGTATGGGTAGGGTAGCAAAGCCCAAAACTCTCGAAAGAGCCCTTAGATACGAATACAATCCTGGAAATATCTCCGGTGCTACTCAATTATGACCAAGGATCATCCCCATAAATAACCGCTCACACTGCCTCATGCTTAACTCCCTTGTAAGAGGAGGATCCTGAGAAACACGAATTATACCAAGGAATTTCACACTCTCACCTGGACAGACACATACATGTTGTTGTTTAGTGGTCTTAGAGAATTTACTCACAATGAACTATTCCAAGACCCTAAAACCTAATCTTGTTGGTGTACCCTATCAAAGAAAATAGTGTAATCCATTTTAATTAAGTGTTGATTTTATTTGGCTTTATTACTCAAAAAAGGTAGATGGCCATGCAACCAATGGTGTTTTGATGCAACATGCAGTAACATTCACACCTAACAATTAATGCAAATGCATTGTGTTGAATGAAAAACAGGGCATGCCACTACATGAGATGCATAAATATATATTCCTTTCCAAATGCCAATGCAATCCTTCCTATATGAAAGCCTACATAAAACTCTCATCCAAGCAATCCAATGCAAGTACCTCCTCAAATCCATATGCAAAAAAATGCAACTACCTTGTATTTTCCAATATAAAAGAATGAAAAATGCAATAAAATTCATCTAAAACTCTCAGTCTTTGTAGCAAGTATAAAACACAAGCCCAACAAGACACCGAGACAAAAAATAGTAATGCACTAATGGAAAAACAAAAATGATAAATGACTAAAACTAATTTCAAAGAAAAATCAATGAAAAAGCAGTCTCTGGTCACAAAAGAAGCATCCAACAGACAACATCAGACCCAAGGAAGAGCCAACCACACTCACAATCCACCCAACAACTTCCCACAACATCAAACTCACCAAAAGGGAGGATGTAAGCGACTGTTTAAAGAATAACTATGTATATACGTGACTTTTGGCCAAAGAACTGCATGTATATGCAGATTTTAGCCAAAACCCTGTGTGGATACGCGACTTTTGGCGAAAAATCTCGTCTGTACGCGACTTTTGGCCAAAAACCTGCGTATACAGAGAAGATAGTGGCAAAAAGCAGGGTAATGGTCAAACCAATAAACGTGAGTGTCAATGGATGAACATACTATAAAATGCAACACAGAAACAAGGAGAAACAAAGAGCAAGTGAAGAATATCAAGTACATTGTGCCCCCAAACCCCAAAGAAAAACAAGGAACATCCCCAGTGGAGTTGCCAATTTTGTTACAGAGAGAAATTTCTATGGCCTGGGGTACCACAACAGGAAACTTAACTCCAGAAATCAATCCTTTCCTATATGCAAGAGAAACCAAACAACTAACACTAAAGGATCTCGATTCGTACCTTATTTCGAACGGTTGATGTAGATCCCCATTGAGCTTTCCAACCTCAGTTTGAATTGATAAATTGCTTCTTGAACATTCAATAAACAAGAAAAGCATACTATATATAATTGTGTTAGCTCTACTCTAGCATATATAATCAATAACCTATAAGCATTTGAAATAATCCATGGATAAAATATTCATTCAAACACACATTATTGGATGGGAAAAGATATTTATATTAATATAAAATCAGAGATTACAATGAGTACAACCTATGTCGGTGTCTGGGAATTGGAGAAACCGAGTCCCCCACTTGGGCCTCCACAACTTCAATCCTCCATCTCTCAATGGCAAGCTCAAAAGCAAAAGATAAGCTTGGGAAGAACAAAAAAGTGCTCCAAGGGACAAAGGAGATGTAGACTCAAGCACAAGTTCCGACAACAATGGACTATAGTTCTCTTGCTCTCAATTCCTCATCCCTTCAATGTATCCAAAGGGTTCCTTAGATAGCTCTTCAATGGGGTAATGAAAGGTCGAATCCGAGTGATATCAAGGCTTATGGAAGGCCAGGAGACAAGTGAGTTGGATCCACATCAAGGAAAACTCCAAAAAAATTTGGCCTTTTGCACACATCTCAATGTACGCGATTTTAGGGGTCAAACCCGCATATATACACGATAAAGGGTTTAAAAGTCGCGTATGGAAACTTTCACTACTACATTTTGCCCAAAAATCCGACGGCCGTATTGTCGGATTTTAGACACTTCCCTGTCGCATGTACGACACTATGATTTTTTTTAAGCGTCGGAAACTTGTCGTCGGTTATCCGACATTAGTATAAACCGTCGCTTAAGTGACACCTTACTTACCATCGCTTAAATATAAGGCGTCGGTTAAGCGAAATAGATAACCGTCGGTGAAGCGACGGAGATAAAACGCAGGCGTCGCTTAACCGACATTATAAACCGTCGGTTAAGCGACAAGTATAAAAATTGGGCGTCGGTTAAGAGACGTGTTGTAATGTTTTTTTTTTTTAAATCGACTATAGAACCGTCGGTGATCCGACGATGATAATGACGATGCGTCGGTTAAGCGACATGTTACACCGTCGGTTAAGAGACAACTATAAAAATTGGGCGTCGGTTAAGAGACGTGTTGTAATGTTTTTAAAAAAAAAATCGCCTATAGAACCGTCGGTGAACCGACGGCGATAACGATGATGCGTCGGTTAAGCGACGTTTTACACCATCGGTTAAGCGACGAGTTCAAAAATTGGGCGTCGGTTAAGCGACATTTTGTAATGTTTTTAAAAAAAAAATCGCCTACAGAAGCGTCGGTTAAGCGACGTCTGTAGGCGTTTTTAAAAAAAAAAATCACCTGTCAATAAGACACATGTTTTCTAAATGCAAGGGGAAACACTACATATAACCCGATATCAGGAAACTAAGTTCACTTGTATTTGGATTTGGTGCAAGATACACTGGCCAAGAAGATCGTAAAGCATGTAGAGATGAAATATTAGGATTTTCCATGCATCCTGCAAGAGAAATGGAAGGAGCACCGGTAAGTTGGAATGGATGAAATCAAAGGGATACAAGAATATGTGTTACTAAAGGAAACAAGACAATACAAACAAATGAATTTTTTGAAATCAGTAATGATTAATACAAGGCACAAAAATTGAGGCTTCATTGACCCTTGTATCCAGTGTGCATAAATTTACACCGATACCAAGATGAGATGACTCTTTTGAATGCAATTCAAGAGGGTTACTTTATTGCTGCATTAGATCACATCTAATCTTAGAATATCCAATGTCAGGGCCTAAAGAGATTCATTTCTCCAAAATCATGAAATTTTAAGATGTTGTGCATCCACTTTTCCATTTAGTTCTAAGACATCAACAACATCTTCTCTATAGGTATGCATCTTTAGTAAATAATTTTACATGAGAAACTTAACATCTACAGAATATGCCAAAGCAATTCCTGATTTAACAGTTTTAGAGTACTTAAAATCTAATATGGATCACATGAATTGTTGTTGTGCCTTCTGCTTTCATAGTCTTATAAAAAAGTAGTCCATATTCTCATCATTTATTGAATCCATTGTGCGTGATTTATCTTCATTATTTGAAAATCAATTTCTAAAGCAGATGGAGGGAAATTAGTTAGATGAAATACCCATGTTTTTTTAAAAGTTATCAAGCCCGATATCGTAGATGCCAAAATTTGGGCATCTAATATTGGAGAATTACCGTTGAGTTGTCTAAATGCAAGGGGAAACACTACATATAACCCGATATCCAACACGATGTAGGAAGTTCAGCTTCTATAAATAATGACATTTTCGGAAGACAAGTCATTGTCATTAGAAACAATGACCAAAGAGACTTTAAGAAGTATTTCTCCAAACAAAAATGTAAGTCAATAGCTAGATAAATTCTATTATAATGTAGAATAAGACTGGTCTCACCAATTTCCAACGGCAAAAAACTAAACAGTTCATGTTTGATTACTGAAAATTATACTATCTGCATAATTAACCTAGTAATGTTGAAGCCAAACCATAAGTTTCCACAGTGCAAAAACAATATGGGTTACAAGAGTAATCCAGTCCATAACCGAACATCCTAAAGTTCTAAATCTAGGTAACTGTCGCAAGTTCAACTACAAATTTATAGATATGAATGCAAAAGAAAACTACAAATTTGTACAAATTTACAGATATCAATGCAAAAGAAAACTACAGATTTTCTAGAATCTGACCTGGAACTAGCTGTCCGCTGTTCAGCAATGGTTTTCCTGCGGCTACGTCACCAGAAACTATTTGCAATATCTGGCTCACTTCGGGATGGACTGTAATCATCCAATAAAACTTGATAAAAACTATAGTCACTAAACATGAAGGTCTCATATTTGAGCTTGAATTCAAAAAATGTATAGAGCTCAGCACGTGATGATGAATGGATGATAATTTGTGGCTTCTTTAATACAAGAATAAAATCATCCTAAAGAATGTCAGATTGTATAAATATAAACACCAATACATATTAAAGATGTGAGCAGTATGTGTGGGAAGGAGAAAGGAGGTAGGGCTCAGGAATTATCACCTTAATTTTCCCTCAATGCATGCTGCTGGCCTTAAATTTATGTTTGGCAATGAAGGACCTGCTAGAGTAGAGAGATTCTCCCCTTTCCTTGGATATAAATATCGGGGGCTATATTCTTCTTGCTCTGGGCTGTGTGTGCCACACATTTCAGAAACAGACACAAAGGTAAGTGTATATAGATATGGAAAGATAAGCCCATATGTAGGTTAACGTATCTTGCCCTTTGCTAACAAAAGGTGATGAAAGCACATAGATCCATTCTTGTATCAACAATGGACACATATGCAAGAGCTAAGACAATCATCATGAGCACCAATATTTGCAATGCTCAAAAGCCAAAGAAAGGGGATGGATTTGAAATGACAGCAGATAATCCTTGTTATTAAACACCAGATTTCAAGGAAAGGATTTTGACACAATTTGATGGGCTATGACCTTTCTAGATAATACTGCAAAACATCTGTCAGATTAAGTGCTTGGTACTTCAGAACTCCATAGCTATGATACAACCAATTTGATAAGATGAGATTTTTCCCAGAAACAAATCTTATGTAGCATGTCTCAGAGAAGAATAATGGCATGTTACCATGAATTTGACACTAACCTAACCACCACATTTTTAAAAATGAAGTGCATATAAGATTATTTAAGAACAAACTATTGAGAATTAGACAGGGAAAACAACAAAAAATTACCTTTCACTGCCCATTTTATCTGAAAAACCAAACATTGGACTATTTGGCTCTACAGGAGAATCACATGAATCATTCTCAGCTGAATCACTTTCTCCAGTCCCAGAAATATGGTACATTATAAGAGCTCTCATTGAGAAGGGTATTAACTGCCTAGGAGACCGCATGACATCAACTAATAGCTCCATGGAATTTAATCCAACTAACAATGACATATGCTTGTAAGCATCTGCATATGCAATTCCCCTCTCACATAGTTGTAGGCCCTGAGTATAAAGCATTCTCGACAGTCAATAAATGAGAACCAATACACAATTTTATATCTAATACAGCTAATCACATGTCTTCAAATTGATTTCTGGATAAACCAGAATAAAAGGCCAAAAGAAGACAATTATGAACTCACTCAAAAATGAGATTATCTCCTAGTAAAAGATCAAGGCATCCATGAGTTTCCTCATATTAGTCATTTTTAATCAATTTAATTGAAAATAGATTCATGCCATCGTAAAAATACTCACTTGATTGCTCATCTAAAAGTACATCCCCATCTATCCCCACCTCAAACAAATAAGATGGCTACCAGTGACAATTGTATAGTAATGACACGAACTCACTGAATTAAACCAAAATCACCATGGAAAAATTACTTACCACTAGAAGCTTACTTCTGAGTCCCACAGCATCTGCAAGAACCTTGAATAATATTTCCCGTGGGCGGCATAACCCATTTTTAACAGGTCATTGACTTTTTCAGTTGACATACTCATAACTTGTGTCAAGTTTCTAACTAAACTTAAAAAATACGCACAAGCTTTATTTATTTACAATTATTCACAATACAGAAGACCATTACTTCCCATAGTTTCATTTCCAGAATAATGGTGGAAAAAATAGAAGAACATACTGCCAGTTGAAACATCAATAAAACAAAACAAAACATTGAGAAGCTAAAGTTGATCAAAATTACTTACCATCTCTATGTAGGTTTCCCACAATCTGTACTGCATTTATTCGGAAGGAATTTTCCTCTATAGTTACATTTACTTGGGCAGTCGGCAAAAGGGGAGCTAGATAAAGGCCAGTATCTTCCAATCATCCGACCATTTACCCAGGCTTGGCCTTTTCCCATGATTAACATATCCAATGCTACAGGGTCATTTCCAGGGGGAGCATTTATTCTTGCCTGCAAACATAACCAATTGAATCAGAACAGAATGCACACTAAAATCAGGGTAATATCTTAGCCTCACTCATGAATCCATTGCATCGTAGTGTACCTCTATTTTCATGAATACTTTAGTATAATAAAGAGTTTAAAAAGGTAGTACATCCATGGAAACATTTAATTATACAAGTTGCAACATGGCACTTCAATTGATCATGTGACACGCAACAGAAAGAACAACATTGACTATTCAAAATATTGAAATGAAGTCCCACTATATGACTACTTTTCGTGCAATTTATCTTCAACCAACATACTGTTTATTGCTTTAAAATTTAAATAAATCCTACATGAATAAACTGTAGCAATAGATGAAAAGATAAAAAGGTTGACCATGTTTCAAAGAACCAACAATCTTGTGAGACAGATTACCAATAATCAAAGTATCTATAAATTATATCATCCATAATGGACACAAAGTGAAGCAAAATTTTGACCGCAAAAAAAATATCATAAGAAAACAGTGAGTAAAAGATTAATGGAGTCTTATAACAACCAGGATATCAATGTGAAGGGAATCTGGATATTTGTAAGTACCAATTTATACAACACAAATGTAATGCAAATCCTATTGTCCACACTATAATGTGTAATATACAGATTATGACCTAATTGCTAACTGTTCATGTGATTAAATAGAAAGTTTTGGCCCTGAGGGCATGGTCAAAGGGCATGAAGACAGCCCTAGTCTGAGCATGTTTTAGACCTAAGTCAGCATCAAATAACAAATCTGGGTATCATTTTATAGGCCCTGCATATTATAATTCATATTTCTTGGCAATCTGGGTGCATCCCAAATAATTCTGGCATATTCCAAGCAGATCTTGGAATTTTTCATCATGAAAGGAGGTGTAGTTATGTCTTATTCCAATTCTGAGAACCCATGCAGCAGTAAATGACTTTATTGCCAAGCCTGAGCATGAGCAGCATTAAACAAACAAATTCTCCTTCCTCTCTAAATGTGGGCGGAACTATGTGCAAGGAAGTGATGAAAATGGAAGTCTGGGCAGATTTGCTCTTAAAACAGAAACCCTAAGAGGGAGGGCGGTCCACCTATCAATACCTATTGGCTGTTCTGGAATATATGAAGCTGCACACAGTGTAGCTTTATTAGTCAAAGCTAACCAAAAAGAAATCCTAGATTTGATTGGAGCCTTAACTTCCAAAGTGGTTTTGACCACCAACAATCAGTTGGGGCCTTATAAAAAAACATAGCTTTGTGTCCGATACTGACAGAGTATACATTGTTGGGTTCCAAGACTATACCTCCGCCGAGTCATCTTCTTCTCTAAGTTGAGTGTAATTTTTCACTAGCTTTTCTATCAATATGATTTTAATTGGATGGCCTCCTCTCCTTCCAAGAGTAAATACCTAGCTGACTTCCTACTATGCTGCCACAAATTACCACTGCCCAAATCTATAGCATTGGCAATAAAGGTAATGTCCTGTTGTCGTAGCTTCTCTCTGATGCCTTCAGAAAGAACACTTGTTGATGATGACTTGTTTATTTGTATCTTCTTACCGAGTCCTTCTTCAGAAGCTTGACATACTTTCAGATGGTCAAAATCATCAACAGAAGGTATCATTAATGATGACTTGTTTATTTGTATAATGTTCATTTTGGCCATACAGGGGAGCTATCACAGCTGGAAAATATCATTCTAGATATACTCTCTCAGCTTCAAACATTATACAAAGAGCATAGTGTGAAGGAAAGGGGTTGGTTATTCTTAAGGCATAGTGCATGGCTATCTTTAATTTTATCATTGCTCCAGGCAGGTCTGTGGAAAGTGTTT
>LPNX010002286.1:46849-62869 GCA_001517045.1 Pseudotsuga menziesii | reverse complement strand
TGATACAGCCTGACACCGATTCTCGACCCCAGACGAATATAACCGCGGAGCTTGATTATACAAAGATGTCTATGTCAGAGTTGCACCTCTGTCAGCTCGCAATTACAAAGGAGATCCATACCCGAACTCAAGTGTCATAGGTCCAATTGGAAGACACCATCAAACAAAACAAAACCTTCGCAGAACGCCTAGAAGAGATCGCACAACAGAAGAAAGAGGCTGAACAGACAACAACTACGCTAATGCGAGCATTGGACGAGGCATGTCGGAGTCTTTCTGACTCCGACATACAGGAAGCAGAGGAACCAGAGCAGAGAATTGCTAAGCTGAGAGACTATGCCCAGTAGTCCCGCAGCGAGGTTGAAAGGATGAAGATAGAACACCAGCAACAGATTGCAGAACTTCAACTACGCATTCCTCCTGAGACTCCACCAGAGGTCCGAGAACAGCGCCAGCAGGACATCAAGGCTTCAGCAACAAAAATATCAGACAACGTGGCTAGTGTCGCAAAACTAATGGAAGACAGCATAGAAGCATGGGCAAACCTACAGGACCATCCAGATGTAGGGAAGATTCAGGAAACCATCAAGTTGCGCCAGGATGAGTTAGATGCAGTCAGAATAGAAATCAAGACGCTGCCACCTATGCAGAAGATGGCTAAAGTAAAGCACAGCAAGGAACTTCAACAGGAAATCGAGTCCTGCAGGACGAAGGTAACGATGCTGGAAAATGCGTTACAGCCCCTGGTTGATGAAGCATTAGAATTGAGCAATACTGCGGAGAGCCAGCTCAAACTTTTGAAGACCTTTGACACTTTTGCGCAGGAAAAGGCTGACACAGACTCTTCTTCAGTATTACAGGAACTGGTGGAAAAGGAGAAAGCCGCTGATGAGATACTGCATAATCTCACCGGTCGCTTCCAGGCCCTCGCGCAGAAGATTCTCCCACCAGAGTCCTCGCAGAGTGTCCCGGGACGGGCCACTAGTGAGTCTTAGGGGCCTGTTGGGGCGCGTACCCTAAAGATTACTAGTTGTGGTAACTTCGCGGCTGTTGGTAAGCGGAGTTATGGGTCAAGATAGTCTTAGGGGTGTCAGGGTAAGTCAAAACCCTCTTTTTTGTAATAAACCCGTGGTTTAAATCCAGGGTTTAGGGTTTTTTGGGTGCCCATGGTTTTGTAAAAATGCGCAGTATAAATAAGCGCTTATGTAAAGAAGATAGGTTAGGTTTTATGATGAAAGAAAGATTAAGGCGAAGCTAGGATTGGTTTTGTGGAAGAAGGTTAAGTCCCAGCTGTGTGCGTGGACGACCTCTGCAGCTGTGTGCGCAGAGAGTTTTGTAAAGAAGATTGTAAGGAAAAACCTGCAGCTGTGTGCGCAGGGGCCTGCTGCTGTGTGCGCGGCTTTTTGAGGACTGAAAGGATTTGCAGCTGAGTGCGCAGATCAAACTGTGGTTTTGTAGCAAGTTGAATAGAACACAGTTTGTGGACGTAGCCCCTACACTGGGGGTGAACCACGTTATATCCGGTGTTGTGGTTTCTTGTGCTGTTTCTGTTTCTATTTCTTTTATGCATTAATAACTGTATACATTTGATAAGTTAGATCGCTGTTAACATTTAGCTTTGCTGTGAATTCCCTGTAGTGGGTTGAGCAAGTCACAACTGTTTATTTATTTGCGAAGTTGTATGTGAATGAATGGTGAAACTTGTAATTATTGATTAATAAGGTTATTAAAAGGCTAAGGTACAGTAATCCCCCTCTTTGCTTGCAGAAACCTGATTCTGCGGCATCCCATAGCTGTTTCGGGTGAGACTGCAACCTGCGCGCAGGTTGTTGCCGAAAGGGCCAACACTGTGGGTCTTTTGTTGGTGCGACACAAAAGGTTTAAACCCGGGTCTGCCCTATTGCCCAACAATGCGTCTGAGTTGATAGATCATAGGGCACGCCGCGAGTGGAAGCTGTGTTACCATTCGTCCGAGCACACAGACAGAAGCACGCGGAGTCGCGGACAGAGCTTCACGCTGGTAGGTACCGTAGGTTAAGTCGTAATTTTTAACAGCGGAGTCGCGGATAGAGTTCTCGCGTCTGAGCTGATAGATCTGCTTTCCCTTCATCGTTAACAGCGCGGGAAAAGATAAACCCACCGTCGCTATATGTCGCCGCATTTATATAACAAATGGTCATATTTTAGTAGGTATTTTATTTATTTTTTAAATTGTCACATACATTTTGGTTAGTATTAGTGGTATACTATATATTATATAATATATAACATGCATAGTGTTAATATATTAAATTTTAACATATAGTGTTATATTTTATTATATTATAGTGTTAAATATTAATATATTATATATTAATTTTAAATTTTAAATTTTATTTAAAAATTAATATAGATTCTAGAACATCAATGATTAAAATTTAATAATTTAATTAATAAATTATATTCTTCAAAAGTTAAATAAAAAATTTAATTCAATTCATTTGTTATGTGTGATGTATCACTAGACCTCTTATACCTTTTATACATCTTATATATGGCTTTTCTTTCCATATTCATATAGCAATGTGTTTAGTTGATATTCTTGTTGCTTTGGATGTTTAGAAAATTGAAAAAAATGAATATTTTTGTATTTTTTTTTAAGTTGTCGATATATTACCGATGTTTGCCGACATTTTAGCCGATAAATCCGATAATTTCTTTTTGGACCCTCGGCGATATATTCACCGACACGATATTTGTAACATTGGTCTATACACTTTCTCACTCTTGATGCCAATCACCTGATCCAAGCTCCTATTTGACCCCTTGGGCCTGATATATACTCTATGGTCTCAGAACTTTACATGATATCTCGTCCTTCGGAGTGGAGACTGATATGAGGTTCTTGGTCAATCCTGAAACATATAACACATCAGCAAAACTGAGGGGTTTGCCAGACTCCCTCTGAAATGAAACAATGCCAACTCCCTGCGCCTGATACTGTGCATCATCACCCAGCTCAACGTGGATCCCTGTTACACTCTCATGCAAGTCTCTGAATAATCTATTTTGTCTAGTCATGTGACTAGATGCTCCATTGTCTATGTACCATATGCCGCTCCCCGTGGTGCTTGCCATGCAAGCTATCAAACAAAACTCCTCATCGAAGGTTCTGCTGAATTCCTCCACCTCTGCAGATCCAACCATCTGAGTGTTACTCTTCTTCTTCCTGTCTGGGCATTGGGAGGCAAAGTATCCTTGCTTGTGGCAAATAAAACACTTGACCTTTGATACGTCAAGGTTCTCCTCACCATCCTTCTTCCTCTTTGCCTTACCCTTGCTCTTCCTTGTCAAGGCTAGAGCCTTCTCATCCACAATCTGTGGGGCACTACTGGATGACCCTGATATTTGACCCATGCGGGTCTCCTCTTGCACAAAGTCACCCCATAGTCTCTGCCAATCAGGGAGCTTCTCCCTAGCCACAACACCTTTGACAAAGCTGTCCCATGTCTTAGGGAAGCCATTGAGGGCTATCTGAACTAGCTCCTCATCCTCAGTCTTAGAGCCAACAGCTCATCCCTGATCTGTGTGAGCCTTATGAGATAAGACACCACTCCTTCTCCCTTGGCCATCTTGGTGCTGTGCATCCTCTCTTGCAACACCATCTTCCAGTTCTCATTCTTGCTTTGGTACAGACTCTCCAAAGCCGTCCACAGCTCTGCTGCAGTCTTCTTCCCGGAAAGGTGAGACACTATATGGTCCTTCACTCCATCCATGATAATCAACATGGCTCTGGAATCAATCTTCTATTAGAATTTGAATGCCATTTAGATCTTCAAGCAGATAGTTTTAATAATGTTTGCAGTAAATGGAGAATGAAGATACAAACTGAACAAACCAAACCACACAAGAAACATATGAGTATTGCTCAGGAATTTATAGTATCATTCACAATAATAATATCCGGTGTTACAATCGTTTACATAGGAAAAGAATTCGAATCAATTAGGGATGGATTCGAATCTATCCACTGGATGCGACTGTATATAACTGACAATCTAACTCATGGTGACTCAATCAACATCGAAGTCCAATAAATCAACTCCCAAATGTCCAACAACTCAATCAATCAGTGAAAGCTAGTTAACTCAGTGCAACTAGGTGTGGTAGTTGGGCAAAGGTGCCTATTCCACATACAGCCATGCATTAGCCATGCAAAGCTTGCACTAGCTAACTGATTGAGAATTAACTGAAAGTAACTGGGGGCTATCTAAGACTAACTAGTACTAACTCCAACTAACTGAAGTGGGTTGGTGCCGAGACTCCCAGTGCCTCCTAAAATGTAGGGATTGGTCTAGGAGGCGCCCAAACTGATGCATGCACATGCAGTAAGTGGAAATTAACCTCTAGCAAGGTTCCCCACACTCCAGTGACTGGTACATGTGGCCCCATTAGGCCAAGGGGACCCAATTAATTAATTAAGATTTCTAAGTTAGGCTAAATAATCTAATAGACAGTATGGTCAAGGGAGGATTAATAATTCTAACACCCCCCCTGAATCCTAACTTGGACAATTGTGGGCCTTGGTAACAAGACCATAGGTCACCCAAATACAATCTAAAAGACAGAATGCTGCTTAATACAACTGAGGAAATAGGGGAACCCCCCCCTCAAAATAAGCAGAAATACAAATTTTGAAAAAACTTGTGAAAATTTTTGCTGCTATTTGCAGCAGCAATATCTTGGTTCTTCTGTGTAGATGAACCCATGAATCCAAAGAAAGTGCTTATATCTGGAGGAATCTTTCTCTTTGGAAGAATAACAATGTACTCAACTGAATTAGAAATATAAATAGCTGCACTGTGAAAACTGGACCCATGTAGAGCAGTTGAAATCAACTGAAGGGAGAGCAAAAGTTCTTGAGAATTCGAACCATGTGAGGAACACCCAAGCATCTGATATATGTCAGCCTTGAACAACAAACCATGAGTGGTAAAATCAGCCTCAAGTGTTAGGAGCAAGTGTCCAGGTGGATGCAGAATGTCTTCCTCTTTACTAGTTTTGTGAGGGGATGAGCATGTGACCAAAGGTAGAGAAGCGAATGTTTGAGCTCCATAATCTAATATAGCTTCAAAAATAACCAATATTTCACAAAATCTAATATCAACAAACTCATAAGTGAGAACTAACATTGAATCCTCAACAACAAAATTGAAGGAGACTTGCGGTGCTTGATTTGTCACACCAAAATTGATGAAACCTATTAAAAGCAATACTGTAAGCTCTTGAATCTTAAAACCTGAACCAAATATTATCAGATCAGAAAATAAATCAGATCTAAATAGGTTCATATCAGATCCAAAACTGTGAAGTGAAATCAAATCCCCAGCAACAATTTTGAAGGAGACTTGTGGTACTTAATTTGTCACACCAAAATTGATGAAACCAGCTACAAGCAGTACTAAAAGCTCATGAAACTGAAATCTTGAACCAAGTAATATCAGATGAGATCTAAATAAGATCATATCAGATCCAGATATGTCCATATCAGATCCAAAAGTGGAATGAAATCAAATTCCCAGCAGCAATTTTGAAGGAGATTTGTTGTACTTGTTTCTTCACACCAAAATTGATGAGAACGGCTACAAACAATACTGAAAGCCCATGAACTTGAAATCTTGAACCAAGTAATATCAGATCAGATCGAAATAAGATCATATTAGATCCAATAAAGTTCATATCAGATCTAAGAGTTTGCTCCACCGAGATGGTAGATGCACAATTTTCTCCTTCTTCAAAATTCTGAATATTGGTGCATGCAATCATGTAGGAATTTGCTGGAAGCTCAAGATCAATGAGAGTGTCTGGATCACTCCTACAATATGAAATTATTTCCAAAATATCCAAAGGTTTACAAAATATAATATCAGCAAACCCATGAGAGAAAACTGACATCAAATCCCCATTAGAACTTTTGAAAGAGATTTTTGGTACTTGTTTCTTCACACAAAAATTGATGAGAACGGCTACACGCAGTACTGAAAGCTCTCGAACCCTAGAACCAAGTAATATCATATCAGATCCAAATAAGATCATATCATATCCAATAAAGTCCATATTAGATCCAAGAGTGTGCTCCACCAAGATGGTAGATGCACAATTTTCTCCTTCTTCAAAACCCTGAGTATTGATGCATGCAATCATGTAGGAATTTGTTGGAAGTTCAAGATCAATGAGAGTGTTTGGATAACTCCTACAATCTGAAATTATTTCCAAAATATCCAAAGAATTACTTATCTGCACACCAACAACATCATTAGAGATAGAGAAATCAAATTCCTCTCCCTTTCCTTGAGCAATCACCAGTAAACTATGCACAGAATTTATAATAGAAGAATCATTGGAGAATTTTTGCATAGAATGGAAGGAGAGATTTTCTTCAATAACAAAGAGATTCAAATGTCTTCTTCTGGATCAGCCATGTGAGGAGATGAGATATCAGAGATCTCATACACTTCTGGAGTAGCAGGAGAAGGAGTCATTCCAAGGAGACTTTCTTTAATTCAAATTGACTGTGAGGAAGATTCTGCTTCTTTTCATCTTGAACAACTTCATCAGAGAGAGTAGAGGCCAAGACTTTTGAGTAAAGAACTCTTGTGGTTCTGAATGTGCTCCCCAAATTGCTATAACAATCCTCATTGTGCTTCCCAAAGATTCTATCCAGTTCTATCCAAAGATCCTTTGGGTATTCTACAAACTCAATAAGCTCTATAAGCAAGCTTCGAGAAAAAGTCACACATATTGCTCCATAAGCAAGCTTGGAGAAAAAGTCCCACATATTGTTCCATAAGCTCTATCACCGTTTAGCCATTCATTCTCATATTCTTAAGACTCTTTACCAAGTCCAATAGATACCTCATACAGACCTTGTTTCTTTAGAGATGCAATCATCTTCAACTTCCATTTTGAATATCTTGTGGATGGAGTAAGCACAGGAATTGATAATATCGAATCCATATGAAGTTGAACCTGCAAAATATCATTGCAAACTAAATATATTCGAACCATGTTAGAATCATGCTTTTCCTCTCGACATGAACATGTTGTTCAGACCCTCTCTGCTGCTCTAAATAAATTAAGAGCTAGCAAATCATTATAGGGGACTTCTGTGGAAACCCAACTGCTTCTAATGTTCAATGGGGAGAAACAAGCATGAAACCTGCCTTAAAAGGCTCTGATACCATATTAGAATTTGAATGCCATTTAGATCTTCAAGCAGATAGTTCTAATAATGTTGGCAATAAATGGAGAATGAAGATACAAACTGAACAAAACAAACCACATAGGAAACGAATGAGTATTGCTCAGGAATTTACAGTATCATTCACAATAATAATATCCGGTGTTACAATAGTCTACATAGGAAAAGTATTCGAATCAATTAGGGATGGGTTCAAATCTATGCACTGGTTGTGACTCTATCTGACAATCTAACTCATGGCGACTCAATCAATATCGGAGTCCAATAAATCAACTCCCAGATGTCCAACAACTCAATCAATCAGTGAAAGCTAGTTAACTCAATGCAACTGAGTGTGGTAGGTGGGAAAAGGCGCCTACTCCACATGTAGCCATGCATTAGCCATGCAAAGCTTGTGCTAACTAACTGATTGTGAACTAACTGAAAGTAACTGGGGGTTATTTAAGACTAACTAGTACTAACTCCAACTAACTGAAGTAGGTTGGTGCCGGGACTCCCAGTGGAGTCAATGTGCTCCTTTGCATCACTGGCATTCAGGACCCTTGTGATACTTTCTTGCCATGTAGGAAAGTTATGAGCCCCCTGGAGTCTATCCTCAACTCTCAACTGCACGACCATACTAAAGTGTACCTATCAAACCTTAGATCTCCAATCTAGGGTTGTGTCTTCAATAGATCTGCCCCTGATCTATCATTGCTGCTGCAAATCTCTTAGCTTTAGCTCACCAAAGCTTTGATACCATGTAAATTTTACTTTAAAGCACAACTAAGGCTAAAACAATATATTTAATTTAATTACTGAAATAACCACACATGTACTTCTTTACTAGTATGCAACGGAATATAACTAACGGAGAACCGTTCACAACATCAATCACATCAATAGAAATGACAGTCTTTTTGGGTAGAAACCCCTGGACAAAACCTAAGATGGGAAAACTGGTGTAGCAGTATGAGATGATATTTTTATTAAGAAAATATGGAGCTTTTACAAATCAGAATTTTTTATTTGTCCTAGATGACAAAATCAAATCACCCAAAACATACTGAGAAAAACCTAGAGGTAGGGCACAGATCCCAATGCAGCTGTACGACTGTTGTTGTACGGTCCTGCTCTGTAGGACTGGTTGTTGTATGGTCTGTACGGAATCTGTATGACCTGCTATACGGATTCGTACGACTATACGGTTTGTACAGCCTCTTGCTGTACGGTCCCTCTGCCTGCTCTGCCTGTCTCTCTCCTCTGTCTTTGGTTTCCATCTTGAATTTTTGCTCCTTTGCTTTCTTTGCCAAAATTCTCTCTCTCACACTTCTTCCTTCGTCTCTATCGAAATCACTGTTACAAAAACCGGATCAGAACTGGTAAAATCGGTTGGTTTGACTTGTTTTGGGGATCACCTGGTCAAACTGGAAATGACTGGTTTTGTACGGAACCGTCCGGTTTTGACCGGTTGCATACATAACTGTACAAAACAACTTAAGAGGGTATGTTTTAAATTTAAAAAGTTGGTTGAATGGGGAAGGTTCTAGTGAAATATACGCAATATGGCACATAGCAAGAGCATTTTTTGCAAATTTGTGTATATTGGTTTGGATTCACATGGTTGCACATCAATATATATATAATTTTTCAAAATTTGAGTAGTTTTTGTATTTTTGGTGGACCGGTTTTTTTCTCGGTTTTGGTCTAGTTCTGGTTTTCAGGATCGGCTGGTTCGACCACCGGTTCGGTTTTTGTAACCTTGGTCGGAATGCAACTGTGTCCTCTTCACCAATTGATCTTTCTTTTATAAATTTATGAAAAGCGAAAACTCTAATTTTACTTTCACTTTATGAAGTCGATTAATAATTAGATTACTTTAATTTATTTTCCAAAGTAAACTTAGGAAAAATAAATTAAATACAACTGGTTTCCTGATTTAAGTCGTCTGCATGCAAGGACACATGCATGCAGGAAGACCTTCCTTGTTGCTGCTATTTTAACAAAAGAATGGATGGAAAAAATAAAATAAAATAAAGTGGTTAAATTCAAGACTGACCCTTTAACCAGAATTGCACCTAGAGAAGGAAGGTGCTCTAACTGCACAGTTGTATGAGGTGTGTATCAGTTGTATGTATGTTTGTCACACTGATAAATTAAAATGGAAAAAGATTGACTTCAGAAGTCAAATGGTAAATGGAAAATTGGATGGACGAAAAAAATAAATAAAATAAACTTGAATAGATCCATCTTAACCCTTAGTATTTTAAGCAGCAAATTCTCCTTACACATTCACATATTGACTTTTCCCATACTAGAACTTTGGAACAGTAGACATTATAGAATCTAACACTATATATTTCTAATATCATTAACCACCTGATAATTGTTCTTAACATCAGCTGCGTTTACTGTTTATTCTCTTGAAAACTTGGTGCCTGATACAATCATTATTGTTGGGAGAATTTATGCTGCAGATGCATGCAATGCCATGATATTTGGTTTTTTACAATGACGTCTTTACCTTGTTGAATTATGGTTCTGATGCTAAGCTTGTGTGTTTTGTTGCATATTCAATGTTCTAATGGCAGCTGGTGTACCCAGCTTGCATATGGTCGAAAGTGTAGATAGCACCAAGGTAAGTTTGATAAATCTGGAAATAATTTATTCACTATCTATTAAGAAATTCCTTTTATATCTCGTGATGGATTCTTGCAACCTGTAGCAGATATTTGCCTGTTCAAATTTTAAAAATTCAAGAAGCATAATTTTTTGTTAAGACATCTTGAATGACTTCATCTAGTGTGAACATTTTGTTGGATTAATCTCTCACATATGTTCCAGAACAATAACTAAATTTAATTCCATCAACATTAGTGTTAAGAGTAAAGAGGTAGTGTGAGCATTGTGATTTATCTATGTAATTCTTAACTTGTATCGTCTGTGCTAAATTGTGTGCAGGCTCTCCCTACAACCTTAGCTGTCCCTTTATGATAAAAGATTTAAATCATTCAGGAAGATGTTAATAATTTGATACCAGAGAGAAAAAATATCTTAATATCAGAACAGATTCCATCTGTAGTGTCTGTATGGTATGAAAAGTTGGCTTATAATGAAACATAGTTGTAGCGCGGAGACAAAGGACACATCTGGTCTTTTAGCTATTGTTATTTCATTAACCTAAGGCAAGGATCTGGAGTTTATGGTGATGTTTTCCTATAGCAAGAAACATATAACACAGATATGTCTCCATCTGAATGCAAACTTTAGCGAATTCACTTTCAGTATTTTCTTAAACATAGAGTGGTATTGAACACTAACATATCGATTATACTGGGAAGTTTAACAAGGGAAGTTACTTCTTGTTATAACTAGACTGAGATACATCTACGTAGAAGTTTTGTTTGGTTCCTTTCCAAGAGTTACTTGATGTTTACCTGTCAATCAGTTAGTGGGTAATCTCCAGTGTTAAAAAATAGATGGAATTTTGTCCAGTATTGAAGAAATTTTGCTTACCTATCGGCATTGTTCTACTTGCTAGTTGTTTCCATTTCACAAAGAGGAAACAAGTCTTATTGACAATCATATCTTGAAACATGGAATGTGCCACTCTATCCACAAGTAGCTCCCTTCTCAAGAATACTACCTAGCTTTACTCTCTCTTCAGTTTACTACTATGTGCTTGCTTCATGTCTCTTGTTTCTTTCGAAAATTCTTATATGCTCTCCTATGCTTTGATGTATTGCCATCACTCGTATTCACAAGTAGCTCCCTTCTCAAGAATACTACTGAGGTTTTACTCTCTCTTCAGTTCACTACTATGTGCTTGGTTCTTGTCTCCCTTTTCATTCGAATGTTCTAATATGCTTTTACTACTGAGGTTTTACTCTCTCTTCAGTTCACTACTATGTGCTTGGTTCTTGTCTCCCTTTTCATTCGAATGTTCTAATATGCTTTCCTATGCTTTGATGTATTGTCATCACTTGTATGCTTTTTGTGTATTTGTGCACATATACTATGTTATAATGTTAATATATGACATACCTGATTTCTAATTTACTTAAGCTTAATATTATTGTATTTTTCTAAGAGGAAAAATCCAGGGGCATTGACTATTCTACTCCTACATGATTCTAGAGTGTCATTCTACCTCCAGCAAGCCTTGACATCTGTATTTTATGCTCGACATGGATTTGTATCTGCACTACTTTTCATTTCTCTTTGCAAGTTATTATCTCTTATATGCTTTTGGTAAAGTAGTGATAGCCATTGCTTTCGTATTCCCACTGTGTATTTGTACTGGTTGTACTTTTGAGTCCCATTGACCTAATTATTGTGGTCATTTTTTTAATAAAATTATCTTATCTAAGCACAGTGGGCTAGCTAAGTGGATGAGTGCTTTGAGTTTCATGCAGGAGGTCAGAGAGTTGACTCCAGGGCTGACTGCCTTTGTTGTGTGCCTCACTCAGTCTTATCTATCATATTACCCTCTGAACTAGCAATCTTAAACAAGCAACACAATGTAGGCTGAGAAGTGATTGGTAAGCATGTAGGAGAAGTCTAGGCCAAACATCACCACAGGCTAGCCTCTCAACTTCTTCAGGTAACTCCTAAACCCAGGGAAGAGCCCTTGAAGATACCTGCACACACCCAAACGTGCAGATACCTTTATACAATCTCGTAACCAGATCAGTGCCTTATATGGAGTCAAACAATGTATAGAGAAAACAACTTGATCTGATTACTGAGCTGCTAAAGCCTGAGCAATTGATTGAAGTTTCTCTTCCTGTCGACTAAGAATCTGAGGTCTGTTTCTGTCTGTTTTAACCCTGTCTCTCTCAAGGTATGTCATTTGTTTACCTAGTTGACTTGTCCCTTCGGTGACAAGATCAAAACCTAAAAGTATCAGAGTATAAGGCTAATTAAAATTGTTACGAATCATTACTGCTGTTATCTCCTAGGTCACCTGGATCGAGTTCGTGTTCGAATTCGACATGAATGGAATTCGGAAAAAAACCGTCTTACAAATTTTTTTGATAAAATTCGGCATTAAATTTGAATACACACACACACACATATATATATAACCAAACGTTATTTTTAATAATATAATTTTTTAATTATATAATATACCTTTCTAATAACAATATTAAATATATATTATATAATTTTATAATATCTAAATTTATATTATTATATAAATAATTTAACTTAGTAGCTTAAGATCTATGATATACGAGGTCGATAAAAAAAATATCACTTGTAGGTAGCCGCAACATTTCCCACATGCACTGTTCGTCTATTAACCAACAAATCAACTCTGCCCTCAAGTTTTGAATTCACAACATTAGTCATGACTCGTCAGATGCCAGTGTTAGCCCTTTGGAGTGGAATTCTACTCATGGATGGGGACTTCACGGACAGACTGAAGTCTAAGAATCGACGGCCTCAGTGCTTCACTCACACACATAGAGAAGTCAGCAATGAACATTGTTCAGAGAATGGATGTAGGTTTTTCTCGTGGACTTTCTTTTGGTAGGCTCTAGGGTTACCTGCAGGCCGCGAAAGGGAAAACATGATTTTCAAATTTTTATTTTTGCCAATCTTTAAAAAATCTCCCGAATTTGTGGCGTTTTTATTCAGGTTAACATTTTCCAATCCAAAAAAATCAAATAGGATGAAATTCGCCAAACTTTATGGAATTTTCGGTTGTCTTAAAAATTCGTCGATTTTCGATTTTCAAAGGCAAAAAAACGGCGAACCCGGTGACTTGGGTTATCTCATGTACTTTATTTTATCATATTGTTACTGTACATGACTTTTGGTGAATCATCTCAAGGACCAACTTTAACACAGTGACCAATGGAGTGTTAAAGTTGAAAGAGATGAAAATTATGTTTAATTTTATTGCAGTTTAATTTATTGAAACAATACTATTCTGAATCTAACCTTGTTCATAATTTTGTTTATGCATTGAGATTTATTGTCCAGAAGACGGTACCAAACTGTTGAAAAACGACCCAGAAAGATGTCTCTATTGCGCTCTCAAGCCCTGAAGAATGAGGTTGAGTGTTCTATACCATTGTAAACGGCTTGGAAAGAGCTTTTCAACCATACATCATATGCCCTCGTCTGAGCAAATTCTTTGGAGGACAAAGGTATTGAAATCAAGGTCCTGTTTTGCTCAATTCACTCTAGGATAACCATGAAAACCAGCTGGAAAATGTGTGAAAATGACCAGAACATCCATGGGCTAGCATCCAAAGCATCATCAACTTGCCATCCCCACTAAAAATCGTGATGAACTTACGAGTGGATGCCCATGTAGTATGGGGGGCGACAATACCAAACAGTGCTATAGAATTTCTTCCAATTTTTTTGTGGGTGTATTGATTCAACCATCGTGCACTTTTTCATACTTTTTGGTGCATATTTCATATCGTGTTACTCATGAAGATTTTCTGATGAGATATGCATGGATTTGGTTCAAATCCCTTGGTAAAATCTCATCTTTTGCAGAATTGGTTGAGTTGTTTTGCTAATTGGTGCCTTGTGTTGAATTTTAGCATTAGCATGTATTCTTTAAAATTTTGCAGACTGTAAGATAACAATAAGACAAGTGTAGTAGACAAATCAAAACATCAACACAATGAATACAAGATGTTTTTCATGGGGAAACCTTTAAAGGAAAAAAAACCCAAAAGCATTAGTAATTCATCCCTTAAGATAACAATAAGACAAGTGTAGTAGACAAATCAAAACATCAACACAATGAATACAAGATGCTTTTCATGGGGAAACCTTTAAAGGAAAAAAACCCCAAAAGCATTAGTAATTCATCCCTTAAGATAACAATAAGACAAGTGTAGTAGACAAATCAAAACATCAACACAATGAATACAAGATGTTTTTCATGGGGAAACCTTTAAAGGAAAAAAACCCCAAAAGCATTAGTAATTCATCCCTTAAATGAGATGACTGAGTTTGCAATCTCAGAATTCTGAGATGAATGCTCCTCAATAATTTATCAAAACCTAATAGGCTTGAACCATTGATTAAAATTGCCACAAGAATAATTTTTACAGAAAATTCAACTTAGGGCTTGCTGCCCTAATTCCTTCTTGCTGCCCAAGATCAATTTGTAACTACCCTAGATCAATCTTAGACTGCCCGAGATCAATTTGAGCTTGCCTGAGTATTCCTATGTGCTTTCCGTGAAAGGAAACAATGCTGCTCGAGTTTCTTAAAGACTGCCCAGAGCCTTCACCTGCTGCCCGGATGTCCAACTGAACTGCTCGGATGCTGGAGCAGGTTGCCCGAGCTTGCTCGAAGTCTGCCTGATGGTTCACTGCTGACCAAAAGTAGTGCAGACTTCTCGAAACTGAACAGAAGCTTCCCGGAAGTGTTAACAGGTTTCCCCAAGATAGACTGAGGCTGCCCGAGGTTGAAATCACCCTACCCATAATAGTTAACAGGCTGCCCAAAGATAGGCCGAGGCTGCCCAAGATTGAAATCACCCTTCCCGGAATAGTTAACAGGATGCTTGTCAGTTTTGTGGGCAGTTTAGGGCTGCCCGAGTGTGTTTTTGAACCTGCCTATAAACTGTCTGTCCAAGAGGTGACAACCAGAGAAGTTTACAGGCTGCCCGAAAGAGTATACAAGTTGCCCGAGGAGAGGAGGAAACTCTAGGGTGGTGCCCTAGCCCTGCCCTTTTGTTGACCGTGAAGGAGAGGAAGAATACCCTAGCTATTTAGGGTTTGTTGCTGTTAGTTGTTGATGAAGGATGGAGATACCTTAGTTAGAAAAGCCTCCATGCTAGGACATAAACCAAAAACAAAGATCTTCTCTCACTTCCAGTAAAAACAATTCAAGGAGCAGCTCAATGTTGATGATCAAGTGTGTGTTGAAATGAATTGGAGTTGATCTTCTTTTATAGCCTTTTAGTCACTTGGATGTGGACCAAAACACAAAATAATAAAATAATATGATTTTATTCTTTTACCTTTTAGCCTTCTTCAAGTGCCCTGTGGTCAAAACAAGTGGTCATAGGTGTTGAAGTTAGTGTAGCTGTGAGACCCATTCTCAAAGAATGGTACTCTAGTTAGTTGACTAGGACAGAGTAAGACCCTAGAAGCTACCCTAGGGCCCCTAGTAGTCTCCTGGGGTTCTTGGTCTAGGACCAAGCAGGTTGATGCCATGGCAAAGCCCCTAGCATGTGGCTAGGGCCCCTATGTACCTCTAGGGTATTTTGGTCTAGGACCAGGGACACGATGTCCAAGTAGATCCTGCAGATAGAAGCAGAGACCTATTCTGGTCTGGAACCAGGGACACGATGTCCAAAAACGTTCTGCAGGTAGTTGATCGATTTTTAGTGTGAGACTGAAACTCAGCTTAGTACTGAGAACTATTCTGCTAGGGAATGGAGGACTCGGTCAGAGTCTAGGTATTGATCAACCCGATTCAATGTGAGACTGAAACTCAGCCTAAGGCTGAAAGCCATTCATTAAGAATGGAAGATAATGATGTCCCCTCTCCTAATCGGTTATTGCTAGGTTGCTTCTCAAGGGACTGGCCACCCCTTTACGACGTTCCTAGTACCTAACCCTTAGGAGCAATGTTAAGGACAAAAGGATTGTACCATCTGTTTGGATCTTCCCCCTTATACAATGATGACAAAATATATAAAACTATGATGACAAAATATATAAAACTATGTACCTTGAGAGAGAGAAAAGTCTTTGGTCTTGTTGATCCCATTTGAATGCTTGTTCACCTTTACGGTTCACTTTGATCTTGTGGTT
>LPNX010002286.1:26948-46575 GCA_001517045.1 Pseudotsuga menziesii | reverse complement strand
GCACACATGTGGGGCGCATTTCTCACCTACCACAGTCAGTTAACCATTAGTCAACACTAAATGTAACACTTGGTTGTGTTTTAGAGCTCCGATGAACTCCGATTATGGTTTAGACAAGGACAGTTAACTACTAGGTCCTCCGATAGTGATTTAGACAAAGTCTTGGTTACCTACAGTCAAGTAGAGTCTAATCAATTCGAACTTCCTCATGTGGATTCGAATTGCTTGTGGCTATTAAAGCCATTTTACTTTATTGTAATTATCATCTGAATTACTTTTTTGATTAATGAAAGCATTCACAGCTGCAAGCCCTTTGCACTGTTTCATTCTTCAATTGCTGAGTAAATTGTGAGATCTTCTTTGTGAGTTGTGTATTTGTCTGCAGATCTATATGCTAAAATTTACATGGTATCAGAGCCTCGGTGGACAAGACTCCTCTCCTCTTCAGATCTCCAACCGGATCATTTTGTTTGTTTGATTGTGTGATAGGTTATCAGCTTTTCTTACAGCATTCGCTACAAGTAGCCTCTACTTCTCATTGCATTCGCTACAACAACTTAGTCTTTCTTATTACATTCAAAATGGCTCATTCAATGGAGCTTCTCACTCCCTTCAACTATCACCAGTGGAAGGATGACATGAAAGTATTGCTCCGCACCAAGCATCTCTTCAAACTCATAGAAGAAACAGAGGAAGAGCCAGAATCAGATAAAGACAAAGCTAAGTACATGAACAGGCTTGATGAAGCGATTGGACTCATGCAATCCTCAGTCTCTAGAGATCTTCAATTTCACATCCAAGACTTGGACACTCCCAAGGAGGTTTGGGACAAGCTTGCATCCTTGTTTGATAAGCATGATGAGATGAGGATCCATTAGCTAGAAAATGATCTGATTACTCTCAATCCATCAAATTTCGAATCTCTAAATGAATTCTTCTCAAAGTTCAAGAACCTAATATATCAGTTGAAGCAATGCAAAGTAAAGAAGGATGAATATCAACTCATCCTTGCTATTCTCACAAAGCTCAATTCAGACTACTCAGTCTTTGTATCCACCTTCCAAACAGTAAGGCTCACTACTCCAAATTGGAAGATGCCCACTCTTGATGCTTTCATCCAATCTCTTATTTCTGAGAACGATAAATTGATCCAAATGGGGATCATTCGATCTCCCAAAGATCTAGCTCTTGTTGCAAGAGGAGATAAGGTAGCGAATGACAAAGGGAAGCAAAGAGATGAGTCTGAGCAGTCAAAAGAACCTTCAGGTTCGAAGAGAAGCAAGAAGAATGGCAAAGGCAAGGTCCTCTGCCCTTACTGTGGAAGGGGCTTCCATTCAGAAAGCTCCTGTATGAGAAGACAACTTGATGAAATGGCTCTTATTTTGAAAAAGCATAACATTTCTGTACCTGCTAGCGCAAGGAAGGAAGACTCTGAAGAAGAAGAAGAAGAATACCAAAGGAAAGGACATGCACTGAAAGCTTGCTGCACATCAACACTTGCCTTCCTCATTGATTCTGGAGCTTCCAACCATATGGCTGCATCCATAGAATCATTCTCTTCTTTTCAGTCCTTTGATGGTCCTAGTATTCAGATGGGCAATAACAGTAAAGTCCAAACCAAAGGGAAGGGCTCTATCCAACTTGAACATGGAAGGTTCAAAGATGTGTTGTTTGTTCCCTCCTTGGCTTCAAACCTGTTATCTGTCTATCAGATGACCCATACTGGATCTCCAAAGCGAGTGATCTTTGGTCTTGACTCAGTGGAGATCACAGCTATCTCTACTGGGAACATTATAGCAAAGGGTATTGCGAATCATGCTTCAAGAGCATATGAGTTCTCACATTTCATGCCTCCTTCAGAACCAGTGCACTCTCAACAGCCACCTGGAAGGGAAGGTAAAACCATTGCATCTACTTTTTTTACAGCTTCTACTAGTATTGCAGATCCATTTATATCAGTTTATGACATTAAGATTCAGGGTGGCTCAGATCTAGATTCAGTCCCTACTTCCAAACTGGAAGCTAGGAAGATGACTGGAAACTCACCTGACACTCAGAAAGGAAAGACTCTTGCGCTATGCCATACTATTTTGCCTCCTTCAGAGAGATGTAATAGACTTCTTGTAAGATGCAATATGGCAAGGGCTCAATCTTACTGCATTCAGAAGAATGGATATGATCATACCTCTTCATTCAGCAAGAGACAAAAGTTACATTCCTCCTTCCTTCCATCATCATTTTTGGAGAAAAAGGAGAAGTCTACATGCCAGGCCCCAGAATACCTGTGCACAACACATCATGCAAGCTGCTTCACTACCTCATAGAGATGAAGATTGCAGCAACATATTTTCAAGTTTTTCAAACTTGAGACCTGATTCTACCTGCTTAGCTAGAAGGAGGGCTTTTTTCCCATGTGGTTTTTGTCCTAGCTCCTTGTATTAAGCAGTTACTTTATTTTACTTGATGTAATGGGTGACCTATGGTCTTAGTTACCAGGGCCTACAGTTTGTCCAAGTTAGCATTCAGGGGGGGTGTTAGGATTATTAATCCTCCCTTGTCCAAATTTGGTCATATGTCTAAATCGGGAGTCATATCTAAATCAGGAGTCCATCCAGTCTATTTAAAGTCATTAGCACCATTGGGTAAACTTGACCTAATTGGGGCACATGTTTCAGTTACCAAAGTGTGGAGAACACTAATTGAGGCTCACTGCCACTTACTGCACTTGATTGCATAAGTTTAGGAGCCTCCTAGATCAATCCCTACAATTTAGGAAGCAACTGGGAGTGCCGAAACCAACCAAGGTCAGTTCACTTTAGTTAATGACTAGTCAAGCCAAGTTAGGAGTTAGTTAGATTCAGTTCTAGCCCTCTACATTCAGTTAGCGCTAGGTTTAATTGATTGCACACATGTGGGGCGCATTTCTCACCTACCACAGTCAGTTAACCATTAGTCAACACTAAATGTAACACTTGGTTGTGTTTTAGAGCTCCGATGAACTCCGGTTATGGTTTAGACAAGGACAGTTAACTACTGGGTCCTCCGATAGTGATTTAGACAAAGTCTTGGTTACCTACAGTCAAGTAGAGTCTAATCAATTCGAACTTCCTCATGTGGATTCGAATTGCTTGTGGCTATTAAAGCCATTTTACTTTATTGTAATTATCATCTGAATTACTTTTTTGATTAATGAAAGCATTCACAGCTGCAAGCCTTTTGCACTGTTTCATTCTTCAATTGCTGAGTAAATTGTGAGATCTTCTTTGTGAGTTGTGTATTTGGCTGCAGATCTATATGCTCAAATTTACAGTTGACTCATGGTCCTATTCTTACTTGGTCCTAGAACTCTCACTTGTGTGCACCTTTGATTATGATGACTCCTACTTTATGAAGTGTATTTACCTAATTGTTTAGTAAAGACCATTGGGCCTTGTACTGTTATGGTTACTTTATGTTTTGTTAAAAGGAGCCTTTAACCCACTTATGATTTTGGACTATCCACTTTATGTTAGACCTTTGGCCTTTCAGTTTATGACTTTATCTTTAATTAGTTATTTGTTAGTCTTATTAATAAAATCTTTGTGATTTTGTGAACCATTTAAGTCTTATGTCATGATTACATTTTGGTTTTATTTTTATATTATGTTTTACTTGGACCACTTTCTCGTTCTTAAGTTATTCTAAATCTTTGGACTACCCTTATTAGTTTTTTGGACCTTTGACTTGATTTTACGTTGGGCCACTTTCACCTATCGAAACCTTATAAAAAGGTTATACTATTCCTTATCAGATGTAGACTCACCGATCTACCTTCACGTGTTATTATTTTTTTGGTGGCTGTCTGCGTTTTTATTTGATGGGCTCTCTCTGTCGACTGTCTGCGTGATTTCCTCACGTGCTTGTCTGTCGGATCCGCACGTGTCCCACTGACTGCCTGCGTGATTTATCCATTGGATTCTTGTGCCGTTTTTTCACGGGCCTTCTCTGCCTCTGCATCTTGACTCCTTCCTTCACAGGCTGTCTTCGGTTTGTTTTCACGAGCTGTATCTTTTCTTTCTATGCCGGTTGCCTGCATTTTTCCTATACCGACTGTTATGCCCGCCGACTGCTTATCTGTTGGATCCACATCACGTTATGCCCGTCGACTGCCTGTTTATCGGCTTCTCCACTGTGACCCTGCTAGATCCGCATCTGCCTGACCGCTGCTGATTCCTTCTCTGTCCGTCGATGCCAATTCCTTCCTTGTCAGCCGGGTTGTCTGCGTGTCTGCTGACTCCTTCCTAGATCACGGGATCCTCCACTGTGACCGCACACAATCAATGTGTTTGCTTGCAGTATCTATCCTATCTTAGATATGTTCACACCTGCGTGATCTCACACATGTGATTTTGTTCTTGATCATGTGGGTTTGACTGTGTAAGTCATCTTTAGCAGTAGGACTGTAGATCAGTGTGATTGAACTGCTATCTGAGGTTTGTTTACTTCTGCCTGAACTCTATCTCTCTCAAGGTACGTATATGGTTTAACCAGTTTGACTTGTCCTTTTAGTGACAAGATCAAACTCAGAACTATAAGGCGGATCCAACTAATGGTTATGATTCTTTAACTTAGTCATCTGTAATTTATTTGAGATTTAGTTTACTGCACATGCTATTAATTATTTTTTTGGACATGACATTTGGTGAAACATCTCAATGATCAACTTTAACGCAGTGACCAGCAGAGCGTTAAAGTTAACGCAGTGACCAGTAGAGCGTTAACTTGAAAGAGATGAAAGTTATGTTGTTAAATTTTATTACAGTTTAAATTTTACTTAAGTTTTTAGATGTTCATGTATTGAAGTTTATTACTGGTATTAAAACTCATCTAACCATTAAAATCAACAATAGGGGTCCTTAATATCCACTCAAAGTACATCATCGTAAATAGGGGAAATTACTAATGCTGTTATCTCACACTCCTTGTGCCACCAAGATTGGGTACTAGGTGTCTTTACCAAGGGTAGCTAATCCTTGGTCACAAAACCAATAGATTGAGGGTAGGAGTGCCTCACATCCCTAGACCCGGTCTAGGACTTATAGTGATGTCCTGGTAACTGACCAAGTGCCTCAGCCCTAGGGTGCATAATTTGAGGCAAGGTCAAATACTTAGTAATTGACCAAGAGCCTCCATTCTCCCGGAGAATGGCCCCCTCAGCCCTAGACTAAGTCCCTCAGTTCTAAACTGGTTCATCTTCCTGGTAACTGACCAGGTGCCTCCATTCAAAGAATGGCCACTCAGCTCTAGGCTGAGTTCCCCCAGTGCTGGACTGGTTCCACATCCTGGTCCTTGACCAGATGTCCCCATTCAACAGAATGGCTACTCAGCTCAAGGTTGAGTTCCCCTAGTATTGGACTGGTTCCACATCTTGGTCCTTGACCAGATGTCCCCATTCAATAGAACGACTACTCAGCTCAAGGATGAGTTCCCCCAGTGCTGGACTGGTTCCACATCTTGGTCCTTGACCAGATGTCCCCATTCTCTAAGAGAATGGCTCTCGATGCTACTTAGGAAAAATCAACACTCCCTCTTAGCGAGAGAGGTATCTTCTGCCATGCCAAGCTTGTCACGAAAGTACACAAACTTCATTGTTGTCAGAGGCTTGGTCAGAATATCTGCAATCTGTTCATTTGTACGGATGTACTGCAAGTTCAGAGTGCCTCCCTGTACTAGGTCTCTGATGAAATGATACTTCATTTCAATGTGTTTAGATCTATCGTAAAACACAACATTTTTTGAAAGCTTAATGCAACTCTGATTATCACAATGAATAATCGTTGAGTCAAGCTTTCCACTGAACATATCGGATAGTAGTTTCCTAATCCAAACTGTTTCCTTGCAGGCATCACTTGCTACAATATACTCAGCTTCAACTATACTCTGTGCTATGGAACCCTGTTTCCTGCTGGACCAAGAGATCATTATAGATCCCATACTGAAGCAGCCTGAAGTACTTTTCTGGTCTACTGCACTGCCATCCCAATATGAGTCGGCATATCCTGCTCACAATACTCCACTTCTGGAAGTATACCTGATCCCATAAGTGATAGTACCTTACACATCTGAGTACATGTTTGGCAGCTACCTAGTGTATGTGCTTCGGATCGGACATGAACTGACTTAGGGCAGTCACTGTGTAACAGATATCTGGTCTCATGTGTACGAGATACATCAAGGATCCAATGAGCTGTCGATACAAAGTACAGTCCACATCTTGTGAACTGGTGGCCGAGTCTTGCAACTTCTTCAAGTTGGTTGTCATGGGTATGCTCATAAACTTGCAGACCTGCATCCCAAATCTCTGCAAGATGTCAACTGCATACTTCCCTTGTGTTAGGAAGATCTCACCTGGCTTTTGCCAGACCTCAAGGCCAAGAAAATAATGCATCAGACCAAGATCCTTCATTTCAAATTCAAAGGTGAGCTCCCTCTTACACTGTGCTATCAGTTGTTCCTCACTTGTAAGGAACAAGTCATTCACATATAGGACAAGGATCAAGATATGATTATGAACAACCTTAAAGTACAAATTGGAGTCAGCAGTGCTTTTGGAAAATCCCAAGCTGTGAAGGTATCCATCCATCGTCGCATACTAGACTCTCGGAGCCTGTTTGAGCCCATACAAGGCTTTCTTCAGTTTACACACATGGGACTTATCCCCATGAGTCACAAAGCCTTCAGGTTGTTCAATGTAGACTTCCTCATCAATCTTGCCTTTGAGGAAGGTTGTTTTTACATCCATCGGATGTAACTTCCATCCGAACACTGCAGCAAGAGACATTAGAGGAAATTTCAACTCAAAATGGGCCTCCTAAGGAAAATTAATAAAATAATATTTATTAATTTTGGAGGAGGAAACGAAAAAAACTACTTTTTTGTTTGTATTTTCGACATATCTCCTAGTGATTTTACTCAAATTTCGACCGAGAAAGCTCGTTGGATGCGTAATCAACGAGTACCCACTCGGCATACTTTTGACGGACCCCGCTACCCAAAAAACAAGAAATACCTGAAAAAACGTGATGATGAAAGGCATACTTTTGACGGACCCCACTACCCAAAAAACAAGAAATACCTGAAAAAACGTGATGATGATATCATCACGTTTTTTCAGGTATTTCTTGTTTTTTGGGTAGCGGGGTCCGTCATCATCACGTTTTTTCAGGTATTTCTTTTTTTTTGGGTAGCGGAGTCCGTCAAAAGTATGCTGAGTGGGTAGATCAGGTATTTCTTGTTTTTTGGGTAGCGGGGTCCGTCAAAAGTATGCCGAGTGGGTAGATCATCATCACGGTTTTTTTAGGTATTTCATGTTTTTTGGGTAGTGGGGTCTGTCAAAAGTATGCCGAGTAGGTACTCGTTGGATGCGGAATTTAATTACGCATCCAACGAGCTCTCCCGATCGAAATTTGAGTAAAAATAGAGGGAGATATGTTGAAAATACAAACATAAAAGTAGTTTTTTTATGATACCAATCCCCAAATTTATATTAAAAAATTGTGTAAGGCCTATACAGTATTTCAAATTTAAAGCAATTTCATTGGCTAACACACGATGACATGGAATTTGAATTATTGTTAAAAGGCCCATTTTGAGTTGAAATTTCCTCTAATGAATGATGGTTTTGATAGTAGTATACTTGGCAATAGGAGCAAAAGTCTCATCGTAGTTTATGCCCTCTTTTTGAATAAAGCCACGAACTACAAATCTGGCTTTGTACTTCTCAATGTTGCCATTAGCAACATGCTTGATTTTGTAGAGCCATCTTGATGTTACCACTGACTTTTCTGTCTGGGAACAACTTCCCATACATCATTTTTCATGATTGAATTGTACTCTTCAATCATGGCATCAATCCATACCTGTTGACTTGTTGCTTCTTTGTATGTGGAAGTTTCAACGCTGATGAGATGGCTCATAAGACCTGGGTACTTTTGTGGCCTTATGTTTTCTTTGAAAGTCCTGGGAGGAGCTTTGTGCTTATCGGCTTCTTGTACCATTTCTCGGTACTAGGCAGGTCTCCTTTTGGAAGGAGGACTTCAAGCAGTTCTTCTGGTGGACATTCAGGTTCCTCAGGCACATCCAAAATTTGATTCTCAAATTCCTCTTCCTCCCTCTGAACTTCTGAATCTGGGATCTTAGAAGGAGGTCCTTCATCTTCCTTTGAAAGCTCTTGTGTTGGAGGAAACACAGTGTCCTCATGGAAAATTATGTCTCTACTGACCTCAATGTACCTCTGCCCAGGGACATAAATGCGGTAGGCCTTCGAGCTGTCACTATAATCGAAAAATATGCCTTTCTTTTCGGAAGGCTCTAGCTTAGCCCTCTTTTTTTTTGGCACATGAATATATATTGGAGTACCAAAGATCCTCATGTGGTCAACTGGAGGTTTCTTGCTGGTGAAAACTTCTTCTGGAGTCTTTTCCCCCAAGATAGCGCGAGGGCTTCTGTTTGGATGTACACAGCAATACATGCAACTTCAACCCACAAAGATAAAGGAAGATCAAGGTTAGTCAACATGGCTTTAGCAGCTTCATAGATTGTTCTGTTCTTCCTTTTTGCAACCCCATTTTGTTGAGGGTTGTAAGGCACAATCAGCTCTTTCTTAATTCCCGCTTCTCGGCAAAAATCATCAAACTCATTAGACTCATACTCACCTCCGTTATCTGACCTTAGGATACAGATGTGTCTTCCTGTTTGATATTCAGTCAGAGCTTTGAACTCTTTGAACTTGTCAAAAGTTTCACTTTTGGCTTTGAGGAAGTAAATCCATGACTTCTGAGAATGTTCATCTATGAACAAGACATAATACAAGCACCCACTCAAGGAGGGTGAAGACATGGGCCCACAAATGTCAGAGTGAATCAAGCCCACAAATGTCAGAGTGAATCAAATCCAATATTCCTTTAAATCTATTCTTGCTTCTGGAGAAGGATTTCTTAGTGTTCTTACCTAGAACACATCCCTTGCAAATTCCATCATGTTTGGGAGAAACCTCTTGCATACCTGTAACCATCTTTTGTAGGCCTGGAAGAGCTGTATAGTGGAGGTGTCCAAACCTCCGATGCCACAACTCACATGGATCAACTGTATGGTGAGCCAAGGCTTGTGCGGAATTTTTGGAAGCCTTATAAAGACCTCCCTTGCGAACCCCAATCTGTACAACTAAGCTTAGCTTCTCATTCTTTTCCCATAGTAGGACCTTCTTGTCCATGAAGAGGACTTTGTAGCACTTGTCCTCTAAGCCAACAACAAAGAGTAGGTTTTTCTTCAAACTAGGAACATATAATACATCATCAATATGCAAGACCGTACCTGAATCAAGTTGAAGTGAGGTTGAGCCAACTCCTTTAGTCTTGTAAGTGGAGTCATCGCCAAGTTCCACTTGAGTAGTGAACTTCTTCTTTCTGTAGCTGGTGAGTGCTCCATGATTACTTGTCATATGTCTGGAGGCACCACTATCTACTAACCAAGAGTTAGCACTGTCGGTGATGGATCTAGAAAGAGCAGAGATCAGGTAATATTCCCTTCTAGATTCATCTTCTCTGGTAGCCTTGGTATTCTTCTTCTTATTAGGTTCTTCTTCTTCTTCTGTAGCAGAAGCTTGGAATCTCCCTTTGAACTTCCTCTTGGGCTGCTTGCAATCCTTAGCAAACTGCCTAATCTTATGACAATTATAGCATTCCACTTTTGAAACATCAACGTGCTTACCTCGTGGTTTCTTTCCCTTCTTTTTCTGTGGGGAGGGCTTCTTGAACTTCCTTGTCTTAGCTGTAAGAGAAAGGTTTCCTTCCTTAGTGCTAGTAGCCTTGTTCTGAACTCTTCCTTCTTCTTCCAAGCAATCATGCCAAAGCCTATCAAAGTTTAGCTGATTCTCACGTCCACTTACTGCTGCCAGAAATGTTTTCCAAGAGTTTGGGAGACCATCGACTACAGTATGTACAAGGTCATCATCATCCATAGTAATACCAATAGCAGTAAATTGGTCTCTTATCTGTGCAATCTTTGTGAAGAAGGGTCCAACTCCATCCTTGTTCATCTTCAGTGTTTGAAGCCTTTTCTTCAAAACTCTCTTCTGACTAGGAGCCTTCTTCTCATACAGATTCGTCAAGGTGTCAAAGCAATATTTGGCAGTCTTCAATGGTGTGATGGTGGACATCAAGGTTTCCTTGACTGAGTCATAGATGATCCTTCTAGCCTTTGCTTGCTTCTTCTTGAAATCAATTCTTCCAGCATTAGATGTTGGTTCTTCTATGGTGTTGAACACCAAGTCATCAAGGTCATTTTCTTCCAGGATGGCCGTGAGCCTAGCTTTCCAAGAGATGTAGTTTGCTGAACGTTCAAGCTTTTCTTCCGGTCTTAAAGTGTTGGTAGCTATCTCTGCTACACAAGTCAGTTATCTAACTCTGCAAAATGTCCCAAGGTCTAGGAAGACAACAATAATTTACCTCTTACTGGGGTCTTCACATGCAAAGCTTTGATACCATGTTGAATTTTAGCATTAGCATGTATTCTTTAAAATTTTGCAGACTGTAAGATAGCAATAAGACAAGTGCAGTAGACAAATCAAAACATCAACACAATGAACACAAGATGTTTTTCACGGGGAAACCTTTTAAGGACAAAAACCCCAAAAGCATTAGTAATTCACCCCTTAAATGAGATGACTGAGTTTGCAATCTCAAAATTTTGAGTTGAATGTTCCGCAATAATTCATCAAACCCTAATAGGCTTGAACCATTGATTAAAATTGCAACAAGAATTAGTTTTACAGAAAATTCAACTTAGGGCTTGCTGCCCTAATTCCTTCTTGCTGCCCAAGATCAATCTGTAATTGCCGTAGATCAATCTGAGAGTGTCGAAGATCAATCTAAGCCTGCCCGAGTATTCCTGTGTGTTGCCCGTGAAAGGAAACAGTGTTGCTTGAGTTTCTTGAAGATTGCCCAGAGCCTTCACCTGCTGCCTGGATGCCCAACTGATGCTGGAGCAGGCTACCCAAGCCTACCCGAAGTCTTCTTGAGGGTTCACTATTGTCTGAAAGTAGGGAAGACTACCCGAGATTGAACAAAAGCTGCCCGAAAGTGTTGACAGGTTGCCCGAAGATAGACTAAGGTTGCCCAAGGTTGAAAACACCCTGGCTGGAATAGTTAATAGGCTGCCTGAAGATAGGCAAAGGCTACCCGAGGTTGAAATCACCCTGCCCGAAATAGTTAACAAGTTGCCCGTCAGTTCTGTGGGCAGTTTAGGGCTGCCCGAGTGTGTTTTTGAACCCGCCCGTGAGCTGTCTGTCCAAGAGGTGATTGCCAAAAAAGTTTACAGGCCGCTTAGAAAAGTCTACAAGTTGCCTGAGGAGAGGAGGAAACTTTAGGGTGGTGCCCCAGCCTTGCCCTCCTGCTGACCGTGAAGGAGAGGAAGAATACCCTAGCTATTTAGGGTTTGCTGCTGTTAGTTGTTGATGAAGGATGGAGATGCCCTAGCTAGAAAAGCCTTCATGCTAGGGCATAAACCAAAAACAAAGATCTTCTCTCACTTCCAGCGAAAACCATCTAAGGAGCAGCTCAATGTTGATGATCAAGTGTGTGTTGAAATGAATTGTAGTTGATCTTCTTTTATAGCATTTTAGTCACTGGGTGTGGACCAAAACACAAAAGAATAAAATAATATGATTTTATTCTTTTACCTTTTAGCCTTATTCAAGTGCCCTGTGGTCAAAACAAGTGGTCATAGGGGCACTTCATACCCACTTAAAGTACATCATCATAAATAGGGGGAATTACTAATGCTTTTATCTCACACTCCTTGTGCCCCCAAGATCGGGTACTAGGTGTCTTAACCAAGGGTAGCTAGTCCTTGGAGAAGGTCACAAAGCCCACAGATCGAGGGTAGGAGTGGCTCACATGCCTAGACCCGGTCTAGGGCTTATAGTGATGTCGTGGTAACTGACCAGGTGCCTCAGCCCTAGGCTGCATAATTTGACCCAAGGTCAAATACTTGGTAACTGACCAAGTGCCTCCATTCTCCCAGAGATTGGCCTTCAGCCCTAGGATGAGTCCCCCAGTTCTAGACTGGTTCATCTTCATGGTAACTGACCAGGTGCCTCCATTCAAAGAATGGCTACTTAGCTCTAGGTTGAGTTCCCCCAAGGCTGGACTGGTTCCACATCCTGATCCTTGACCAGATGTCTCCATTCAACAGAATGGCTACTCAGCTTAGGGCTGAGTTCTTGCAGTGTTGGACTGGTTCCACATCTTGGTCCTTGACCAGATGTCCCCATTCTCCAAGAGAATGGCTCTCGATGCTGCTTAGGAAAAATCAACACCCTGATGATCATGAGAAATGGGTGCCTTATGTTGAATATATCAAGGGCATATTTAAAAAGCAAGTTGTTGATGATTCCTTGGAGGGTCTTGATCAAGAGGAAACCAAAAAACAGGACCTTTACTTTGAAGAACATATTGAAGATCAAGCCCTTGAAGAGGTCAATGATGAAGTTGGTAAAAAAGAACATTCTCAGCCATCTTGCTCATCTCTTAGTGCAGATTCTTCTCCTGATTTGGGACAGTTTGGTGCTAATATCATTGCAGAAAATTTTCTGCCTTTTCTCCTTTCTCAAATCTGAAATTTGAATCTGATTTTGCTTGTGGAAATTCATGTATACATTCTGAAAATACTATGGTGCAACTAGATAGGCAAATCAATGATCTTTTAAGTCATTTGCATTTGTGTATTTCTGGGCAAAGGTCCATTTCCATGTTCAGAATTTCTCCTGCATAGCAAGCTGAAAGTATTTTAATATTGGGTGAGCCTAAAGCCTTTTCTCTTTAGGATTTCATTGATAATTTTATAGGTTGGTAGCTTCGTGTTGATTCAAGCCCTGTTCAATGCTGGATAGAGGAGGCTTGTGGGAAGACTTACCATGCTTGGCAAAGATTTTATATGATGTATGCTCATGATTTCACCATGGAGATTTCAGCATGCTCGCACATGATGATTAATGATATTGTTGATTGGGTGGGTGAGATTGATCCTTCTTGCTTTTGGACTAGTTTGTTAGTGTTCTTGGATATTGATCTTTCTTGCTTTTGGAAAGAATGATCCTTCCCAGAGTGAGCCCGGATTTTGAAATAGTCTCCACAAAATTTTTGCAGCTAGGGCTTTGCAAAACAACTCCAAATTCTTTACTCCCCATCCTTCTAATTCTTTTGGAAGAGCAATGACCCTCCATTTTACCAGAGAGATTCCTTCTGCCTGCTTGCTTGCCATCCACAGGAAGGAGAAGCATTTATTTCTGATCTTCGTCAAGATGCCCCTGGGAATGTATGCTATTGATGCCAGTATACTGGAATACTTTGCAAAACGACCTTTAAGAGCACTAATCTTCCCCCTCTTGAGAGAAAACGGTTGGCCCAATTATTAACCCTGTTCTCTATCTTTTTGTATAACCAAGCCCATTCCTGATATGAGTAACTGTTGGGCTTGAAAAAAACCCAGGTACTTGAAGCCCTCCCCGACAGGTGTGATCTGACAAGGTACCATCTCCCTTACCCTCTGGATCATATCAGCTGAGAACTCGTTATGAATTAGATTGGATTTTTCCATATTAACTACCATTCCTGTAGCTCTTTTGTATTTATCTATCAAAGAAGCAGAGGCCTCAATATTTCTAATGGATCCTTCCCCCAAGATCAGTACATCATCCACAAAAGGAGTGTGAGTGACTTCTTTAGAGGTGGACACTTTGATGCCTTTTATCTCCTTGTTTTCTTTTGCATTATGAATTATCCTGCTTAATGCTTCCGCAAGAAAGATGAAAGGTGAGAGAGGACATCCCTACCTTATGCCCCTTGTTGGGCGGAAAAAAATGGTTGGAGATCCATTGATTAAAACAACAAAGGAGATGGACTGTAAACAACCCATAATCCATTCCATTACTTCCAATGATATTCCAATTTTAATCAGCAGCAATTTAAGAAAAGTCTATTCTACTCTGTCATAGGCCTTGGATAGATCCAGCTTTAAAGCAAAGGCTCTTTGTTTTTCCTTTTTAATTGTGTGAATTGCCTTCTGGGCTAGTGACACTGCATCATGAATTTGCCTGTTGAAAAGGAAACCAAATTGTCCTTTAGAGACGATTTCACTTAGTATTGGTTTGATCCTCAATGCTATGACCTTGGCTATGATTTTATATATCATGTTGCAGCATGATATTGGTTTGAAATCATCAAAGGATTGAGCTTTTTGTTTTTTTGGGATCAAAGTCAAAAAGGTAGAGTTTAACATTCCCAGGACTTTCCCTGATCTTTGGGATTCTTTTACCCCCTCCAATATGTTCTTCTTCAGCGTTTCATAAAATCCAAGATAGAATTTGAGAGTAAAGCCATTAGGCCCAGGGCTCTTTCCTTTTTGGAAGGTATGTAGTGTATGTCTTATTTCTTCATCTAAAATTTCCTTTGTTAGTTCCTCGTTCATTTCCCCAGTTATCATCCTAGGAAAAAAACCTAATACTTCCAAAATTTTCTGAATTGGACATCCTTCTAGCTCCTTGAAAATGTTTTGGAAGAAATCCACCCTCACTTCTGCTTTATCCTCGGTCTGTTCCTGATTTCACATATGGTGTTTATGTTCTTTCTATGGTATGCAAACCTGTGAAAAAACTTTGTATTTTTATCTCCTGCCTCCAGCCACAGTGCCCCTGCTCTTTAAACACATTATTTGCTCTTCTTTGGCAAGTAGTGAGTCCCTCTTCCTTTCTAATGATTTCAACTGTTCTGTTTCCTGTATGTTGAAAACTCCTCTATTGTTTTTCTAGAACATCACCTCTATCCTTTTCTCCACATCCTTCAACTCCTTCTGAGGGAAAGTTTTATGCTTTTTGTCCCACTCTTTGGATATTTTCTTTGCCCTAGCTAGTTTTTCTGCAAATTGTTGTATTGCAGTATGATTTGGTGAGCTTCTTATGGGTTGCCAGGCACTTATTATTTGGTCTTTATACTTATCCTCTTCCATCCATAGAGGGTTAAATTTAAAGGGAGTTGGGGGTTTCTTTTCCGGGGAGCTTATTATTAAGGAGACTGGTCTGTGATCCGAGTTTCCCCCTGTCTCTATTATGAATTTTAGTATTAAGTTTTCATTTAGTAATTTCTCTTCTACCATAAAACGATCTAATCTTTTGGAGATGGCCTGATCTCCTCCCCTTTTATTCCTCCAAGTGGGCTCCAATTTTAGCGGAGCAACATCCACCAGCTTCCTTTTTTCAAAGAGGTCTAAAAAGTAAGAGCTTAAAGCATCTTGTTTGGCGTTTTCTCTCCATACTTCCCCCATTATTAAGGTTAAATTTAAATCTCCCCCCAGGATTACATTTACCTAGTCCATTGAGCCACTGTGACTGAAATTTTCCTAGAAGGTTTTTCGATCAAAGAAAGGTCCATACACATTTAGAATTGTAAATTCTATCCCCGTTTCTCCATCTCTGAGTTTAGTTTCTAAAATTGAATCATGTTTTTTAACTGCAATTCGTTGTAGAATTGGGCTCCATGCTGTCACTAAACCTCCCGAATGCCCATCTGCATCAATACTCTCCATTTCCCAGTCTTTGACTATCTCTTTAATTATTTCTTCTACCTTGGATCCTTCTAACGTTGTTTCCTGGATCATTAACACTGTAGGTCTAAGGTTGTTGATCAACCTTTTTAGGGAGGCTATTTTTGAGGGCCCCCCAGCCCTTTTGAATTGAAGGTTAGTAGGTGCATCAAGCACCCCGACCTTGGGCCGATACTCTAAGAGTCCGTTTAATTGTAGCCTGTTTCCCTTCTTTGATGTCCAAGGCTGCTTGTACTTGAACCTTGAAAAGGTAGGATTTCCTGCCTAATCTAGGTTTTTGTAAGGTATCGAGAGCCAATCTGCTCGAGGAAACCCCTTCTTCTTCTTCTAAGGAGGTACTTCGTGATCTGAGATCGTAAGTTCTTTTGATCTCTACCTTTTTGCAAGGGTTTTTTAAAATCAAATTTTGCTCCTTTAAAGGTGAAGCAGTAAAAGTTTTCGTGAACAGGGAAGGTGTAAGAGAGTCGTTTTTACCTTCATCCTCTTGAGCTGAAAAAGCATTCGACGCCTTTGCACTCTCCGTTTAATGAGGTTGGCTTTCTCCGTCACGTTCACCATTGGTTTCCTTCACTTTCGATTTTGTTGACTCTGTCACCTTCCCTTTGTTTTCGCCATCCTACATAGAAAATGGTTCAAATTGTATTTTTGTTGGTAGAGCCTGTTCTCCTTTACCCTGTTCATCCTACAATAAAACTTGTTCGATGGGCGCCTCTGATGATTCCGCTTCATTCTCTTTAAGCCTCCTCGTTTCCATTATTCTTGATTAATTTGTGGTAGCTTTCGTGGGTATTAGTTTTTCTTTTTTAACCCAGACTTTCTTATGGACAGGTTTCATGAAGGTGGCTAGACAATCTTTCCGTAAATGCCCGACACTTCTAAAATTGAATCATCTAAAGGGGATTTTCCAATAGTCCAGCCATTGACACCAGACACTTCCATGCATCACAATCTTGAGATCGTCAAACAACTCATCCCTCATGTCTATCTCAACTAGTATCCGAGCACACCTTCGATCTAATTTCTCCTCCCAGTTTTCCTCCATGGGAATGAAATTTCCTAATTTGTTCCCAATGGCTTCAAAGATCTTTGGTTGCCAAAAAACCATGGGGAGGCCTAGTAATATGACCCAGATTTGCTGCACGTTGTGTGGTGTTTTGTACGAGTTGAAATTGATCGTCCAATTTTTTAGAATTAGTCCCGACGGCCCCATCTCCAATTCTTCTCCAAAAGTTTGGTGTTATCCTCCATGCTACGAACTTTGATTAAAAACGAGCCTCTGGGGAGAGTGTAAAAAATTGGTTCATATCCTAGAACGCTTATCCAATTGGCCTGTATCCACCGTTGCAGCGATGCTCTGGCTGTCACCTTCCTGCAGAAGCGGCCAACCAGGGCGTGAGCAAGATAATCCGGTACCTGTTCCAGGCTGATATCCTTGCCTACGAGTAATTCTGGGTTGCCGTTCCTTGCTCGCATCTCTCTGTGCTTCTTTGGTAAAGATGGCGACTTGCTCACGCGCTCCTCCTCGAGTTCTGGCTGATCATTGCATTTCATGGGGACTGTTAATGGATCATTACCCGACGAAACTTCCGTCTGTGCCATGATCTCCGCTTGTGTGGTTCGTACTTCGCCTTCTGTGCAAAAGAATGAACCAGAATCGCTGACCACGTCGTAATCGACCTCTTCACTATACATGCTTGCACTATCCAATCCGCCCATGCTCAAATTTTGCTCCTGTTCTTCAATCCACTCTTGTTAAGAGTTAAAAGTTAAAACGAAAACTCCCTGCTCCTCGCACAAACTCTCGCCTCCGAGCCTGTTGTCGTAGAGCAACATTTTGGCTCAGAGCATGGAGGGACTTTAAACCCTTCCTGACAGCGAAATAGCTGTCTTAAACCTTCTTCCGCCCTTTAGATCTTTGTTTTCCGCACACTTCCTTCTGCACCCAGGCTTTCCACCTTTCACCTTTTTTGAGTGCGGAAATCGAAAATCGGAAACCTTACTTTTTCGATTTTTGAATTCCTGTCCTTCCGCACTTCTGTCTCCGCACTTGGGAATGTGGAAGTCGGAAGATCAATTCTCCAATTTTCTGACTTTGACAATTTCGCACTTCCTCACTTGCACTTTAGCACCCGCACTTCCGTAGCCGCACTTCCACCTCTGCACTCTGAAATGTTGAAATCGGAAGATCAAATCTCCAATTTTCAGGCTTCAACAATTTTGCACTTCCGTACCCGCACTTTTGCACCCTCACTTCCACACCTGCACGTCCGCCTCCGCACTTCGGAATGCGGAAATCGGAAGATCAATTCTCCAATTTTCAAACTTTGGCAATTTTCGCACCCACACTTCCGCACCCGCACTTCCTCTCCCGCACTCCCTCCCCTGCACTTCCGCCACCGCACTTTGGAATGCGGAAATTGGAAGATCAATTCTCCAATTTTTCAGACTTGGGCAGTTTTCGCACCTGCACTTCCGCTCCCCATATATATATATATATTATGAATTTTGTGTCCATATGTTTCCTTTACATTTTGATAGAATGCAACTCATATATATATATACACACACACACATCAATCAATTACATTAAAGAACCAATAAAAAAAAATCTGAAGTTCAAATTGAATATTTACGTTAGTAAAACTTGAAATCTACCTAGGATAATAGACCTCCACTCAAGATATTGCCTCACAAGTCCACAATGGGTCACCAGTTTACTCATGTGCAGACGTGGGAGGAAAGACAAACCGTAAATAAGTGTTGAGGCACAATTTAACCCTCAAACGAATCGTTAGGCATTGCCAATGTCATTTCCAAGCGGTCGTTGTTTCATCCAATCATCACAACTCCTTGGAGTGGGCGCTGCAACCCGAATTACCAACTCGTGTTAAGGAAGAAAAATTAGGATTAAGTTACGAAGAAGAGGCACGTGTTGGGTCATATGTTAAAAAAATTCATTGGTGGAACAACATCACGTTTAATTATGTAATATCCCAAATACTGATATTTCCTAATTCTAGGCAAAATTACTGAAATAGCCGGGCATGCAAACTGCCATGCAAAATTACCCTATATTATAGCTGAATTTAGGGTTAGGGTTTGCAGGATAGAATGAACACTTACCACTGATAAGCTGACTGAAATTGCTCTAGAGAGAATACACATGCAAGATGAATTGAATTGATGAAGAAATAACCCCTTTTTCCTCCGTAACACCCCCAGCAGTATGAATTAGCTAAGGATGACGTTTTTGATGAAGGGATGGTCAGTTTCAGCTGAAAGTTGGTCGGAGAGTAGGTGTGCTCGTGCCAGAGAGTATAGCCAGAACATGCTGGAGTTTGGACCTCTCTAGATACCCTAGCAAATTGATCTACTAGACTGATGCTCACGCCCCCACACCTCTGTATTCTGCTGCTAGCTACTCCAGGTGAGCATTCTGGTGGCTGATAATCACTCAAGGCAGTAGAGTGATCCTATCAGTGAGGATGTAGGCCATGCGCGGAAGAAATATGGTGATCCAAATTCCTGGTGAATGACTTGGGTTTCCGAGCTAAATGCCCCCAGCTGTATGGACGAACTTGCAAATAATCTTCTGGCATACACTGGAACACTGAATAATGATGAATGCAATAGATGCCATGACAAACCTGGATGGTTTATCTTGAAAGAGACTAAGGCAAATATCTCACTACCAAAACCCCGTTAGCTGAAGACGCCGTCTTCAACCCCAACTACTGTGGCCACACGCTATGCTGCTACTCAAGAGCTCCAAAATCAATAATAATCACAAGGTATCTCTTTAGGCTCCCTCGTCCTTCTTAAATAGATCCTTATGCGCTTTTAAAGTTCACATGTCACTTTTAGGATTTGTGCTTTTACTTTTGCATGCATGCGATTTTAATTTGATGTTGACTTTTTAAGCCTAAAGAGAAAAGGCTTCTTTTAGCCTACTGTTGACTTTAGTACTGAATATGTGTCTTGAGTTGTTCTA
>LPNX010002286.1:0-24122 GCA_001517045.1 Pseudotsuga menziesii | reverse complement strand
GGATTTATAAGGAATCTAGGGCAAGATAAAAAATGCCAAAACGTTTTTTGGCATGCAAGCAACAAAAAAATACATAACAGTTGGAAAAAAAATGCTTAAAAACCCCATAAAAATCGTTTTTGAAGATAGACAATTACATGGCAAAGTAAATTAACAACAATCCCTCTTGGAAAAGTGAGAAATGATGGGCAAATTGTTTACTTACCTTCAGCTGTGGAAAAAACCCCAAATGGCAAGATCCAATCTTCAATTTGATGCTTGATGGCAAAGAAAATGTTGCCTAAATTTGCTGTTGATCTCTTGAAACCCTCTTCACTTGCCCTCTTAAACTCTTTGCTCACCTCCTAGTGCACTGCTAGACTCAAAATGAAAAAAAAAAATGAAAAAAACCCACTTAAAAACCGACTTTTCCGTCCCTGTCCGCGGCCGGCCGATTTTTTCGGTCGACTCGCGATTTCTCGGGCCGATTTATCGGCAAAAACTCGGCAAAAAAGCGGAATAAATCGGTCCGATTTTTTAAGGCGATTTTTTCAAGAGAAATCGGGGCACCGAAAAAATCGCGATTTCTCGGAAATCGGCCGATTTTTCGGCGATGTTGGCAACACTGGTTCTAAGTACCAAATGTCCTCAGTCAATCCCCTCTTATGCAGTACCCGCTCTAACCTATGGGGATTAAGTAGGTTAGTGGGTGTTTTGTTGCCTAATCGAACGAGGACATTACAAATTAGCCATACCAACATTTATATTGTAAAAAAAAGGTTAAAGAGTACAAAAGGGTATACCTATAAGTGAAATATAGGTAATCCAAGTAGATCATTTTTACATAACAAAAAGTCACAAGAGTGTGAAGTATAAAGTGATTAAATATTTAAATCTATATAATAATAATAATAATCTTATTATTATTATTAAAAAACGATATTATTTTTAAGAAAGCATAATAAAATGGAACAATTAGAGGGAAAGACATTACTATTTCTATTATTCTCGGCGAACGCAATAATTATATTAGTGATGAATTTGATAATGAGTTGGCGATTCCGGAGTCAAATATAGGTGAAAGGTTAGACTTTTGGAATAATAAAGAATATGCAATAAGCAATTTACAATGGAACATTGGAGATTATACTGGTGTCTTGCAATTTATAGTTAGATCCTTGTGGAGTAGTGATGATGACCTAATTTTGGGATTACCGTGGCTAGAAATATTGGGGACTTTTATCTTTAATGTAGAAAAGAAGTTTATGACATTTTCGTACAAAAAGAAGAAAATCACATTGCAGGACATTAACATGAAGTCATAATCAGAAGTCGCGTCATCTGAAGACTTCAGAGAAATATCAAAAGTGATGTCGCAGGGAAATGAGAAATCAATACAGACAATACATAAAGATTTCGACAAGGTTATTGCAGGTAAAGAAGAAGAGATCTCTTGTTTAAGAGATCATAATCAGAAATTACTTCTGCAAATCAAGAAGGAAAAGAATAAAGTTCAATGCAGTCAAAAGTTAGAAGAGAAGATTCAAGCTCTTCAACAAAAATTACTGGGAAAAGACGAAGAGAGTTCCACCTTGAAGAAGGTTCATCAGGAACTAGAGGAACAAATCGAGAAGTTAAAAGAGGACAAACAGTCGCAAGACGAAAGGTTTGAGAAGATTCAAAATAATAATAATCTATTAGAGAACAAATTAATTCAAATCCAGATGGAAGCATCCAGGCTCTCTGGAAAACAAATTCCAGTTAAGGAAGAAGAAACAAATACAAACTAGGTTCCCGTCATAGTTCAAAAGGAAGTCAATCTAGTAGAAAAACAAGCAGCAAGAACTCCTTACCGACACCCAAATTACAAAAAGCATTTTGACCAACGACAGGGTCAAAATGAACATAAACAAAGGAGTTATAATTTCTGAAGCGAAAGAACACAAAATCTACAACTTAAGCAGAAATGGGAAGATTTATCCAACAAGACGACCAACAATCACCCTCGATGAAAATAGATCTCGGATTTACCACATCACAGATGATGCGACATTTTTTCTTTGGAATTCGTAACTCGTATTGTCTCATTTCATCAAGTGTCGCAAGTACTAAAATAAAGGATCGAGAGATGACATTACAAGCAAGAAATCAGACGTAAGCCTTGTCTTCATTAAAGCTTTGAGGACAAAGCTTCCCTTATCCAAGGCAAGGCATCACCAAGGGAACCCTTGCATGGGTATTTATACAGACATCATTCTCTCATTGTAAATCATTTCTTATCTTATCAATCATATATTTTATTATTCATGGATTATTGTAATCTGGCTTATTTGTGCTGGTTATTTCATTAAAGAAACGATTTTGTCGTTTCAATTGATTCCTAACATTAATGTTATCGAGTGTTACCCCCCTTATCTCAAAGCTTATTTTCACCTTCCCCCCCTCTCAATACGAAACTTCATAATTTTAACACTTGAGATTTTTAAATGAACAAAATAAATAATAAATAAGCATTAATAAATATTAATAAGATTGATAAATTAATTAAAGAATTAAATGAAAAGGCAAATGAAGGTGGCATCTCATCACCAAGGCAACCCTTGCATGGGTATTTATACAGATATGATTCTCTCATTGTAAATCATCTCTTATCTTATCAATCATATATTCTATTATTCTTGGATTATTGTAATCTGGCTTATTTGTGCTGGTTATTTCATTAAAGAAACGATTTTGTCGTTTCAATTGATTCCTAACATTAATGTTATTGAGTGTTACCCCCCTTATCTCAAAGCTTATTTTCACCTTCCCCCCCTCTCAATACGAAACTTCATAATTTTACCACTTGAGTTTTTTTAAAACTTGGCAATGCGAAGATCAGATATGAGTCTGATCCTAAGTTGCCAGGGCATGTGGCTATGGGCATGGCTATGATAATTTTTGAAAAAATTGAAGGGGGTCTGTAAGTGGTACACATAAAATTATGTGTAAAATAAACATAACTGTAATATATGGAAATCAGCAATAATGATTCAGATTCAAATCATTCAAGGCTTCAGGCATTCATCATTTGACATTCAGAATTGAACTATGATGAAAAGAACTTGATCGTTCTCATTTATACTTCTAAAGTCTTAAGCCAAGTACATTAAAAATTGCCGAATGGCATAGCTGAAAGTGGAACAGAAAAAACAACATAGCTGAGTACTACAGGCAAGTTTTCCACGGCATCATTATCATAATCACATAAAGAGATTTGTTTCCATGTTGGAGAAATTTGAACGAAGAAGAAGAATACGAATCTGAAAGTGAAATTTGAACACTGAAGATGCTGAAAACACTGAGAAAATATCATTGCAGTTGAAAAATCTTAAAAGTTTAAATAACCTATACTATGCCACTTTCCTTTTGTTAATGGAGATGTTTCACTTACCCTCATGAATTTTTTGGAATGTCTTTCTATATGCTAAAGTCTCTCTATATGCCGCACATGTTCTATGTTGCCTAGGATCAAGTGGTGTTCTGGTAACCATGTAGGAAAATTGAGTGCATAGTAGGTGGAGAAAGAAAATAAGGAAAGATGTCCGTAATATTGTTGTAAGGTTTCATCTATCTCAAACACTTAGTTCAACATATATGACTTATTGGTAGCACCCCTAGGTGGTTACACCACCTAAACTCTAACAGTAAGTTATTAACATTTATCATTACATTGGTTAGATGTCATTAAGAAATAAAGTAATAAATATTAATGACTCCTAACATCAATGTTATAGTGTTACCTCTCTAATGTATTGTTATTAACTTACCACTCTAATGTATTGTTATTAACTTGCCACTCTAACACCCTTTTAAAAAATTTCTACATTGGATCGATTCCAGGTTGCAAACCACCTTGATCGTGCTGTATCAAGTATTGGGAGGAAGCCACTAAAAGTCTTGGTACAAGTCAACACAAGTGGCGAGAAATGTGAGTTGATTTATCCTCAACTTATTGCTCGACATCTATATTCTATTTCTTTTGAACTATTATACTTCATCTACATCTTGTCATCAACATAATAGGCTAAACATGGAGTAGTCTTTCCTGATGAAGAATTAACACAAACTGAATCGTATATTGATAGCCTTTCTGAAGTGTTTGTTTGATTTCTCTGTATATTTTGTACTTGTGTATGCTGAAATAATCACTTTTGTCATTTGTTAGTTTTATTATTATTATTATATCATTATTAATTTTTAATAGATAATCCTGAAAATGTAAAGTAGTACAAGCACAGAAAATCATATAATATATGAATAGTCAATCAGTCTATGAGCAGAAGGCAGCCACGTTTCTATGTGGGTAAAGCTTTTCTTAAGCTAGCTCAAGGAAGTATATGGCCAAAGCTCAGAGTCCTTTAGAAAATCTATGGATCGCATTCAATACACTCCCTTTTCAGATCTTGCAGCTATTTATATGCCCTGTAATTTACTTAATACTTTCCCTATATTTGTCTTTCAATATTTACAACCAAACTACTAGCTGCTCAAGTTTTGGGTTGTCCAACTTACTGTTTGTTACTGCGCAAACTAGCATGTGCAATTAAAGTCCAAAAGAACAATGCTATCCCAGGAGCAACTAGGAGAGCTACCCATTGCCATCTCAGTAACTCCCTTTTCTGCACTTTAGGTTGGTTCTTCTCCAACACAAGGGGGTATCCTTATGATAGGGTTGTTAAGACTATTGCAAGGAGCTCAAGGTGATATGAAGAGTTATCTTAGCAAAACATGTCTATTTTGTAGTATAGAAATGGGTGATGGAAAATAATGGACTAGTGCCTTTCCAATATAGGGCAAAGGGAGTCAAGGGTCATCAATCTAAGAGAGCTATTTTATGAATGGATAAGGCAAGCAGAGCTGATATACATGCCACAATTCACCTTTACTTCTTGCTAAATAATGTTGAAATAACTTGGATGGACCCTAAAAGGTGTGACATTCAAACAATGCTGACACTAAGGAGGGCGGGGGGAAAGGGGGGAATCGGTACATAAGACTTCTTGTTAGGTTAGAGTCTAGACAAGTATTCATCAATCATTCATTGATTATTCTAATACTAAACACAAATCATAGCACATAGAATTTAATGTGGAAATAATTTCAAGAGAAAACCATAAAAACTTATCTTTATAAATGTATGTAGGCACCCACCCATTGTTACAAAGTTTGTATGCACCAACATACTAGAGACACCAATCCCCTCAAATGAGCACCAACTCAAGAATATGTAGGAACCAACCTCCTGGAGACACCAATATCCTCAACTGAGCACGAACTTGGCAATATGTAGGCACCGACTTGCTGGAGAATCAGGTACAAGAACGCTGACATCACCTCAAAGATTGCCTCATAATCAACTTGAAATCTGCTCTATAATCAGCCTTAGATTTGGTCCATAATTTGTTTCAAATCTGATCCATTATTTGCCTAAGATTTGCTCCAGAATCTGTTTCAAATCTACTCCACAACCAACCTTAATTTTGGTCCATAATCTACTTGAAATCTCCTCCACAAGTGCCCCTAATCTGACATAATATCGTCTTCAAATCAATTCCAAAATCTGGCATGATCACCTTCTACATGAGAAATTTTTCCAAGATCACATCTCAATGCAAGCCTTCCTCTTTCATTAGTGCACCTCCTCCTCCTTAGAGAACCTTAGAAACCCTTAAAAAAATTCAAGAAAACATCTTCAAATACCTTGGAAAATCCTCAACAAAACATCTTCAAAAGCCTCCTTACAATTGCTCCTTCTCTCTTCCTCTTAGAATTGCGCACTTCCTAAGAGAAGATCTCAAGTGATGGATGAGTAAATGAACAAATGAGGAGCGCCTTCTTCTATTTATACAATTTTTAAGTCACCTTTTTGTGTCAACCTAACATTTTTCAATATCTTGGTGTTACGCTGCACCTGTACCCAACGCAACTTTAGATGTGCCCCAGGGAGAGAGAGGCCATTTTTTTACTAGGAGGGGTGTTATTTAGCAGTGGTGGTCATGCTTGGGCCCTTTGGTCCTTCCTTTAGGAGTACTATGGCTTAATGTCACTGTTGATTTCCCTTTGTGGGGGTTTTTAACCCTGGGGTTGGTGTCCAGGGCTCCTAGGGATTGATCACTGGCTCACATGACCCCACACCTTGTTTTCTTGCTATGGTGGCCTTTGCTTCAACTACGAGACCTTGGTCTCTCTTCACAGCCACCTCAGACAGTGTCTTGGCCCTTCAACTAGTTGGCGCTCTCTCTCCTTGGGCTCCTTCCTCAGAGGACGCCATCCTTTCTCCCAAGCAGGACTACTACTTTGAGGAGGGCGTTGAGGGATTTTACAACGTTTTCGGGGTTAGATGGGGCATGACGCCCTCCCTCCAGCTCATTCCAGCCTTTTGTTCAGAGTGATTCACTTATTTAGCAATATTTGGCACCTAGGGGCAAAATACCCCAAGTAGCGACTATAAGCCTACTTTAGGCCATATTTTATATTATTTTAGGTTATAGTTTTGAATTGACATTTTATAATTTCAAATTGACATTTTAAGGCATGTCGACCTGGATATTTTTGTAAAGTGAGTGTGAGAGGCTAATTATAAGCCTCTCCTCACTTCATTTGAACATAAGACAAATGGGATCAAACAATATGCACTTATTTTACCCTACTAGGGCTCTTTGGAAGTCATGCACCCCTCTTGAGGATGTTAAAGTTTGAGTTAGGTTAGAGAAAAAAAAATTATACTTTAATGCATAAACAGATCTAAAAACAAAGCTAGATCTAGAAGAGTATTGTTGTAATAAACTTAAACATAATTTTCATCTCTTTCAACTTTAACATTCTGGTGGTCACTGCGTTAAAGTTGGTCCTTGAGATGGATTATCATTTCCAATATACAGAACATAAACAATAACAAAATTACAATGAAACTAATACACAGTAGTTAAAGAACAAATGCTAAATAGATCTGGTTTGAATATGCCTTATACTCAGACATATTGAGTTAGCTCTTGTCATTGTAAGGACAAGTCGTCATAAGTCATACTTTGAGAGAGAGAAGGTTAAAGTGCTATGGGTTTAGGTGAGATACATATGGTAACAAAACCCAATCACCAAGTGGGAAGCTCTCATTAGGATAGCAGTAATGATACTCAGCCCAAACCACAAATAGGCACCCTAAAAGTCACAGCTCCCTCTCACAGACTTACCACTACTACTGACCTCTCATCTAGGGTTTAACACAGTCATAGCTCAACTAGGATAGGGCACCATAGTCCATGGACAAGCTAGGAGATATTATGTATAGTCATGACCCAGCCAGAGTAGAGACAACCTAGTCCAAAAAGCATCCAAACAGTCACGACCTGTTAGGAGAAGATAACCACAGTCATGTCCATCCCAAAAGGCATACAAAACAAATCACAGTCTAGGTCTGTAGAATCCAAATAGGAAGTAGCCCGCAAACATACCATGTCTAACCTTTACAAGGTCAAGGCCTGTTCAAGAGAGTGACGTCTAGCTTATAGACCAACAAAAGATCATGGCCCAGGAAAAGGAAGACGACAACATAGTTATGGGTCAGCCCAAGCACACAATAAGTTCATGACCTAGCTCAACAAGTTCACGTATAAGTTCAGACAGCCCAACAAGGTCACTTTTCAAGTCTGGCAACAACAAAAGGTAGCGACTCTGTCTGGGTAGCTAAAGGAGGCCATAACCTCAGCCCATGGTTAACAGAAGAAGGTCTGTAGAATCCAAATAGGAAGCAGCCCGCAAACAGACCACGTCCAACCTTTACAAGGTCAAGGCCTGTTCAAGAGAGTGACGTCTAGCTTATAGACCAACGAAAGATCATGGCCCAGGAAAAGGAAGACAACAACATAGTTATGGGTCAGCCCAGGCACACAATAAGTTCATGACCTAGCTCAACAAGTTCACGTATAAGTTCAGACAACCCAACAAGGTCACTTTTCAAGTCTGGCAACAACAAAAGGTAGCGACTCTGTCTGGGTAGCTAAAGGAGGTCACAACCCCCATGGTTAACAGAAGAAGGTCATAGCAGTCACGGCTCAGCCCTTGGAGGGCTCACACAACCCATGACCCAACCCTAGAGGGCATACACAGTCACGACCCAGCCTATGGAGGTCACAGTAGTCACATCTCAGCCCTTGGAGGGCTCACACAACTCACAACCCAGCCTTAGAGGGCAAACACAGTTACGACCCAACCTAGGAAGGTCACAAATCAAGTTTAGCAGCCCCAGACAAAGTCGTGTATAAGCAACCTACCAAAGGTGTCACAACTAGCCTTAGAATCAACCCAGGAAAAAGGTAATGAGGTCACGACCTGCTAAAAACAGCAGCAAGAGAGTCACATCCCACTACAGGATCAACAAGAAACCTAGACGTCAAATCAAAGCATTAGTAACCCTAGGCGTTAAGTAGCAACAAGCTCATCAAGCAAAACCAATATCAACAAACTCTAAAGCAGACATAATCATATATGATTTTCTCTCTTGTCCAGATGCCACACAAAAATGGAGAAGTGAAACTAAATTTATAATCTTGACAAGCCTTCTAGAAAGGTCTCTTAGGTAACCCCTAAGTTTTAGGATAGTTACCAATAAAATAAAAGTAAGATTAGGTTGACTTAGAATGGACTAAAGGTCATATGATCAATTACAATAAAACAATAAAATAAAAGTCATCATACCAAAGGTACACACATTAAGGACGCTAGGACCAAGTAAAAGATAAAGGACCATAAGTCAACCAAAGGGGTCATAATAAGAAGGTAAGACAACCCTTATACCCATAATACCACGGTGTACCATTTGGAGAAACAACCCATTTTACCCATAGGACCAACAAGACCAAGGACTTTAATCTTTTCTCTCTCTCAAGGTATATATATATATATATATATATATATATCATCATTGTATAAGGAGAATCCAAACTAATGATGTGATCATCTAGTCCTCAATACTGCTCCTAAGGGTTAGGTGCATGTGACATCATCAAGGGGTGGACAATCCCTTGAGAAACAACCTAGTAATAACCGAATAGGAGAGAAGACATCACACATCATTATCTTGGTCAACTTGACCAAGATCCACCTGGTTAACTTACTAGGAATGTACCTGTAGGAACTACTTGGTCCCAGACCAAGAATCTGTCTAGTCCCAGACCAAGAATGTCTCTACCTCAACCTACAGGCTTTGCTTGGTCCTGGACCAAGAAACTGCCTGGTCCCACACCAGGAACCCTAGAGGAATATAGGGACCCTAACCATGTGTTAGGGACTTTGCCATGGCATCAAACTGCTTGGTCCCAGACCAAGAACCCTAGGAGACTACTAGGGTCCCTAGGGTAACTTATAGGGTCTTACTTTGTCCTAGTTAACTGACTAGAGTACCATCCTCTCTAAGAATGGGTCTCGCAATTGCACTATCTTTAACAGAGGAAGACAATTTTCTGGGTTTGATGGCAATGTCTTGAAGTTTCTTTGGTTCTATGCTCTTGCTAAAGGTGATGCTATGATTTGTTGGCTAAATACTTGCACAAGGAGATATCTAGGGTTTTTCTTGATCTCTCTTTGTTAAATGTTGATGGATGATGTATGTTTATGGATTGAATGGTATCCATTAGAGCAACATTTTATCTTGGCTAGGTCATTTTTCAACCTTTAGTCACCTTGGGAAGTATGGCCCCTCATAGAAGTCCTTCTACGGTTAGAAGTTAGAATCTTTGGCTTTTTGGTTTTGTTGTCAAACCTAGGATAGGCTTGTCCAAAAGGAAGGTTAGTCACCTCCTTAGATGCCCTAGGGTTAGGGTAAAACCTAAAACCCCTGTCCCCAAACCCTAGGGAGAAATTTTCGGAGGCACTAAAAATATAAAAAATTTCTAAAACCTAAATTCTGCCCCAAGAAAAGCCCTAAAACAGTCTTAAAATCAGACCTAACTAGCCCTAGTAGCCTCATTCCCTTCATCTCCCTAGACCTCCACCCTTTTTCTACCCCTCGTCCTTCCCTTTCTAGCCCTGGCTTCTCCTAAACAGACCTTGGCTGCCTTTTTGGGACAGTCCTTTGTGGACTGTGGCAGCCCTTTGTGGCTGCTCCTTAAGTCTACAATTTTATTGCAGACTGTCCATTAGTGGACAGTCCTCAAAGACCTGCCACAAGCACACAAACAAAGGTCAAAAGGTTAGTCAAGCAGGTAGTTAGCAAGGTCGGATTTTAACATCAATTGCACACGTTTAAAGGCTCATATATTGATAATTTTTGAACACATTTCAGACTTCTTTCACACACACACATTGTTATATTTCATGTGAATGGGCAGTCTTTATTTGGACTGCTAAACACCTAGAAGGCTCGTACATGTGTCATTATTTATTATTGTTATCATATCTGTGCTCTCATTACCTTGCCTAGTGCTAATAAAGGATATATATGAGATTGTTGATAAACAATGTTATGCTGGTGTAAGTTACACTTTATGCTGATTTAAAGACAGAATTGCATGTTATTGGCAAATTGTGTTTGATGCATGATTTAATGTGGCTGGGAGTACATTGAAAAGATGTGTTTGACTGTATGCTCTACTACTGCTAGTGTACTGTTCACTTGGCTGCCTATACTTATGCATACGCTACACTCATTGGTTAGATAAGATGATATACCAATTGTCAGTTACGTGAATATATGTTTGAACGGTGAATGATTATTGATACAAACATTGTTGTAAGAAGCATTTACATTCGTGTCCTCCATTGATGAATGAGTCAACCTAAGGCTATCATAAAGGTATTGGTCAAACTTGTGATTTAATGCTTCTACCCTTTCTATTGGCTATACTTGTAATGAATGGCGTTTGGTATTACTGAAGTTGGTATGCTAGTGGCACTCAGAAAGTTAGTATTTGTATGTATAGTATGTCTTCTTCATTCCTTGAATTGACTCCATTAAGGCACTGATCACTAACCCTTTTAAAGAAGACATTATTTGGTGTTTAAGTGTCCTTATAGATTCACTATTAGGGCTCTCCCCTAGGAGGTTCCGATTTCCAAAGAAGTTTGGAGAAGTGGCTAAGGTGACAGTAGTCACTTTCTCCTTAATATGCTTGCTGGTGACTAGCCCTGCTAGTTCATCCGGTAACATCCTGGCAAGGACGACTTAACATTTTGGTAGGGCTATTTCAACACTTCATATATCCAGTCCTATGGAGTTAGAGGGAGTGCCATACGCTGTTGGAAAGATCTTCTTGGAATAATATTTTCAACCATATATCATATGCTTCCATCTGAGCTTTAGTTTTTTTCAGAGAGAAAAGGCCTTCAAAGATACGGTATCAAAACTGGACATCAAAAGTCGAAAAATGTCCATTTGCCATTTCCTCTTGTCATCGACATCAATGACACAACATTGCCAACAATCTTCATCTTGCAATTTTTATCTTACAACTCTTAAAAAGATGACAGATGTGAGATTACACATTCAGAAATAAGACATCAAAGGGGGAAAAGCAAGAAACTTTTCCTCATGTTACAACATGAATTAGCAACCTAGAGGTGTTACCCATTGTCACCTCGATAGCCACCTCCTTGCTCTTTTTGTTGATTCTTTTTCCAAATCTAGGGAGGCTTCCCTATATAGGATTTCTAGGTTATGACAATGAGGGCATAAGGTGATTTGAAAGTTAGACTTTGCAAAACTTGAGATCTTTCTTTGTAGTATAGGTGATGGGAGGACCATGAAGACCAGTGCCAATCCCCAGGGAAAAAATGTAATCTCAAGATAATTTCTTTAAAGGCCTTGTTTGTATATGTTTGATTGGAACCTTTGCAAAGCAAGACAAGTTCCCACCCCAAAAATATTCAAACCTCATTCAAAATTTTACCAAGGGTGGCTCTTTGGCTGACACACCTCCAACCTCTAACCCTAGCTTGTACCCTAGCCTATGCAAACTTGATTCACAACACCTCGTAAGATAGCCAAACCGCGACACAAGCCATAGAGCCAAACCATAAAATAACATGAGTATTCCACTTGAGCAGATTTATCTTTTAAGCAAACTAGGTAAGAGATCTTACAATGATAAAGATACATGTTTCTTCAATATCCAACCATCATGAAATCCAAGAGAAGAAATCCTTCAAATTTCAAAATGCTCCATGAAAAGATGTTAATTAGGCTTCAAAAGAGATAAGATAAGATAATTATATTAACGTCCAACCAAATGACCACAAGAGTCGCCCTTAAGGTTTGACCGATTGAGTTGGTGATCTGTCTTTACCTAGAGATGGTGAAAGCTTACTCTAAACTTGTCTAAAGGAATATGAAAAGTGTGTTCACAATGGTAGAATGTGTAAGGGGGCCAAGCAATGAGAGCGTTCCTCAGGTCCAAAAAGTGCATGGCATAGAAGGCCATCTTGGGATGTAACCCCCTTGGAGGGTTGATCCAATTGACTTGCACAAATAGAGTGGGTGAAAGTGGACACCCTTGCTTAACCCCAATGGTATTCCTGATAAAATATGAAATCCCGTGGGCCATGTGAAGACGACCAAGGACTAACTCGTATAATCATCTCATAATGGCAGTCATAAGTGTCTCATAAATGCCAATGTCTCGAAGTCTTTGGAACAATGCCGCCACTCTGGGGACAAAGTCGAATGCCTTCCAGAAGTCTACAAAGCAATTGTAGACTTTCGAGGAGTGGCAACGTGTTTCATTAATGATGGCACAGAGCGTAAGAATGTGGTCAATGGTTTGGTATGCTGGTTTGAAGCTTGCTTGTCCTTTGGATCTGAGTTGTCTCCTCTCAAGCTCCTCAGAAAGCTACATATGGAGGACTATAGTATATAGTTTGGAGAAGGTGTGCCCAACCATGATTGTTTTGTAGTTATTAGGATATATATTAAGTCTTGATTTATGGATCGGGTGAATAATTTGTTATGACCACGATTTAGGGAAGCGAGTACAAACAACATGGTTAAACAAATTGGCCAAGTGACAATCAATTGCTCGAAGACCATGTTTGAAGACTTCAACCTGGAACCCTTCCTTATCCGCTTCTCTACTAGAACTCATGGCCCAAACATCATGGAGGGTGAATAAATAATAGGAGGGGAAGGGAGAGGTAACATGGAAAAGGGGTTGCCCCAAGATGTCATAGAGGGAAGAGGTGTGGGAGAACATGGCATTTGGATCAAGATCAGGTGGAAGATAGGAGTGGTAAGGGAAGATTGTACGCCATAAATGTTTAGGAGAATGAATAATGAAAGTACTCAACTCTTACCGCTTATGAGAGATGAAGAGGCGTTTCTTGTGGCAGAGGAGACGACGATAGGAAGCTTTTAGAGCCGAGTATGAGGGTTGACCATGGTTGAAGGCATGCTGACGTTGGGTGTGGAGTTGCTTGAAGTCGTTGTCATACCACTGGTTCATGGGGTAGCATCTAGACTTTTGGGGGAGGGAGGTGGATCGAGTGGAGTGAGGGTTGGTTTGAAGGGTAGTCTCCCAAATAATAGAAGAAAGGTATGTGTACTTGGTAGAAGCGGACTCAAGGGAAGTAAACGAGATATGGAAGGGAGCATCTAGCATAGGGTGGAAGTATACATGTCGAGGTCTCCCTCAACAAAGAGAATATTGGTCTGAGGTGGACCCGAGGATGGAGGGGGGGGGGTCCAGGGTGGGGTGATACCAATCCAGAGGAAGGAGAGGAGAGCATGATCATATTGATTAGAGTTGTCATTGATGCCAACAATTCTCTGTAAGGGTTTGTAGCTGTCTTGGTGCCCTTTGTGGAGCCCCTGAGGGTTAGTGTTTGGTTTGTGCTGTTTGTGTCAAAGGAGCCCTTTTGACTTTGTCGAAGGCCAAGATTGAAGCCCTTGGAGGCCTTGGGACAATGGAAAAAGCCTTGGTTACCCATTGACTTGGTTAAGTGCCCCTCAACTGTATCTTGGTCTCGTTTAAGTCATGTGTTGTATCCCTTGACCCTGGTTGATATTTGGTTACTGGTCTTTGTGTTATGCTTGTACTTTTTTTGGTCTCTTGATTGGTTGTTGGATGGATGATGCGGCTCATGTGTGTAAGTCCCTTGATGTGTTGATGGTGGAGCCCATTGCTTGCGTTGGATGGTCTTTAGGTTGTTGAGTTCTTATGGGGTCCTTGGTGTCCTTGGAAGTTTGGGTCTTGAATCCACACATATGGTGGTTTGATGGCCCTTGGAAGCTATATGGTCATTGGCATGTTGTAGCCTTGTGATCATGGATATGAAGCCCATAAGGTGTTGCAAACTAGTGGTGAGGTATTTGTACCCCTCTTTTGGGGTGTTGGTACTCTTATGGTGATGAAGATATATAGTGGAACCATTGGATATGTTTTTAATGATATGGAGACCTTGAATATGATGATGATATTCTTGAAAACGTCTTTGTTCCCACTTGATTGGTGGTGTTGGGGTCCTTGATACCCTTGATATGATGAGTATATGGTGGATCCCTCCTCCTTGTTGATGTGAAGTCTGTGGATGTGAAGACCATTGAATCCCTCATGCTTTTGATGATGTCCATTGAAACCTTTGACCTTGGAAATTATGCATAAGGTAACATGATCTTTGGCACCTTTATGTGAGTCTTGATGTCCTGTACAAGTTGAAGAATTTAAGAATATTGGACCAAGTAATTGTAAATAATCCCATTATAGGGAGATAGTCCTCGCCAAGCCCTTTCCACTGATATGTGGAGTGTCTCCTAACTCCTTACGGTTGATGAGTTTTGATTTTTTAAAGTTAATGTATTAATTTGTTCCTTTACAAGTAGGGCGACCTGCTAAAAGAATTCAATTAATTTTTAATTAAAACTACTACAAGTCGGCCAGACATGTGAATAAATTCTCCATGACATATATATATATATATAGAATATCAAACATTTCATTTGTTCATCAATCAATTCTCTCTTTGCTATTTCACAACTCTTGAGAAAAGTGTGAAACTTTTTGGAAGAGAAATTTTTGGGTATCTTTGAGGATTGAAGAGATTCACTAAAATTGACATAACTTTCTCATACGAAATTAGAATTACAAATTTCTTGGCTCATTGGAAAGGTTGTTGCGAGGGTTATGCGATGACATGATCTAGAGTTTCTTTTGGTTTGTCTATTGTTTCTTTATCTTTTGATCTTCGAAAAGGTATGGTTCATGCTTTTGGCTTTCTCTTGTGATGGCACATGTCTCTCATGGATAGATTTCATCTTTGATCTTAGTATGTGAGCCTCTATATTGGTATATCTCTTTCAAGTCATTGAATATGTTATGGAGGTTATGGTGATGGTTATCTTGACATATATCTTGATGCGATCTTGATATAGATCTTGATGATTATTTTGGATATTGTTGGCATAGATCTTGGTGTTTATCTTGATTGTTGTATAGTGTAGTATTGAATGAGAAGTTGACATGTAAGTAATAGATCTTGTGAGTGATTTCTTTGATCAACCTAAATGTTTATTTGAAAACTAGTTTGACAAGTGTTGATCATCGTGTCTTTGACCTAAGTGGAGTTGGACTATTATTGATTTTTAATGACAACCTTTGATGATATTGTAAGTGACTATTTGCTTGATATTTGTTTGATTTGTTAACTTGATTTGACTAGAGTGAAAAATCCTTTTGTGTAAGAGTTTATGAGATTGAATGAGTTTGACATAGTTGGTTAATTTTTTTTTTCTTGCCTGAGGTTTATCTTGTTTAATTGTCAAGTCTTCCTTAACTATGATTGAGGTTGGTTGTGGTGTCATTGAGTTGAGTGTGATTGGACAGATTTTGATTGACCGTATGTGAATTCTCTTGGTTGCTCAAATGTGTCTCTTACTTGATGGACTAGGCCAAGTAAGAAGGGTTGGTTGACTGTCATAGCAATTGATTAGATCGACATAAGTACATGATTGAATTGGCACATGTACACAAGCAGCTTGGTACAGGCTGGTTTAGTTGAACAGGATTGGCACAGGTTGCCTTATGTGCAGTTGGTGTGATTCACACTGGCTGAGTTGTATGAGCAGTTGGTTTGACTTAGGTGGACTGAGTTTGGTGTGCAGTTGGTTAGACTCAGATTGACTGAATCAGAGGTTGTAAGCAACAAATTGATTAGACAGATTGTTTTGCACAGGTTATTGGTATAGGTGTGGTGCAATGGTCACTTGATGAGAAGTGGTCAGATGATGAGCAATGTAGTTGATGAGCAGTGGTCAGCAGTGACAGTTGTTGTGTAGTGTGGTGCAGGTTGAGCAGCGTGGTGCAGTGTAGTACAGGTGTTGATTAGCAAGTTCACAGGATCAGTGCGGTCGTGGTTCAGCAGTTGCTATCTACATATCAAGGTGGTAGGATGAGGAAAGGAAATATAGAGAGCTAGGTCTTCCTTCAAGTTGAAGCGTGTAAATCAGGGGGTTGTAGTCTCCTCCTAGTTGTAGCTATAGAATTGAAGTCATTGTAACAAGGGGGATGTTGCCTCCTTTTAGTTGTTGCTAGAAAACTATTATTATAAAGCTTCCATGGTTTTTCCCTTGGGACTTGGGTTTCCACGTAAAAATCTTGTGTACTATGTTTTGGTATGCTTCTTATGTGATGATAATACGATGATATATGATGATGAGGTATAATTATTGATATAATGATAACAACGTACTCTGCATAATATCGAATAAGTTGTTGATGATTGTTATTGTTGAAAAAGTAACAAAAGCTATACTCACTGTCCACCCCCCCCCCCTCAGTGTGCTTGGTGTGTCCAACAGATCAACAAGTGGGATGGGGGTTACAACGAAGTGATGAATGAAGGGGAGAAAGTCCTGATTAGAAAGGATATAATCCACTGCACTCTGATCACCACTATGAGGATGACAAGTGAAAGAGCCGGAAGCTGGGAAGCAAGGGAGGCCATTGAGGATCAATAGCTCTTGGGATTTTCCAAGCCACAGGAGTTGTCTGTCGTACCTTGTAAGAGGTCCCAAAATATCAGCAATTGATCGATGAAGTCCCATAGAAGCTAGATCGATGTCCTGAACACAAAGGACGTCCTTAGAGCGGTCATGCAGAGGGACCTAGAGGGCTGTGGTGCATGCATCAAAGTCACCTAGAAGGATGATACCTCCCACTACGGAATGCTGGATGATGCTAGAGTATAGATCCAAATATGGGTTGCTGTCAAGTTGGCCGTGGATAGCAAACTACGATGAGGCTAGGGGAAGTAACAAATTGCTATGAAGATGTCTTTGAGGAGAGGGGTTAATCTGCTGAGTTAGACCCACATAAAACTAGCAAACTCAACTGGTGTGACTAAAGAAACTCCACCTCGAAGAGACTCCCTACTAAGCATGCCACACCACCAAAACCATAGACCCCACCAAAAGATCGGATTTCCTGTCGACAAGATGATAACCAATGATAGCTTGTAATATCTAGAAGTGGCCTAACTAGACTCTCATGGGTGTCGGTAATAAAAAGGAGATCAAAAGAACCAAGAGCATCTTGTAGCATCCTCGATGAAGACCAAAGAGACCCATTAGCACTCCAACATCCCATTGAAAGCCCGCCTCCATACCATGTCCTCCATCTGGCTAGTCAATTAGAGAACCCAAGTCGAGAGCTGTGTTGCAGGAACCAGACTTGAATCGAAAAAACTGGCTAGTCAGCCTAGGTCTGGGTTTTTTTCGGTCCGAACTGACCTCCCAAACTGTTTTGGGCCGGTTCAATACTGAACCGGTCGGTTTGTTCCCTGAGCTGCCCGGTTCGGTTGCGAATTGGTTTTTCCATAAAATCGGTCGGTCTGTACAGCGGTGTAAGACAACCCCAAAATCATTTTTTTTTTAATTTAGCAGTTGAGTTGGGGGGATGAATGTAGACAACCCTAATACACCTACTGAAGCTATAAAAAGACCCCCACCCCCTCTCTTTCGCTCACACTATTCATCCGAATGTTTTCGAGTTTGTGCTTGAGGGTCTTCGGTTCTTTGAGAGTGCAGATTGTTAAGGGTCTTAGTGTGGTTCCTAGGCTTATTGGAAGAGAAGATTGAAGGAGTATTTTGGAGAATCTGTGGGCCGAGTCTCTTTGGAGACATTTTCAGTGGATTTGGAGTAGATTTAGAGCTCTTTCAAGGTAGATTGGAGGGTGATTTCGAGCTCATTTAAGGCTGAAATTTTTGGACAGATTTGGAGGTGCTCTTCAAGGTATGTAAAATGTGCACCGTATTTCTTTAATTCTGTACAAAATAGTCTCTTTGATAGTGTTATTTTTTTTTCATAGAATTAAAAAAAATAGGGTTTTAATTTGTAGATTTTTATTGCTTGCCATGGCTCCCAAAGGTAGAAAGGATGTTGTATGGGTACATTGTTAATTAGTTGAGGGGAAAATGGTGTGTAACTATTGTCAGAATGAGGTTGGTGGGGGAGGTATAAATAGGCTGAAACAACACTTAGCTGGTGCAAGGGTGAATGTAATACCATGCCTCAAAGTCTCTGATGACTTGAGAGTTGAGATGCTTAGTCTTCTTGAATCTTACCAAGCCAAGAAATCCAAAAACAAGAGGGTGCAAAGAGATATAGGGAGAAGTTGTAGCAGGATGTGGGAGTTGATGTTGGATAGGTGCCTTTTGGACCAGGGGAGTCAAGTCAGGTGGCCCATGCGCAGGCACCCCATATTGAGGATCAGGATGTAGATGATGGCTCATAGTCTAAGTTGAGGCCTCTGAGCTCGAGGTTTCAGATGATTAGATTGTTTAGTCTTTGACTCTAGTCTTTTCTATAGGCCATTTAGAGCCTTTTTGTTGATGTATTTTGATTCAGACATGGATTGCACTCGATGTTAAGTGCTATTTTGGTTCTATGAACTCTTATTTGCTATATACATGAGAAAATTTGCATATTTTATGTATAATGGTTTGAATTCACATGGATGCACATGAATATTTTTAATAAATTTAAAATTTAAATATTTTATGTATTTTTTGGTGGACTGGTTTTATGATCCAGTTTTTGTCCGGTTCTTAGGGTCGGTCGGTTCGTCCAGTGGTTTGGTTTTTGTAACCTTGGCCGAGAGTACTCAAAAGGCGAGGGATTTCAGATAATGGCTCAAAGGCCTTGAATGACTGCTCATTTACCTGCCTCCTATCGAGCTGCAACAACGAGCTCTCTGGAGTGTTTAAGCTCCACCACCCGGGACCTAGTAAGATCAACATCTACAAAAATCTTAGTAGGCATAGAGAACAACCTACGCTTAGCCCGAAGGGCTTGAAGATGGTCACCTGCTGATCTGAATTTGATAGACAATGTAGAATCATGACCAAACCAAGCTCTCTCAAGAGGAATATTTTCCAGCTTGAGGTAATCTCGGAGAAACATGGTACCAACATGTATGGGATCTTGAGAAGGAGTGGGTAAGGGAAGCCCTTTGACCTTCAAATTCAATTTATGGGCTTGTCGATTATGCTCTTCAAGTGGCTTGGTCTGCACAACTTCTTGGACCATAACAAGAGGGGTTTTATACCCTCCCCTGACAACCCCCGCCCAAGATTTAATGTGTATTTTCGTCTCTTTTTTTAGAGTAACTTGTTGTTGGTGGACCTCATCATGTTTGTTTTTAAGGTCGAGGATTTCAACATGTAAGGCATTGTTGAGAGGTTGGAGGTTTTCTTGTGCTTTCCCATCATCTAATAATTTCATGAGGAATAGGTTTTCCAGTTCCACTTCAAATACCCAGTTCGAAAGGGTGAGTATTTCTTGTTGCAAGTTAGAGTGACAGAAATAGTGAGTTTGTCATGGAGTGCTGGAAGCATCTCTCCTAACATTCGAGTCCAACTAGAGGAATCCTAGAAGACTACTATGTTTGGAAGAATAGCTATAGAGGAGTCGCAATGGGTAGTATGTCACTGCCTAAAGTGTGTAGGCTATTGCTATGACCTAGGTGGGGCATCTAGACTGCTGGGAAGGGGCCGAGACTAGCCACATCATTGGTGTCGAGTGGAAGTGGAGGGGGGTAGGGCTTGGGGGCGGCACACCTCCAAGAAACAACAATAATGATATGATGACCAAAACTTAGCCTCAAAAGGCTTCCTCAAGCGTAACACATAAAAGTATGATCATAAAATGGCTAAGAAATGGACCAAAACACCAACAAACTCCTTGAAGTGCGCATTTGGGCCTACTCCCAAGATCAATGCCTTAACCTACAAATTCCTCCACAAAGATTGCACTAACATATGGTAGAAACTCAACAATGTGACCAATAACACCACAATGAATGGCTCCCATGATTTTCGAAGGTTGACACCATAGTTAGAGGATCCGTGGCAACTAGACGGCTTGGTTCCAAATCATCCAACCGGTGTCCAAGAATCTCGAAGAAACAACAATAATGATATGACTTGACCAAAACTTAACCTCAAAAAGCTTCCTCAAGTGTAACACCTAAAAGTATGATCACAAAATGGCTAAGAAGTGTACCAAAACACCAACAAACTCCTTTAAGTGCGCTTTGATTTTCTACCAAAAGATGGAAAAGCTAGCTCATGAGGGGCCTGCTCCCAAGATCAATACCCTAACGATCTGACTAATGATCTGACTGGCAACACCGCAACGAATGGCTCCCACAATTTTGAAAGGTCAATATCACAGTTGGAGGATCCGTGGCAACTAGACGGTTTGGCTCCAAAACATCCAACCCGTGTCCAAGAATCTCTAAGGCTTCACAGTCTCTATTACCTTGCCTTTGACTTTCCTCAAATATCAAACATAAACTAGATTTTGGTTTTGAATCCGTCTGGTCTGAAGTCTCAGATCTTTCTGATTCAATTGAGATCATGAGTATTTACCATCACCATTGGGCGTGGCTCGGTACCATCTTGTCGTGCTCACACCTGTCCAAATGACCATGAGTCCAGGTCGAGCATATGAGCTAAGCCAGTAGAGCATACGAGCTGAGTCAAAAGACATTCTTCATTAGGTTTCTTGAAGATTTTGATCAAGTGAATTCTGAGATTTTTTATAAATCACTACCATTTGCCTCTGAAAACTTATTTGATGTCAACCTCTAGCATGAAGAAATCCAGTGAAGACTGAGGCAAATCAATTTCTTTTGATGTTAGTGAGACTAGGACTGAATCATTATATTCACTTCTAACATGGAAAATCTCTTCTGAACTGGACCTTGGATGAAAACCAGAGACTTCATTATTTTTAGCATGCTTCATGCCACCAGAAATATTACACTTGGGACATTCATCATACTTGGGCTTCCTTAGCACAGTGTTCATTTAAATGTTTTCATACAAAAATGAACCAGACACCAATCTGCTGTCAAATGCTGTGTATAACTAAACAAAGAAAAGTCTCCAACCAACAGTGATCACTAGCTGAATTAGAAATGAGTTCTGTCCTCTGCTGTTACTTGAATCCTTAGTGCAAGAATAAACGTATTTTGTCTTTAGCCCAGTTGTGGCTGCTATGGGAAACAAGAGTTTTAGTGCTACAGGAATCCTCAATAATATCACTGGCTAGGATGGATGCCAAAACCCAGTAGAATGTATTCTAATCGAGCAGCTACAGCATCTTTGAACAGAAATATTTAACATAGTCACACATATTTACCAGATGCTGCTGTCTGCTCAGGATGAGTAAAATTCAAGGATATATCACTGCTCTTCAACTCAGAATTGTCCTTTGATGCTTGTTTGGTGTTAAAACAGGTTCAACATTACCCAAAACATTCAGACTGCTGCTCATCTCCATATCCATGCTCAGAATTGAAAGGAATTAGCTGAGCTCTTTTTGGAGTATGCCCAGATTGATCTCCAAAAACCCTAGGGACACCCTATACAAATAGGGGGGTACCAACTGGCTCCATCTGGTGGACATATACTTTTCTTGGGAGTGCATGAGAACCTCAGAATCTCTGCATGTATTTGTTAGCCAATGCCAGAAAACTCAACACACGTTGCATCATCTTTTATTTCACAACAACACATCAACCTCCTCAAGCAAAAGCTTATTCATATCCTACCTACCTACTCTGACCGGTGAACAATCAGCATGTTAGGTGAAATCATACAACCAGTGAAGCTACCTTAGCATTTGGTCCATGCTAGAGCTTCTCCCTTTGTCTTTCGTGATTAACCAAGACTAGACAACATTGATTACAAACTGAATATATGCAATCATCTTGAAAGAAACAAAGCTGGCAAAGTGCATAAAATCATGTGAAAGATCTTTTAAACCTTGCCAAGGATGTCCATATTTCTCACAAGCTCCCTCTATCCAAGATTGTATAGGGTTTGAATATACCTCATCATGAAGCTGCTGACAATCCATCTTTGAAGATGGCAAGGCTTGCTGTTCTGAAGCTACAAAAAGATCTGTTTGCAGCTGTCCCAAATCTGCAGTAAACTCTGAAGGAATAGGCTGAAACTGATGGCCCAAACCAGTCCTAGGAGAGGGAAAAATAGGTTGCATCTAATATCCTTGCATGTTGCTCCAAATCTGCAACAGCAACATGTTCAAACGAAAGATCTTTTAAATCTTGGTAAGGATGTTCATATTTCTCACAAGCTCCCTCTATCCAAGATTGGATATAGCTTGAATATACCTCATCATGAAGCTGCTCACAATCCATCTTTGAAGATGGCTTGCTGTTCTGAAGCTACAAAAAGATCTTTTTGCAGCCGTCCCAAATCTGCAGTAAACTCTGAAGGAAGAGGCTGAAACTGATGGCCCAAACCAGTCCTAGGAGAGGGCAAAATAGGCTGCATCTAATATCCCTATAGGTTGCTCCAAATCTGCAACAGCAACATGTTCAAATGGCTGGAAATCTTCAAGGGCTTCCTTGTAATATCCCAAATCCTGATATTTTCTATTTCTATGCAAATTTACTGAAACAGCCGGGCATGCAAACTGCCATGCAAAATTTCCCTATTTTATAGCTGAAATTAGGGTTCGGGTTTGTAGGATAGAATGAACACTTACCACTGATAAGGCAGCTGAATATGCTTTAGAGAGAATATGCATGCAAGATGAGCTAAGCTGATGAAGAAATGACCTTGTTTTCTGCTGCAATACCCCGGATGGCTGAATCAAACAAGTGTGACGTTTTTACTGAAGGGATGGTCAGTTTCAGCTGGAAATAGGTCGGAAGGAAGGTATGCTAGTGCCGGAGAGGATGGTTGGAGCATGCAAGGGTTTTGACCTTCCAGGTGCCCTAGCGAATTGATCTCTCAGTTTGCTGCTCACGCCCCCACAACCTTGTAAACTACTGCTAGTTGCCCCGGATGGACAATTTGATAGCTGATAATCACCCAATGCAGCAGAATGATCCTATCAGTGAGGATGCATGAAATATCCCAAATACTGATATTTTCTATTTCTGAACAATTATGCGGATATAACTGGGCTTACAGACTGCCAGCCAAAAATCCCTATTTTATAGGAAAAATTAGGGTTAGGGTTTGTGAGACAAAATACACACTTACCACTGATAACCGGCTGAACTGCTACAGATGAAGTCTGCAAGTACTGAGAACTGGATCCGAGAAGAACTGATCTCTCCTGTCTCCGGTGAATGCTCCAGCAGCAAGACGCCCTCAAACAGAGAAAAGGGTGACGCCCTCAAGGAAGGAGGTGCCCGATGGACCCGCCGATTTGCGGGGCTGATAGCCTCGCTGTGCCGGAGAGATTGCCTGGATTATACTGCAATTCTGAGCCCTCTAAGTATGAAAACGTTTTGGTTCTCTGAGGCAGCTGCTCACGCCCCTGATGGTCTGGAAAGGTTGATAACTCCTTCGGATGAGCTCGGATGAAGCTGATAGTCACTGGGTACCGGAGTATGAGGCTGCTGATGAGAACGATGCCTGAGTTTCGGAAGGAAACTGAGATCTGAAGGCCCAATCGCTGATTAGGGCTTTCTGGTGGAAAACCCCCTCTTACGGCTGCACCGTGCCTCTGCAAATATCTATGCCCTGTACTATATAATTGATGAGTGAAATGAAGAACAAGTGGTGAACCAGTATGGCTTACCCGGATAAGACTAGGACAGATGTTTCACTGCCGAAATCCTGTTAGCTGAAGACTCCG